>JAPQNM010000026.1:7780063-7802563 GCA_029783475.1 Metacarcinus magister
CGTTGCATTGTTGTTGTTGTGGACGTCATCACCGTTAGGGCGTGGCCGTGTGGTGGTGGTGATGACGGTGATGGTGGTGGTGGTGATGGTGGGGGTGGTGGTGGTGGTGATGGTGGGGGTGGTGGTTTAGGTCAGCGCAGCACCAGGTCCAGGAGTGGTGGTGGTGGTGCACGGGGTAGGCGTGACTGTATTGGGCGTACAGTGTGCACGGCGCTGAAGAAGTGCAGCAGCAGCAGGCGGTGCAGCAGGGTGAGTGCAGCGGCCAGCACGGCACCGGCGTCCAGCAGGGCGTGCAGCACGTGCAGGCCACGCACCAGCACGGCGTCACAGGCGGGGTGGAAGGCGTCTTGGGGGTGCAGGCCGCCGTGCCGCGCTGGTCTGCAGTGTGCACGTGTGGTGTCACAGCAGGACCAAGGGTGCACGTGCCTCTCCTTGTCCCACAGCAGGCCGCAGCACTGCACGCCGCGGTGCACGCCGTCCAGCAGCAGGCGGCTGTGTTGTGAGTGGGTGTAGTGGTGGGCGTGGAAGGCGTACACGTCCTGCAGGTGTTCACGCAGGTTGAGTGTGGCGAGGGTCCACGCCAAGGCCACCACGCACGCCGTCACACAGGCGAGGTGCAGCACGTTGGCCACGTGCACCACGCCCTGCACGCGCGTCCTGTCCACGGGCCGCTCCACCACGCGCAGGGCCGCCACTGCACGCACGGGCGGGGTGAGCAGGGCGGCCGTGCAGCAGGTGAGCAGCAGGGCGGCCGTGCAGGCCAGGTAGTGGGGCACCACACGGCTGCGTCCCAACACCACCACCCACGCACGCCCACGCACCACCACGCACGTGCACACCAGCGCCGCCACACCACTCACCACGCACACACAGCCACTCCCCGCCAAGGCCACCGTGCCCCGCGCCCGCTCCTCCCCCACCCACGACCCACGCCCACCCACGCCGCCCCGAGACTCAACACTGCTCGTCATGTTTGGAAGTTATAGTAATTATTATTCAGGTGTTGTTAGACCCGCGGCCAAACACACACACACACACACATACACACAGGGGGGCGGGGGTGGGGGGGGAATCAAGGCTGGAATGGGAGGTAACACCACACCACCACCACCACCACCACCACCTTGACACCCACACATTCCCCTCTACACCCCAACACAGGTACTTACCTTGTTACAACCACCCCCAACACTCACGCCCGCCCAACACCTGGTCACAAGTAATCAACATGACCCGCGCCGCACCTGTCTTCACCACCAGGTACTAATTGGTAGAGTTCCTGCTGTTCTTACCTGTGTAGGGGGTGGGGGGATAACTATGGGGGTGTAAGGGCGGGGTGAGAGAGAGAGAGAGAGAGAGAGAGAGAGAGAGAGAGAGAGAGAGAGAGAGAGAGAGAGACTCTAGACTAGACTTTCTTGTATCATTGATTTCCGAAATGCCAGAAAATTGAGGTAAATTGGAATATTGTTATTTGATTAGGGAGGAGGAAGACTTTTGACTGATTGAGAGAGAGAGAGAGAGAGAGAGAGAGAGAGAGAGAGAGAGAGAGAGAGAGAGAGAGAGAGAGATCTCATAGTATTCATGCGTGTTAGTCGCTAGGGAGATGATCTCTCTCTCTCTCTCTCTCTCTCTCTCTCTCTCTCTCTCTCTCTCTCTCTCTCTCTCTCTCTCTCTCTCTCTCTCTCTCTCTCTCTCTCTCTCTCTACTTCACCTTCTTACTCTCCCTCCTTGCCTTCTCATTTCCTCTCCCCTCCCTCCTCCTCCTCCTCCTCTTCATCCTCTTCGTCCTCCTCCTCCTCCTCCTCCTCCTCTTCGCCCCAAGGGAAGGAACGGTTGGCTTTGATCTTCACAACCTCTCTTGTCCCCAAGCCTCCTCCTCCTCCTCCTCCTCCTCCTCCTTTCGCTTCCATAAGTCCCTCATTCCTACTTCTTTTCCCGTCATTTCTGTCTCTCCTGATCTCTCTCTCTCTCTCTCTCTCTCTCTCTCTCTCTCTCTCTCTCTCTCTCTCTCTCTCGTCTCTCTCTCTCTCTCTCTCTCTCTCTTTACCTTGAGAGAGAGAGAGAGAGAGAGAGAGAGAGAGAGAGAGAGAGAAGAGAAAGAGAGAGATAAATATATCGAAGGAAGTGATGCTCTTTTATTTTCACTCAAATATAAATGCATATAAAAGGTTGTTATACATTATTTATTTTATATTGGTGTTCGTTTAACCTTTACAAGCATGCGTTATCATATACCTAAGGGTGTGTGAGGCTGTTATCTCTCTCTCTCTCTCTCTCTCTCTCTCTCTCTCTCTCTCTCTCTCTCTCTCTCTCTCTCTCTCTCTCTCTCTCTCTCTCCAATCAATTTTGTTTTATCTATATCCCGTTATTTTTGGATTCGTTAATTAATAAGTAAATGCAAGAAGAAAAAAAATATATTAGAAAACGGGTTCAATATGGTGGGTTTTGAGGGGGAGTTATATCAAATTACCTCTCGTCCCTTTTGAAATTAAATAAAAAATGGTGTCTTGTATGTCTTCCTTAATATGCGAGGCCTTCTCTGGGTTCTATTTAATCAGAGGCGAGTGTGGAAGGTTGTAGGCACGTGACGAGGACAAGGCAAGGACGGTGAGAGGCGGGCATTCAGTTGATAATAAGTTGAAGTATTTTTTAAAAGTTCTTATCTGTTGTATTCGAAAACTTCCTGCTATCTTGGTATGTTTTTTCTACAGGACGAACGGGACTCCTAAGACGCTTCTATGTTAATTGATATATTGAACTTGTTTTCTATTAAATTGTTATGGAGTATGTTGGTATGAAGTATATTTTAATGTTGTTACGTGTTTATGTACAGTTAATGTGTGTTTATTTGCGTGGTGATGTGGGTGTCAAGTATACTAGGGAAAAAAATATTCTAGCCCACGTAGCTAAACATGTCAACGGAAGGTTTTGGTTCAATCTCAATCGTATTAATTTTCGTTTATTGAGATACGTGACAACATATGTGGCCTTTATATATATTTGACACGATTAAAAACATATAAAAGTGATGTGATATAAGCTGTAGATGAATATAATGTATGCTAGTTGATAAACACACGTAATAGTGAATAAGAATAATGCTACAATGAATAGCTATTATTTACTGGTTCTATAAAAATACATCAGAATCACAATAGTTTGATGAAAAATAATAAACAAATAAATGCTAGGTTTATAAGTGATACAATGAGTGGAAATAAAGAATGAATACACACATTAACACACATCACATCACCTTACAAACACACACGAGTTATCCCTTAACAAACAATACAAGCATCCCTCGTGTACAAAATAACAAATCACACATTAACACCACCATCATACAACAAACATGACATGAATAAATCAAAAATATATTACAATTCCACTCCTATAGTCTATTTAACATGAGTCTCGCCACGTAGAGTAAGCGACCACCACACAGCCACAGCCGCCCGGTCATGGAGTAACACTATCGTAAACTTTTTCATTTTTTTCCCGCGATACAGCAGACGATGGGCGGACGGGCGTGGGCGTTGCTGTGGGTGTGGGCGTGGTTGGTTGGCACATGTATGGGCGTGGGGGCGGGGTCAGGGGCGGGGACATTAAGTAAAACAAGTGTGGTGAAGTTAGCGGAGGAGGAAGATTGCAAAGACGACATTCATGCGATTTGTAAAGACGATTTGAGGAGTAATTTCGCCGTCCTGGAGTGCCTGCAGAACGAGAGGGTGAGTGGGAGTGGGAGTGGGAGTGGGGTGAGGGGGAGGGAGTTTATATGAGTGGGATGGAGCTTAAGTGAGTGGGAAGGAGTTTGCGTTGCGTGAGTGGGAGTGGAGTTGAAGGGAGTAAAGTGATAAAAAAGGAAATATATTCTTTTCTAGTTATTTGATTCATCCATTCATTTATTGGTTCATTTTATCCATTCATTCATTCATTTATTCATTCATTCATTCATTCCTTCATTCCTTCATTGACTTATTTTTGCAGAGGGATCTTCAGGAGGTGGTCAGTGACAAGTGTAATCATGTAAGTAACTAAGTGTGTGTGTGTGTGTGTGTGTGTGTGTGTGTGTGTGTGTGTGTTTGGAAGGCAAGTGTAAGTGGTGAAAGGAAGTATACTTAAAAATAATTACTACCACAGAAATTATGAGTTTAAGTAATATAACCGAATCTACTAATCCTTGCTAATCCATTCCTTCTCCCTAACCCATTCTTTCTTCCTTATTTTCTCTTATTCCTCATTTACTCTCATCTATCCTACCTTAACACTTTCTCTAATTACAAAAAAAAAAAAAATTGAGAAAAAACCTAACCTAACCTAACCTAACCTAACCTAACCTAACCTTACCTTACCTAACCAACCCTTACCAATCCCTATACTCTCCCTAATCTTTACCTTCCCCTTAAGATGCTCTGGAACTACAAGATGAACCTGACTCGCAGCGGCCGCATAGAGGAGCTTGCCAAGGGGGTGTGTGAGGACGAACTCAAGGAGAACGAAGACTGTCGGCCCGGCATGGAACCCGGCCACACTATATCCTGTATGACGGAGAAACTAAACCAGATCAAGGTGAGGAGAGAGAGAGAGAGAGAGAGAGAGAGAGAGAGAGAGAAGAGAGAGAGAGAGAGAGACAATATTTTCATCGCATATTCTGATAATTATAGTGTTTTCAGCGGCCCATGTAAAAATTTCCTCAACTTCCTTACCTTACCTTACCTTACCTTACCTTACCTTCTCTATCTATCTCTCTCCCTTAACACCACCACCACCACCACCACCACCACCACCACTAACCACCCAATTCCACCCAACAGAACGAGCGCTGCCGCCAGTACCTCCTCCGCCTTGCTGCAATCGTGTTCAGTGATTTCCGTTACGTGAAGAACATGGTGAACAATTGCCAGGATGAGATTCAGAGGTTGAGGTGTGGGCGTGTGGAGGGGACGGGGGTGGGGCAGGCGGGCAAGGCGGGGGATAATGAGGAAGCCGCCCCCCCCCCACGCTATGTCCACTCACAGGGGGCGACCATTGAGTGCTTGTCGACGCATGCGGATAAGTTAGGAGAAGCGTGTCATAAACAGATCCTAAGGTAAGGTGGGATGGTGTGTTTTTCATTTATTTATTTATTTATTGTTATTATTATTATTTATTTATTTATTTTTTTATTGTAAGGTAAAGGGTGGATTATTTTTTTATTTATATTTTTTGTTTTGATTTGTTTATATTTTATTATTTATTATTTATTTTATTTTGTATATAATTGTAAAGTAAAGGAGAAATGAGGTTTGATTTATATTTTATTATTATTATTATTTTATTGTTATTGTTATTATTATATCTATCTCCTATTTACTGTTTACTTGCTATTTATGTATTGCCTTCTTTGTATATTATCTCTTCCTCGCTATTTATCTATTCCTCTCTTTATCAATTCTCTCTTCATCTTTACCAATTCTCTCTCTTCATCTTTACCAATTCTCTCTCTTCCTCTTTATTCACTCTCTCTCTCCTCCTCCTCCCTTTCCTCAGACTTGCTGAGCTACAGTCAGATGATTTCCACCTTGACCGGCCGCTCTTCTTCGCTTGCCGGGAGGACCGAGAGAAATTCTGTGAGAAAGTGAAGTCAGGTGAGGGCAGAGTATACAAATGCCTCATCAAACACAAGACTGACCGGGGCATGAGTAAAGAGGTGGGTATATGTGCGTGTGGGTGTGTGTGTTGGGTGTGTGTTTGTATATATATCCCTATTCTAACCACCCCTTCCTCCCCTTCCTCATTCTAACCACCCCTTCTCCCTTCCCCTTCCTCTTCCCCATTCTAACACCCCCTCCCCTCTCTCCCCATTCTACCCCTTCCCCCTTCCCCTTCCCCATTCTAACCACCCTTCCTCCCCTTCCAGTGCTCAGACCAGCTATCCAGGCGTCAGATGCTCACTGTGCAAGACTACCGAGCCAACCGGGGCATCGTAAGGGCCTGCCGCACTGCCATCCAAGAGAACTCCTGCAGGAAAGGCAGCTCAAATGATGCCCATGATGTGAAGCTGTCCAAGATTCTGCTGTGTCTGGAGAATGCACTCAGACAAGGTGAAGGAGGGGAGAGAGGGGGGTAGGGATTGGGAGAGAGAGAGGGGGAGAGAAAGAGGGAAATAGAGACACAGAGAGAGAGAGGGAAATAGAGAAACAGAAACACAGACAGAGAGAGAGAAATAGAGACACAAAGACAGACAGAGAGGGAAATAGAGAAACAGAGACACAGAGGGAGAGGGAAATAGAGAAACAGAGACACAGAGAGAGAGGGAAATAGAGACACAGACACAGAGAGAGAGAGAGGGAAATAGAGAAACAGAGACACAGAGAGATAGGGAAATAGAGAAACAGAGAGAGAGGGAAATAGAGAAACAGAGAAAGAGAGAGAGGGAAATAGAGAAACAGAGAAAGAGAGAGAGAGAGATTATACCCTAAAATATAGACTCCTCACTTATATATATACACACACACACTTGCACTTCATAACTTTGTAAATATACCGTTTATTACCATCATCACCACCACCATCATCATCATCATCATTATCATCACTATCATCACACAAACAGGAACGAGTATTGATGGGTCGTGCCGAGATGAAATGCTAGCCCACCGGAGACAGCTCATGGAAGACTACAAGCTGTCGCCTACCTTGATGGTGTCCTGTCACCATGAAATCGACCAGTTCTGTCAAGGGGTGGTGGCGGAGGGGGGTGGGCGCACACTACACTGCCTCATGAAACACGCCCGCTCACACAAGACGAAGAAGAGGTTGTCCGATGATTGTAGAAGAGAGGTAAGAGGGGAAGGTAGGAGGAAAGGGAGGAAGGTGGTACTAATTAGGAGGAAGGAAGGAAGGAAGGGAGGAGGAAGGTAGGAAGGGATGAGGTAGGAAAATAATGAGGAGGAAGGAAGGAAGGAAGGAAGGGAGGAAGAATGGAAGGTAGGGAGGGAGGAAGAAAAGGAGGAAAAAGGAAAAAACATGAGGAAGGAAGGAAGGAAGGTAGGAAATAAAATAATAGTATAGCTAGATAGAGAGAGAAAATAAAAAAAAAAAATAAAATGATATATAGTCAAACATAGAGAGAAAAAAAATAGAAAATAATAATAATAATAATAAAAAATGAGTAATGAGTGAAGAGTTACTAGCTATAACAATACTAACCCAACACCAACCCACCCACACACACACCACACACACACACACACACACACACACACACACACACACACACACACACACACACACACACACACCTCTCCCTGACAGCTGGAGAAAGTAGTGAAGGAGACGGATGCTGGGGAGGACTGGCGTGTGGATCCTGTGCTGCATGAGGCTTGTAATGTTGTGGTGGAGTCTTCTTGCAAGGAAGTGCTGGGAGGGAGTGCAAGGTGGGTGGGGGCGTGGGCTGTGAGAGGGTGTGGGTGTGGGAGAGAGGAGAGGGTGTGTGTGTGTGAGTGTGAGAGAGAAGAGTGTATGTGTGTTTTGTGTGGTGAGAGAAGAGAGAGTGTATGTGTTTGAGGAGGTAAGAGAGAGAGTGTCTGTGTGTGTGTGTGTGTGTGTGTTTGTGTGGAGGAGAGAGAATGAGGGTGTGTGTGTGTGTGTGTGTGTAAGAGAGAAAGAGTGTGTGTGTGTGTGAGAGAGAGAGAAGGATTATTTGTGTGTGTGTGAGAGAGAAAGAGAGATAAATAATGGGAAATAGAAGGAAAGTGAAAATGTGTGTTTGTGTGTGTGTGAAAGGGAGAAAGAAAGAGAGACGGAGAGTGAGTGTGTGTGTGTGTGTGTGTGTGTGTGTGTGTGAAGAGAGAAAGAGAGAGATATATAAAGTGAAAAATAATCATCCTTATCTTTTTCTTCGTAGTTCATGTGTGGAAATAATAACTAACAAATAAATAAATAGATAATAATGATAATAACTAATACATTAATAATAACAATGAAGAAAAATGAAGAAAATGAACTAAAAAATATATCATAACCAGAATGCATAACTTTTCTTAATCACCCTTCACCCTTCACCCTACACAATCACCCTTCACCCTTCCCCCTTCCCTTCCCTTCCCTTCCCTTCCCTTCACCCTACATCCTTCCCTTTCACCCTACACAATCACCCTACCCTTCCCCCTTCCCTTTCCCTTCACCCTTCACCCTTTCCCTTCACCCTTCACCCTTCACCCTACACCCTACACAATCACCCTACCCTTCACCCTTCACCCTTTCCCTTTCACCCTACACAATCACCCTTCACCCTCCATCCTTCACCCTACCCTACACCCTCCCCTTCCCCTTCACCCTACAATCACCCTACCCTTCACCCTTCCCCCTACACTACCCAGGGTAATGCGATGTCTGATGCGGCACCTCGAGACCCCAGAGATGACGTCCGAGTGTGAGGCGGCTCTACTCGAAATCCAATACTTTGTCTCGAGGGATTGGAAGCTGGACCCACAGCTGTACCGCGCCTGCCTTGGTGATGCTACGGAACGGTGCCGTGCTAAGAAGGACTGGGCGGAGAACACTGTGGAGGGGGTGCAGGTCCTACCGTGTCTGTTCCGCTATGTGTATCACCCCAAGGCGGAGTTTAGGGTATGTATGTATGTGTGTGTGTGTGTGTATTGTGTTGTGAGATGTGTATGTGTAGTTTTCTGTTTGTCAGTTTCCTCTCACTTAACACACACACGCACACACTCAATTTCCCTCTCACCTAACACACACACACTCAATTCCCTCTCATCTAACCTAACACACACACACACTCACACTCAATTCCCTCTCACCTAACACACACACACACACACACATACCCTCATCTCCCTCTCACATTTATACCCTCATCTCTCTCTCTCTCTCACACTCCCTCTCACACCCATTCAAACACCTTCCCTCTCACCTCACCTTCCCTCTCATCCCTCTCTCCACTTCCCTCTCATCCCACTCACCCCTCTCATCCCTCTCCCCCCACAGTTGAGCCCAATGTGTGGTCAGGAGGTGCAGAGGGTGATGCATGAGAGGGCAGCCTACGTTGACCTGCACCCAGACATTGAGGGAGCCTGCATGGATCAGCTTGCCCAAATGTGCTCCCAGAATACAGGACCCAAGGAGGAGATGGCGTGTCTGCAGGATAATTTGGAGAAGTATGTGGGTTGGATTTGGGTTTATTTATGTTTTATTTATGTTTTATTTATTTATTTATTTATTTATTTATTTATTTATTTTATGTGTGTGGAAAGATAGTAATTAATTTTTTTTTCTTTCGATTTTCTACTTTTTAATTATTTATTTTTTTTATTATTATTTTTTGAAGTACCGAATAATCATCACCTTCTCTTTCCCTCTCTCCCTCCCTCTCCTTCCCTCCTTCCCTCACTCCTTCACCCTCCCTCTCCCTCCCTCTCTCCTTCCCTCCATTCCTCCTTTCCTCACCCTCCCCCCCCATCTCCTACAGTCTGAGGAAGGACTGCAAGGATGTGGTCTCCAACTACACGGAGGCAGAGGCGAAGGATGTCAAACTGAACGCTGACCTGACCACACACTGCGCAGGACCCATTACTAAGGTGTGTGTGTGTGTGTGTGTGTGTGCGTGTGTGCGTGTGTGTGTGTGTGTGTGTGTGTGTGTGTGTGTGTTGTCGATTCTTCTACTTTTTCTTAATATATTCTCTCCTCTATATCTATTCTTCTCTCTTCTCTCTCTTCTCTCCTCTCCTCCGGTCTCGCTTCCTCACACTCTCCCCTTCTCTCCCCATTCCTTTCTCTCTCCTCCCATCACACTTCCTCCAGCTATACTTCTCTCCCCTATTCCTTCTCTTATATTTCCTCCTCCTCCCCTCACCCCTTCTTCCCTCATATTATCTATACTTCTCTCCCTTATTCCTGTTATGTTTCCTCCATCTCCCCTCACACCTTCTCTCCTCCCCTCACCCCCTTTCCTCCCTTTACAGATGTGCTCGGAGGCGGCCCAGCAGAGAGGAGGTGAGGGTGACGGCCTGATGGAGTGTCTCATTCATCACAAGAATGCCGAGGGTATGCAAGGTCAATTCAAGTGTCGCTCCGTTATTGAACACTTCCAGGTGAGTGTGTGTGTGTGTGTGGGGGGGGGTTGTGTGTGGGTGTGTGTGTGTGTGTGTGTGTGTGTGTGTGTGTGTGTGTGTGTGTGTGTGGAAGAGAAGGATAGAAGAAGAAGGATGAGGATGATATGAATGAAATGAAAACCACTCTCCTCTTCTAACCTAACCTAACCTAACCTTACCTAACCTAACCTAAACTAACCTAACCTAACCTTACCTAACCTTACCTTACCTCACCTCACCTCACCTCACCTTACCTTACCTTACCTCACCTCACCTCACCTCACCTTACCTTACCTTACCTAACCTTACCTTTGGCCTTGTTTCAGTTGCTGTCTTTGAAGGATTACACGTTCAGCCCCAAGTTCAGGGAGGCCTGCCAGGGTGATGTGGCATCCCTCTGCAGCAGGAAGAAACCAAGGAACAAGTTAGTAACCCCAAGCATAGCATTGTGTTCAGGTGTATTTTGTTTGATATTATTTGTGTTGTCAATTTATTTTTTATTTTATTTATTTGTTTATTTCTATTTTTTTCCTTCATCACTAACCTAACCTAACCATTTCTTTCTCCTTTTGTACCATATATATTTTTTTCCCTTTCTCTCCCCTCACACACCTGTCTCCCCCCCCCCACACCTGCAGGGCTGACGTGATAGAGTGTCTGAGTAACCAGGTTCGTAGTGCCGTTCTGCGCGACACCACACACCAGGTTAGCCGAGGGTGCCGTCAACAGCTGCGCCAACAACTGCTGCAACGCCACGAGAATATCCACCTTGACCCCATGCTGCGGAACGGCTGCAAGGAGGATATTCTGAAGTTCTGCAAGAGTGTGACGGTTGGAAGGGGGGCGGTAAGTGTGTGTGTGTGTGTGTGTGTGTGTGTGTTAATAAACTGAACTAAACTTAAATAAATATTACGTACTTATATTACTAAACTTAACAAAATTTAATAAACTGACCTACCCACACTAGACCATCCATCCATCCATCCAACCATCCATCCACTCACCCATTCACCCACCCATTCACCCGTTCATCCACTCATCCATCCATCCACTCACCCATTCACCCGTTCATCCACTCATCCATCCATCCATCCATCCACTCACCCATTCACCCGTTCATCCACTCATCCATCCATCCATCCATCCACTCACCCATTCACCCATTCATCCACTCATCCATCCATCCATCCATCCACTCACCCATTCACCCGTTCATCCACTCATCCATTCACCCATCCATCCACTCACCCATTCACCCGTTCATCCACTCATCCACTCATCCATTCCACAGGTTCTAGAGTGCTTACGGGGCCACAAGTCCAACATCAGTGCTGAGTGCCACCGCCGCCTGTTTGTCCGGGAGCAGGAGGAGCTTCAGGACCCTGGCACTGATGTGGTGTTGATGGCAGCGTGTAAGCAGATGGTGGAGCAGCACTGTCATGATGTTAACTCTGAGAAGATACTGCAGTGTTTGAAGGTGTGTGCGTGTGTGTGCGTGTATGTGTGCGTGTTTTTCTTGGTTATTTTAATGTGTTTTCTTCTTTCTATTTTCATTCGCTTCTTTCATTGCTGCCTGTCTCTCTCTATCTTTCCCTATTCTCTCCTATTCATATATACATCTCAAATTTCCTTCCATTTCCACTCTCCTCCTCTCACTTTTCCCTTCACATTTCTTCAATTTTATCATCCCGTAACCTTCCGTAACCTCACCCGCCTCCCCTCTCCTCCCCCCACAGAGTAACAGGGAGGCGTCTAACTTTGAGAGCGGGTGTCGTGTGGTGGTGATGCGGCGGCTGGTGGAGCAGACGACGGACACTCGATTGAATCCCGAGCTGCTCCGAGCGTGCCGTCACGATATGGCTAAATTCTGCAGCAGCTTGTTCGACCGTGCTAATACCTCAAGTGTGGAGCTGAACGGCCTGTTGACGGAGTGTTTAAAGGTGTGTGCATGTGTGTGTGTGCGTGTGTGTGTGTGTGTGTGTGTGTGTGTGTGTGTGTGTGTGTGTGTGTGTATGTGTGTGTGTGTTGTTTTCCTCAATTCCAACAAGGTTTATTAATGAAAAATGTGTGTATGATGATAATAAAAACCTAACCTAACCTAACCTAACCTAACCTAACCTAACCTAACCTAACCTAACCTAACCTAACCTAACCTAACCTAACCTAACCTAACCTAACCTAAACCTAACTTAACCTAACCTAACCTAATCCTAACCTAACCTAACCTAACCTAACCTAACCTAACCTAACCTAACCTAACCTAACCTAACCTAACCTAACCTAACCTAACCTAACCTAACCTAACCTAACCTAAAAAAAACCCCATATAATACTACAGCTTCCTCCTGCACCCTTCCTCCCGCCCCTACAGGAACAGCTGCCCACCAGGAAGCTGAGCACATCCTGTAGGAGCCGTGTGGTGGCACTCGCACGGACAGCGGCTCTTAACTACAAGATGGATCCTATACTAGTGGAGAGGTGCCGGGCGGATGTAAGTGGATGAAGTGGATGAAGGAATATTGATCTTATGTTTGGTTGAGTTGTGTGTGTGTGTGTGTGTGTGTGTGTGTGTGTGTGTGTGTGTTTTGGTTACGGATATTTTGTGTGTGTGATTTTTTTTTTTTATCCCTTCCTCTCCCTCTTTCCTCATATATTTATTTCCTCATTTTATCCTCTTTCCTCCTACCCATTCCTCCCTTCCTCCCCATTTCTCCATACATTCACACTTTCACCCATATTCTCCCTCTTACCCCATTCCTTCTTCCTCTCTCTTCACCCATCCCTCCCTTCACCTCCCTTCCCCTCCACACCTCCACTCATCACCTAACCTAACCTAACCTAACCTAACCTAACCTAACCTAACCTAACCTAACCTAACTTCCACCCCCAGATGAACATACTCTGCCCTGATGAGACGGATCACCACATGGAAGAGTGCCTTAAGCTTGCCTTCCAGCAGCGCAAGCTTAGGTCGGATCAGTGCCGCCTCCACCTGGCACACATCATTGAAACACAGCGGGCAGACATCGCCACAGACCCGGCACTCAACCAAGTCTGTGGTGTGGATGATAATAAGTTCTGTTCAGCCATGGAGAAAGGAACGCGTGAGTATAGCAACTTAACCTAACCTAACCTAACCTAACCTAACCTAACCTAACCTAACCTAACCTTACCTAACCTTACCTAACCTAACCTTATCTTACCTTACCTTACCTTACCTAGCCTTACCTTACCTAACCTTACCTTACCTTACCTTACCTTACCTTACCTTACCTAACCTAACCTAACCTAACCTAACCTAACCTTACCTTACCTTACCTAACCTTAACTAACCCAACCTAACTTAACCTAACCTAACCTAACCTAACCTTACCTTACCTAACCTAACCTTACCTTACCTTACCTTACCTAACCTTACCTAACCCAACCTAACTTAACCTAACCTAACCTTACCTTATCTTACCTTACCTTACCTTACCTAACCTTACCTAACCTAACCTAACCTAACCTTACCTTACCAAACCTAACCTAACATTGCCATTGTGTACATATGTGTGAATGTGTGTGTAGTGGGTGTAGTATAGTGGTGTAAGTGTGCGGGTGTGTGTGCGTGTGGTGTAAGTGTTTAGAAGTATAGGAATAACTCATTTTTATCTCCCCCTTCCCTCCCCCCCTTGCGGCACCACTGCAGACTTCACTTGCCTGCTGGATGTGCTTGAACGCAACCCCCAAGGCCTCAACGCAGACTGCAGGGAGGCTCTCAGGAAACGACAGGAAATGTACAGTGCTGCGATAAAGGTGAGAGAGAGAGAGAGAGAGAGAGAGAGAGAGAGAGAGAGAGAGAGAGAGAGAGAGAGAGAGAGAGAGAGAGAGAGAGAGAGAGAGAGAGAGAGAGGGAGAGAGAGAGAGAGAGAGAGAGAGAGAGAGAGAGAGAGAGAGAGAGAGAGAGAGAGAGAGAGAGAGAGAGAGAGAGAGAGAGAGAGAGAGAGAGAGAGTGTACATAATATAACCTGATTTCTTATATGAATTAACCAGTTTTTCATTCATCTATTAATATTATTTGGTTATAAATGTATAGATAATATAAAAAAAATTTCTATAACCTAACCTAACCTAACTTAACCCAACCTAACCTCACCTAACTTCACCTAACCTCACATGACCTCACCCCCTTCCCCCCCATCGCAGGTGACCAACATCGGGTCCATGAGTGACCTTGTACGGCACGTGAACGCCTCGTCGGAACGCACATACCTCTTGGTCGTGCTGTTCGTTCTGATCGGGTCCATCTTCATTGGAGGACTGTTCTGCGGTCGGGTCACGAAGCGCACCAAGTTCCTTAAGGATAGATAAAGATTGTTTCCTATCCCTACTCCTACTCCTACTCCTATTCCTACTCCTACTCCTACTCCTACTCCTACTCCTATTCCTACTCCTACTCCTACTCCTACTCCTATTCCTACTCCTACTCCTACTCCTACTCCTACTCCTATTCCTATCCCTACTCCTACTCCTACTCCTATTCCTACTCCTACTCCTATTACTACTCCTATTCCTACTCCTATTCCTACTCCTACTCCTATTCCTACTCCTACTCCTACTCCTACTCCTACTCCTATTCCTACTCCTACTCCTACTCCTATTCCTATTCCTACTCCTATTCCTACTCCTACTCCTACGTATCCTATTTTTACTCCTAATTGTATGTCTCCTATTCCTTCTTTCTTCTTCTATGCCTCCTATCTCTCTTTTTAATCCTATCTCCTATCTCTCTTCTTTATTCTATGTTTCCTATTTCCTTCTTTCTATTCCTAATCCTTCTTCCTTATCCTACTAATCCTAATTCTTCTCTAATTCTCCTCCTCCTCCTCCTCCTCCTCCTCTTCCTCCTCCTCCTCCTCCTCCTCCTCCTCCTCCTCCTCCTCCTCCTCCTCCTCCTCCTCCTCCTCCTCCTCTTTGTCATCTCTCCCTATTATTATTATTATCTTCCCTCCTTCATTCACTCTTTATCTCATTATCACCTTCTTCCTCTCTTCTTCTCCCCTCATAAAAATCTCCTCCATTCTTCTCTCTCTCTCTCTCTCTCTCCTTCCATCATCATCTCATTTGTATCTTCCTCATTCTTCCTCCTTTCTCTTTGTCTCCTTCTCTTATTCCTTCTTTCTTTCATTTTCTCTCTATTTCCCTCCTTCGTATCTACTCTGAATATGAGTTTTTTCACTTTGGTGTGTGTGTGTGTGTGTGTGTGTGTGTGTGTGTGTGTGTGTGTGTGCGCGTGTGTGTGTGTGTGTGTATTTTTTAGTGAAGAATTGTACTTTTCTATATAGCATACTTAGATTGATAAGACTTGCATTATTATTATTATTATTATTATTATTATTATTATTATTATTATTATTATTATTATTATTTTATTATTTTTTTTCCTTCTTTTCTTTTATTCCTGTAATTTATTCCTTTTTTTCCCTATTCCTATATTTTTGTTTTTTTTCTTTTTCTTTTCTTTTCCTTCATTTCTGGCATTATTTTATTTAGTGGCGTTCAGTTATTATGCATTATTAGAGAGAGAGAGAGAGAGAGAGAGAGAGAGAGAGAGAGAGAGAGAGAATGATCAGAAATATCTTGTTATTTCATTGTGTGTGTGTGTGTGTGTGTGTGTGTGTGTGTGTGTGTGTGTGTGTGTGTGTGTGTGTGTATGGACGGTGCTGAAGGAAGAGTTGAGTTGAATTATTACTTTGCTGATATAACTTAATTTTTCTATATATATTCCAATCTTTATCACTTTCTTTCATACATTCATCTTCTTCACCTTCTCTTCCTCACTTTACATCTTGCTTCTTTTTTTAATCTACTTCATTTTCAGTCATTTTATAGCTTTTTGTTACTTTATATATTAATTTAATCTTATTTTTTACTCCTATTTCTACGTAATTATGGTAGAAGAGACTCAATTTTTTTACTATTTATAATCTGTCGTAATTTAACATTTATTAATTATTTTATGGGAGACATTTTAACGTAATATTTTTGAGTAAATCCAGGTTTTCTTACGCTTTTGTGGGATCAGTCAGTCTATTTCCTATTTTTATTGTGTTTTTATTATCATTTAACATTCACTGATTTAACCCAAGAGTTCAAGATAGTCTGGTTTGTCTATAGTCTCCTTGATTCTCTTCTTCCATTCTCTCTCTTTATCTCTAGTATCTTATTTAACCTTAACCCCGGGAGCAGACAAGTGACTCTGTGTCCGCCACTGAGCCACGCCACAGACAGTCATGTGTGCGCGGCTTCGCCTCTAAATAATGGAAACCTATGGGAAGCCACATCCCTGCCTCGCTGTGGGTCGTCTGCTCCCGGCCTAATTCCTTCTCTCCTTCTCTCTTCTTCCATACACTCTTCATCTCAAGTCTTTCATTTAACTTTCATACCTTCTCTCCTTCTCTCCTCTTCTATACACTCTCTTTATTCCTTCTCTCCTTCTCTCCTCTTCTATTCACTCTCTTTATTCCTTCTCTCCTTCCCTCTTCCTCATGTTTTTTGGGTCCATTGCACACTCACTGTCTTTGTAAATGTTTGATTATATATTAAGTTTTTATATCCGCCTCTCGCTTTGGGGTTATTGGCATTTGCTTAATTTTATAAGTAATTTTTAGTTTAGTTTAGTTTATGCTTAAGTTTGATTGTATTTGTGCTTCTCGTTTTCTGTTTTGTTTTGTTCACTTGGTTTATTATGATGTGCCGAACAAAAGACATAATTAGTGAATGATGATGATGATGATGATGATTTTTTTTTATTTGGTGCTGATTCGCTATAAAGATATGATATTGTGATGTTATAGCGACGTGACGCTAGCACTTTTTCCATCAATTGTTTCCGTCAACTTTGTGAAAATCGACACTTTATTATTTTGTTATCAATTTAGTCGACTATTTATTATTTGTTATCATTTTTAGGATATTTTGAATTTGTTAATAATAGTGATAGAAAAGGAAAATAAGATAATCATTGTGTATTTTTATTATTATTTACTTTCTTTATGGAATGTTACATAGTGTATTTTTATTTATTTATTTATTTTTTTATTTATTTTATTTACGTATTTAGGGAAAGAAAATAAAGAAGAAAAAGAATGATAAAAATAATATAAACCAAAGATTTACTCCAGAACAAATTAGGAAAAAAAGGAAGAAAGAAAGAAAATATTAAATAAGGAAATTAGATAAAGGGGAGAAAGGGAAAATAAGGGAGCAAGGAAGGGGAAGAGAGGTGAGGGGAAAAAATTATTATTATTATTATTATTACTTTTTGATGAATTTCCTTCTCCTCCTCTTCCTCTTCTTCCTTTTCTTCTTCCTTCCTTCCTTCACTATTCTTCCTCCTCCTCCTCCTCCTCTTGTGAAATTTGTACATTGCATCATGTACTCTGCATCTAATTGTGTGTGTGTGTGTGTGTGTGTGTGTGTGTGTGTGTGCGTGTGTGTGTGTGTGTGTGTGTGCGCGCGTGTGTGTGTGTGCGCGTCGTGTGTGTGTGTGCGCGTGTGTGTGTGTGTGTGTGTGTGTGTGTGTGTGTGTGTGTGCGTGCGCGTTCCAAACATACAAATCATATATGTGTTCTGTATTAATCTCACAAAATACACAAGCACAATTTTAATCAATGGTTGGTGTGTTTTTTCTTATTTATTTATTTATTAATTTTTTTTTTCCCCTCGTCAAAGAAAGAAAGAAAGAAAGAAAGAAAAAGCACTGAAGATTTCCTGCGTGAGACTTGCATTTATTGTGTGTGTTTGTTTGTGTGTTTGTTTGTGTGTTTGTTTTTTTCCCTCACTCCTGTTTGTCTGTTTTTTTTATATATTTTTTATTTTTATTTATCTGATATTTAAGTTGTTAAGAAATGTGCTGATTTGACTTCTGTGATAATGTACACAAATATTAGTATGTATATTATTGCATTATTATTATTACTATTATTATTATTACTATTATTATTATTATTATTATTATTATTATTGTGATTGTTACTCTATGATTCTAATACCTAGTTATAAGTATGATTATTATTATTATTATTTTTATTATTATTATTATTATTATTATTACCACTACTTATAAAGGTTAAGAAGAAGCTGATGATGATGATGATGATGATGTGGTCAGGACAGGTGTGTTGCATGTCGGTCATTAAGGTGAACAAACTTTACCTGTGTATCCTAGAGTGTGATTACATAATGTTCTCAAATTTAATACCTTATTCGGTTTATATACATATATATATATAATGAAAAATACTACTTTGGGTATACTCAACCATGTGTTTCATTATCATGTGTATCCTTCGTGTGTGTGTGTGTGTGTGTGTGTGTGTGTGTGTGTGTGTGTGTGTTTTATTATTTTATTTATTTATTTATTTTGCTCACATTCAACCTGTCTCTAAAAAAGGTGACCGCTCCAATCCTTTTAACTACCGCCCTATAGCTTTGATTTCCTGCCTTTCTAAAGCCTTTGAATCTGTTCTTAACAAGAAGATAATGAGGCATCTATCAGCTCACAACCTTCTCTCTGATTGCCAGTATTGTTTCCGTTAAGGCCGATCTACTGGTGATCTTACTTTCCTAACTAAATCTTGGTCATCCTCTTTTAGGGACTTCGGTAAGATCTTTGCTGTCGGCCTTTATACATATTGAAAACCTTCGATAGAGTCTGGCATAAAGCTTTAATTTGTATAGTACCCTTCTACAGATTCTATCCTCTAACGCTATTTTAGACCTCCACCCACTGCCTCTATTTCTCCTACTGTCCTCTTTACAGGGTCTGGTGACAAGCGGGATTTTTTGTTTAACCTATTTGTGTTTGCCTTTAGCCAGTATCCTTTTCATAAGCATTCCTATATATAAAAGAGAGAGAGAGAGAGAGAGAGAGAGAGAGAGAGAGAGAGAGAGAGAGAGGTAAACAAGAGAATGGAGAGGTAAATAGAGAGATAGCGAGCGACGGAACAAGAGGCACCACACTCAATCCTGCCACAACACATTATTACACACACACACACAAAATAAATACCATACCAAATGTGGAGAAGATAAAAAGAAACAGTATATTGAGTTGCCGTTGTAAAGGTGAAAGCTCCGCCTCAACACAAAGATCAACACCAAAACTAAGACCAGCACCGCCATTACTGTGTAGAGAGGAAGAAGGTGTATTCAGGACAACAATGCAGGTTTTCAGGCCTTAAAATCTTACTTTTCCTTACTTCATGGTGACTTCAAGGCCCAGGGTGAAGGAGGAGGAGGTGGAGCATTAGGAAGAGGAGGAGGAGGAGCAGGAAGAAGAGGAGGAAGAGTGTTAATTAAGGAAGGTAAGAAGTTAAATATTTTCGTGTTTGTTTTCATTATATCTTCAGTGATTATTTTAGGTATTTAGGTAAGTATTTTAGGTAAGTCCGGGTTATAGTTATGCAGAAATACCTTAATTTGCTCCAGGTTATATATATAGTAAAAAATGTATTAAGTCAAGTATAATTAAGTTGTGTATTAGCTTAAACTGCAATGAAACCTAATTTTTAGTTAATATAAAGGTGTTAATTATATTTTTGGTAAATCTGCATAACTACTGCTCGGACGATATCAATATAAATCATAAAAACATTGGTATTTTTTCTGTAATTCAGCGGCATAGCTATTTGAGGTAATTTGAACAAGTATCTGAGGTTCAATTTGCATTATAAAGGTAACCAGATATAGAGTGATTAACGAACTGAATATTAACACAAAAATCTAGATGAAATGCCTAACTTTTGTGTAATAATATATAAAAAACCGTATATAACCAAACCTAACATGACCTAATCTAACCATAACCTAACGTAACCTAACTATAACATAACATAACCAACCTAACATAACTTGAAAGATGCTTAACCACGTAAATAATAGTGAGCACCGCCTGTAACCTTCACAATCACTACCACACAACCACCACCACCACCACCACCACACAACCACCACCACCACCACACAACCACCACACAACCACAACCACAACCAATCTAACCCCACGTCAACAATTCCAGACCACCACCACCACCACCACCACCACCACCACCACCACCATGGACAAGTCTTACCCCATCAAGAACGTTCAGGTCTGCACCGACACTAGTGACTGCCAGGAGTTGTCCCGCACCTCAGGCCTCCACCTGAAGCCCGTGGCGCGCCTCAGCATCACTGTTACACTCCCGCAGCTCAAGTCAGGGCAGTCCATATCAAACTGGGAGGTGAGGAGAATGGGGAGAGAAAGGGGAGAGGGGAGAGGGGAAGGGAAAGGGAGGAAAGAAAGGGAGGTGAGGAGAGGAAAGAAAGGGAAGGAAGGTGAGGGAAGAAAGGAAAGTCTATATCTAACTGGGAGGTGAGGAGGAGAGAGGGGAAAGGAGGAAAGAAAGGGAGGTGAGGGGAGGAAAGAAAGAAAGGGGAGGGAGGTGAGGGAGAAAGGAAAGTCTATATCTAACTTGGAGAAGAGGAGGGGAAGAGGGAAGAAAGGGAGGAAGGGAGAAAGAGAGAAAAGAAGAAAAAATTAGGCTATGGGAGGAGAGAAAGTGAGGGAGAGGGAGTGTATAGGAGGAAGGGAGAAGAGGGAAAATAGAATAGGAAGAGAAGAGAAGAGGAAACAATATATAGGAAGAATAAAAAGATGAAAAAGATGAAAAATAATAATAATGAAAAATAAACATCAACAAAAATCACCACCACCACATACCAACCTAACCTAACCTAACCTGACCTAACCTAACTTTCTTTCCCCTCTTTCCTCGTGTTTCCCCTCAGGTAATGGAGAGGCTGAGGGGAGCCATCACGCCCAAGGAGTTCACAGTCATCAAGGTCACCAAAAGCACACTGGAATTCCTGCGGTTTGATGCCGAGATAGAAAACAAACAAGACATCGCTACTGTTATTGCAAAGATTGATCAGAAGGTAAGGAGGAGGAGGAGGAGGAGGAGGAGGAGGAGGTGGTGGTAGATGAAAATAGGAGGAGGAAGATGGAGAGATAAAGGAGTAGGAGGAGGAAGAAGAAGAGATAGAGGAGGAAGAATAACAGGAGGAGGAAGATGAAGAGATAGTGGAGGAGGAGGAGGAGGAAGAGAAAGATGAATAGCAGGAGGAGGAGGAGGAGGAAGAGAAAGATAAATAGCAGGAGGAGGAGGAGGAGGAACAAAAATAGCAGGAGGAGGAGGAGGAGAAAGTTGAAAAAATGAAACAATATAAAACTAAACCCATACAAAACATCTCTCCACACACACACACACACACACACACACACACACACACACACACACACACACACACACACCCTCCCCCCCTCACCCCCCTTTCCTCCCCAGGGCATCAAGCTGAGTGGTTTCTCTGAGCTGCTGAAGATCCGTGCAGTAGAGGCTAAAACCACCTTCCCAATGAGGCACGACTGGGAGAGTTTCTTCAGGGACGCCAAACACATGAACGAAATGAAGCCGGGGGAACGACCTGACACTGTGCACTTCCAGGTGGGTGTGTGGGCGTGGGCGTGGGCGTGTGTGGGTGTGGGCGTGGGGGGTGTGGGTGTGGGTGGTTTATTTTGTGTATATATATATTTTTATTTTCTACGGTTTTTCTATTTTATTTTGTATTTATTTTTTAGAGATGTGTCTTTTCATTCATTATTATTATTATTTTCTTATTAATTCATCTCTCCTCTTGTCTCCCCTCACCCTATAACCTCACTCCCCTTCTCTCCCCTCCCCCCATAACCTCACTCCCCTTCTCTCCCTTTCCCCATAACCTCACCCCCCTTCTCTCCCTCCCCCCATAACCTCACTCCCCTTCTCTCCCTTCACCCCATAACCTCAATCTCCTTCTCTCCCTCCCCCCATAACCTCACCCCCTTCTCTCCCCTCCCCCATAACCTCACCCCCTTCTCTCCCCCCCAGGACCTCCCATGCCGCTGGTTCTCTCACTTAAACGACCCCACATCAAACCTCCCCAACATATACGTCCTCGGCAAGGTCATGGGGTCATTTGGGGAGGTTAGGGGGGTGGACATACCTGCCATTGACCCCTACAGGAGAAGTATGCCCCCCTCCATCGCTGGGGTCCACGCCCCCCTTGGCTGTGGGCAGGGGGGGGCGTTTGAAGCCTATGTACAGTTTAAGGAGTATATTGGGTTTGCTAAATGTATGCACGCACTTCAAGGAAAGAAATTGGTGTATATTGATCAAGATGAGAAGGCCTGGAGCACTTGTATTAAGGTGGGGGTGTGTGTGTGTGTGTGTGTGTGTGTGTGTGTGTGTGTGTGTGTGTGTGTGTGTGTGTGTGTGTTTTGTAAATTGTATTGTATTATGGTTGATATAGTTTTCCGTCAATTTTCCTCTCCCTCTCTCTC
>JAPQNM010000026.1:7805063-7820063 GCA_029783475.1 Metacarcinus magister
GTTTGTTTGTTTTTGTTGATGATTTACTTTTTTTTCTCTGTTTATCCCTGAGAGAGCTTGCTTTATAGTTATGTGTGGTCCCCTGGTTCTGGTACAGAACACCAACACACTCTCGTTATGAATGTTCCAATATCCAGAGTGTTGAGAATTGCATGTTCTTGGTATCAGACCAGAGCTGTACGCACTGCTGGACTCTTGGGATCTGCAATGAGTACGAAGGGTGTAGTCGGACAGGAGGGCTGATCAGCATTCCTTGTTAGTACTCGTTAGGGTCCTACAGAGCTGCAGGGTTGTCTGGAGTGGTCATTAGTATGCAGTGCTAGTCTTAGATCAGTTAGAAGTGCTTGGTGCCCTGCAGGACTCACTAGAATTGTGGGATAACTCTAAAGGTGAGATGCTGGAGGCTGCCGAGGGGTGTGGAGGAGGCTAAGGGGGCGCCGCACCTACCCACCACACAAGTTCATGGGTGGGCAGTCCATGCTGCCTGTAGGGGGTTATTGGGTAGGGGAAAGGGGCTGTGTGGGGCTGTGTGGGGGTTGGGTTGTGTAAGGGTGGGTGAGGTGATGCAACCCTCACCGGATGAACACAAGGACGGATGCGTTATTTATTCATTGTTACAGACTTATGTATTTTTTTTGTGTGTGCGTGTGCGTGTGCGTGTGTGTGTGTGTGTGTGTGTGTGTGTGTGTGTGTCGTGTGTGTGTGTGTGTGTGTGTGTGTGTGTGACTAATGTGTGTATGTGTATGTGTGTGTGTGTGTGTATTGTTGTTTTTTCTGAGTCTTCCATGTTATATTGAAAGTTTGAATATTTTTTGAAAGTTAATTTTGTATGTGTATATATATCTATCTATCTGTCTCTTTCCTCATCTCCACATCTCCTCTTCTCCCCTTGTCTCTCCTCCCCGTCATCTCCACACCTCCTCTTCTCCACTTGTCTCTCCACCCTGTCATCTCCACACCTCCTCTTCTCCACTTGTCTCTCTTCCTCCCCGTCATCTCCACATCTCCTCCACCTGTCTCCTTCCCCACAGGTGCTCTGAGGGTGGACCAGCAGGAGGCAGCAGCAGCAGCAGCAGCAGCAGCAGGAGGGGCAGACAAGGGGCTGTATGAGGGTGACCCCAGGCTTCAAGGTCAAGCCGAGGCCCACTACCCACCTTACTTCGAGGGGCACTACCCTTACGAGGACTGGGAGGACCCGTATGGGGGGCGGGGCAGGGGCTGGGGAGGGCGATGGAGGTACCCCCGGGGACCATGGAGGGGCAGGGGGTTCAGGGACAGGGGTAGAGGGTTTAGGGACAGGGGGGGGCGGGGTGGGTATAGGGGGAGCTGGGGGCCTAAATTCCCCCCCGAGAAGGACCCGGCCAAGTTGACCACCTGGTATAAGAGAGGGGAAGGGGGCGACACTCCCTCAAGGTCAAGGTCAAGGTCACGCCGAAGGTCAAGGTCACATCACTCCAGGTCAAGAAGGTCACACTCCAGGTCAAGGTCAAGGAGGTCAGACTCGAGGTCAAAGAAGTCCCGTTCAAGGTCCAGGTCAAGAAGGTCACGCTCAAGGTCAAGGTCGAAGAGGTCACGCTCGAGGTCAAGGTCGAAGAGGTCAAGATCAGGGTCGAGGTCGAGGTCAAGATCTAATGGGTCGCGTTCAAGGTCAAGGTCGAAGAGGTCACGCTCGAGGTCAAGGTCAAAGAGGTCATCAAGATCGAGGTCCAAGAGGTCACACTCCAAGTCGAGGTCGAGGTCAAGATCCAAGAGGTCACGTTCAAGGTCAAGATCAAAGTCGAAGAGGTCAAGGTCAAGATCGAGGTCAAAGTCGAAGAGGTCACGGTCGAGGTCATCATCCAGGAAGTCAAGGTCACGGAGGTCAGGGAGCGGGTCACAGTCGAGGTCAAGGAGCAGGTCAAGGTCAAGATCAAGGTCACGGCGATGGAGGGAGAGGTCAATGGAAGGGAGGAGGAGGGAGAAGCCGAGGAGGGAGAGGGAGGAGGAGGGGAAGGAGGAGAGGAGGAGGAGGGAGGAATCCAAGATAAATTATGATGACCTTAGAGAGAGTGACCTTGAATTATCTAGTGACCCCGAGGAGGAGGAGAGGAGGAGGAGGTACCAGGAGGAGGAGTACTACATGGGAGGAGGAGAGGAGGAGGAGGAGGAGGAGTATATGAACTACCACCACCACCACCACTACCCTCCACCCCCCCACCACCACCACCCCTACCCCCCCAGAGGCTTTGTGAGGGGGAGGGGGTTCAGGGGCCGTTGGGGGGACTACAGAGGGGGGCGGGGGGGTTGGAGGCACCCCCAACCGCGCCCCCAAGACCCCTACCACAACCTTTACGTGAAATACTTCGAAGGGGTGGCGGAGAGGGAGGGGAGGGGGCAGGAGGAGGAGGAGGAGCGGAGGAAACAGGAAGGGAGGAGGAGCCAGGAAGAGGAGAGAAGGAAACCCAAGGATGTGAAGAAAGGGGAGGAGGAGGAGGTGGAAGGAGGAGGAGGAGGAGGAGGGCGTGAGAGATACAGGAGGAAGGAGGAGGTGTGTGAGCCCCCCCGCCCCCCTAGAGAGAGAGGAGGAGGAGGAGGGGGGGGTCTAGAGGAGCCATTTAGAGGGAGAGGTAGAGGAAGAGGCAGCGATTGGCCACGCGGAGGAAACTTCGATCGCCTTCAGAGGAAAGGAAGAGAGAGGGAGAGAACACCTCCTCCACCACCACCACCACCACCACCACCACCACCACCACCACCAGAGCGAAGGAGGATGGAGGGGCTGGAGGAGAGGTCACGGAGAGAAGAGGTACCCCTACGGAGGAAAGAATATGACCCCGGTGCCCAGCTGAGGGAGAGAATACGCCAGGACAGGGAGGAAAGTGAGGCCGCAAGGAGGGAGAAAGAGAGAGAAAGAGAAAGAGAAAGAGAAAGGGAGATACAGCAAAGAGCATCCACTATCACCACCTCCTCCTCCACCACCAGAGGAAGTGGAGGAGGAGGAGGAGGAGGGAGCAGTACAAGACTTCTTAGTACTGTAGTAAGAGATCCTACCTCCACATCCTCCTCCACTAAGGATAGAGCACACAGTCACCCTCGACAACCCCACACCTCCCCCTCCAGATCCTCCCCAGGGGATGTCCGCTGGAAGAACCAAGGGCTGAGGGCGGACATGGAGCGCAGGGAAATATCAGTGAAGGAACGGCTTAGCTTCAGACAGCCGAGGGAAACAGAAAATGGGGCGTCCAACCCAAGGCTACCTGTCACCGCAAGATTAACAAGAGGTAGGAGGAAGGAACCTAACCTAACCCCTACCCCAGTATCCCCCACCTTCCCCCAGCCCAACCCCAGGGGAAGGAGGGAACACAGGGGTAGGGGGCAGTGGGAGGGTAGCCGGATTAAGGAGGAGGAGGAGGAGGAGGTAGTTAGGAGAGTGGAAGGGAAGGAGGAAGAGGAGAGTGAGGGTGGGAGTGAGTCCGAGGAAGGACAAGGAAGGAAGAAGCAAGTCCCGCAGCAGTCTGAAGGGAGGAAGCGAAGGAAGAGGAGGAAGAAGAGGAGGGAGGAGAGGGAGGAGGAGGTAGGAAGACCGCAGAAGCACAAGAAGAAGAAGAAAAAACATGGTGCTATGAGGCGATGAGAGAGAAAGAAAGAAAGTGAGATAATGAGAGAGAGAAGATTACCGGTGTGAGAAAAAGACATTCAAAGTTTATTCTTTTTTGCGGTTTTTGTTTTAAGTTTATTTTGGACGACAGTTTTTTCGATGTGGAAAAAGAAAATGGAAAAAAAAGTTATACGTATATACATAAGTGACTGTCCATAATTATGTAGTATTAAGTGAAGTGACAACATAAATAATACTACATACATACATAACATACATACATACATACATACATACATACATATTTTTTCAACAAATCGAGATGTACAAATTTTTCCCCGAACTTGTAAACAAAATATCACTCGGTTAATTAATATTTTTTTTCCAATTTTTTTTTTCACGTGTATATATTTTTGACTATACTTACATAGACTAAACTTAATATATCACTATAGTTAAGAATTTAGCACAGCAGCCCAGCGGTGTATCAGCTGCATAACACCTGCATCTCTTTCAGGGTTCTCTTTCAGCATTGCAAGAGAGAATTTGTAAAGAGAGAGACTTACTAAGGAAGGAGAATTGGTGTTAGTGTGTGTGTGTGTGTGCGTGTGTGTGTGTGCAGGAGACAGTACGTGAGTGTGTGCGTGAGTGGAGGGATAAACACTCACACTCAATACTCACACTCACACTCATATTAATGGGTGTTGACAGTGCAATAATGATGATAATGATAATGATGATGATAATGACAGTCTACCACAAGGAGAAAAAATATATTACAGAAATGAGAGAGAGAAAAAAAGGAAAAAATATGATCATCTACACAAGTTATGGGATAAAAATAAACTTTAATCAACTTTAAAATCTGAGTTGATGACAGACAGACTGATAAATTGAAATGGATTAAATTACACAGGAAAACAAAAACAAGAGGACCAAGATATGTTTTTTTTTCTTCCCCTTACAGGTCATGAAACTCTAGTGCTCTATTAATTTTCAGGGTCAGTTTATTCAATTTATATAATGAGGGAAAGTTGAAATTACAGCAAGTTAAGAGGAAAGAGGAAAGAAGAGGACAGTGTGAGCAGGAAACAAGAGGGAAAGAAGAGGAAAACATTGCAGAGATACTGTCGAAAGAAATGAATAATGTGAATGATGAATAAGAAACAGAAGTGAATAATAAAACTGAATTCCTTTATTACAGTGAAGTGACGTAGATGTTTGAAGGTAAATAAATGAATAAATAAACCTACAAGCGAACAGAAACTTGCAAAAATGTGAACAAATAATGAAAAATGAATAAAATGAAATGATGCATAATGATGGAAATATTACTACTAATTATACTCAAGAAGGAAGAACATTTGTGTGTGGAAAAAGGAAATACACTAACATGCTTATTTTATTTGTTTTCAGTTAATAATATAATAATCTTGTCCATGAAAGTTTGATTATTATTATTTTATTGCATTATAAAGTGTAATTAGTTAGTTAGTTATCTATTAATTAGTTTTTTAGGAGTTGATGCAGTGGAGGTAACATTTTATTTTGATTTTTATTAACTTATTTTTATTAGTGTGTAGTATTTTTGGAAGGTAAGAGAGGAGAAAGGGGAATGATATGCAGTTAGGGAGAGAGAGAGAGAGAGAGAGAGAGAGAGAGAGAGAGAGAGAGAGAGAGAGAGAGAGAGAGAGAGAGAGAGAGAGAGACCTAAGCTTATGTAGAGAGAGACAGTTTGGTAAATAAATATTACATAAACAAACCTAACATTTGCAAACATTGACGTAGCCTTTGAAAATAATGATGATAGGAGAATGTTGCAATAATTGAGGGTTTAATGAGGAAGATAATGAGATATGGTATTAATTAATTTGACCATTGAACTGTGCAGGGAAGGAAGGAAGGGAGGTATAGGAACTGAGAAACAAGGAATGGTTTAAGAAAAGGAAGGAAGAGATGAAGGAAATAGAAAAGGAATAAAATTTGATAGGAAAATATGAGTGATGTAGAATGGAAATGTGTTATAAAGATAGGACTTAGAGAGGAAAGATAGGTATGAGGGAAGGAAAGATAGGAAAGATAAATAACTTGTAGGGAGAGTAAGTAAGATGATTATAGCACAGGAAAGATGGTGAAATTATTAAGATTTATAACAGCAAGAGAAGAAAGGAAGGGTAAGAGAGAAAGAGAATGTATTAGAAAGGAAAATTGAAACTAGTTAAGAAAGGAAATTAGTTTTTGAAAAGGGACGAAAGGTGACGAATATATGAAAGACAAAGTACGAAGCAATAGTTATTTAGATGTAGGAATAGTTTACTACCGAACATTTTATAAAGTAAATATTATATGGACACTAATATATAAATAAAAAAAAAGACTAGTAATCTTCATGGACATTACATAGTGTTAGGTTGATTTACAGGGAATATTTATTTATTTAAGATGTCAACAATGCTTAATGTTATGTTCGGGACAGACAGATAGACAAAGGAATGAAGTTAATATGAGAAAGGATTGGTAAGGTAGGTCAGGAAATCTCTCTAGTAATAAAAAATGAAATAAAAAGTGAGGCAGTAAGTTAATAGACGTGAAATAGGACTATAAAAGAGAAAACACGAACAAATATGACAATTTAAGTTCTATGGGTATATAAAAACATCCTTTAGTACTCAGTTTAGCTTTACGTATTTTAATTGAGGTGTATTTCTTGTGTTTATTTATGTATATTTATATTCGCGCTACCTTACCCCCCACCCCCCCTAGAACGGGTGGGCAGGAAGGTGGTATGATATGATTAAGAATAATGTACAGTATTTTCTTGTTTTCAGTTGGTAAAGAACATGAAAGGAAGAAAAAAATGTATTAATATTGTTCCCTCGTATACTGGTGATTTATGAAGTGGTTTGAACTATTGCGTGATACAATCTTACAGTGATTTAAAAAGAAGAAAAAAAAAAGACAAGGAAATTAAACAGAATAGAGTGAATGTTTTAAAAAATGGAAATATTTATGTAAAACGATGATGCATTTAATTAATATTTTTCTTCAGGCGTTGGCAGCACTGTGGAAAGACAGCCATTTATGTTTGTACTGCTTTAAAAGGTGGAAAAAAATAAACTGGATCCTCTAGATTACATAAAATCAGGATTATGTATTTGTATTTTGACCCAATAGTAATAATTTAGTGAAGGGTAAGGATAGCAAAGAATCGGAAATCCACCACTACGATTTATCCAATCACTAAATGATATAATAATGTAACGAATATATCAAATAACTATTCAATAATGTAACTAATATTTTAAGTAACTATTTTATAATGCAATTGGAGTATTAATAAGTAATTTAACTAATGAATTAAGGGAAGTATAAAATGCTCGGCTCGGCGTCGTCGTCCTTCTCGAGAATGGTCGAATTGACGAGCGTACGCGGCGATGGCGGAGGTAATTTTCCCATCTAGTGCCCTACATCAGCCTTGTTCAGTGTTCCTACAAGGTGGAGAAGTGCGTGCCAAGGTCCTGCATCTTCTGGGATAATTAGATGATGTGAGTGATGCTTATTTTTTGTAAATTATGCCATTGTGTTATAGTGCGTGGTGGGTGCAATGCGGGTTGAGGTGGTTTGAAAATGGCGAAGGGAGAAGAAGCGAAGGAAATTTTTAGATTCTAGTATTTCTGTATTTTGATGATTATAGGTTAAGTATTATAAGTTTTGGTAAGATATTGAGTTATTATGGTTAAAATATAAGTGTTGGTGGTTAGTAGTTAGTGTAAGTGTTTAAATAAGTAAGGTTAGGTTGGGTCTGGTAATGGCGAGGGGAGACGAGAAGCGAAGGAAATTATTTGATTCTAGTAATTCTATATTTTCATGATTATAGGTAAGGTATGATAAGTTTAGGCATAATATTGAGGTATTATGGTTAAAATATAAGTGTTGGTGGTTAGTAGGTAGTGTAAGTGTTTAAATAAGTAAGGTTAGGTTGGGTGACACGTGGCGTACTAATACACACGGCAAGGTTAGGTTAGTGTGACTCCAAGATGAATACAAGGTAAAGGTTGTATTGATATTTTGATTATGTAAGTGTGTTTAAATAAGTAAGTAAGTAAGGTTAGGTTGGGTTGAGTTGGGTGACACGTGGCGTACTAACACACTTGTCAAGGTTAGGTTAGTGTGACTCCAAGGTGACTACAAGGTAAGGGTTGGATAAACATTTGAATTATGTAAGTGTGTTTTGTGATTGGTTATGAAAGGATGTGAATATTAGGACTTTGGGTAAGTTTTTACATCTTCACCAGAATGGCGTGTGGCTACGAAATAAAATGGCGTCTGCACCTCGTCATAGAAAACGTTTGATAGCTTCTAAATTAACATAATCAAACTTTAATCTATATTGACAAATAACAACCTTGTTCAAACCAAACTAGACTTTACTTTTCGAAGAGAAGGTCTCATAGAAAACGTTGAATATCTCACTAACTAAGAATTTGCGACGGAAATATAAGTAAGAAAACCTTCTCAGAATACAATAGGTAATGCAAAAATATAATCCTTAGTTTTCTAGAGCATTCAGGTAAAGATGTAAAACAATACCGGAGTTTGAATTAAACCAGAAGATTCATATCCTAGTAAGTTCAAATTATCTTAGACATTTATTTGATATTCATTTATGTTTTTCCTTTATCTCTTAGTATATTTTGGCGCCAAATTACTTTTGTTTGGCGCTTACTTATTTCTGATTGTGTTAGATAATGCGCAGACACCAGTTCTTGTGCATATCACGCTGATTATTATTATTATTTGTTATTATCATTATTTGTTATTATTATTATTGTTATTAATGTTATGTTTTTTGCTTCGTGAAATAGATAGTTCGTTGGGGTCTTAGAATAATAATTTCAGTTAATGGTGTTCGTAATGCTATACACGTTACAGGAAACAAAGATTGTAGCATCCATGATTTTTATTTTTATATTTATTTATTTTTATTTTTTTAGTCGTAAGTTTTATAATACAACAAATGCTTGCCTCAACCTCCATCTATGAAAAGAAAATATATAAATACTGCGTAACTAGAATAGTGTCAGCATTAGGCAGCTGATTGTTATGATGCATTCAAAATATACAAGAATCTATATAACGGTTTTTTATTTGATTATATTTTCTTACAGTAATAGTTCACCAAAAAAAAAAAGAAGTGCTTGGCTTGCCTGGAATAGAAAGGAAAAGTAGAGTAGTATACTTGTCTCTTAAGTGCTTCAATAATACGACTTGCATTAATAGAATAAACATACATTGAATAATAAATAAAATAAATAAATACAGTTTTAGCGGGAACTATAACATACTGTTGCGGCGACGCATTTAGCATGTAAATAGTGTTGTAGCAGTGTAGTTATTGTGTAGTGTAATTGTGTGGAGGCAGGGAGCGGTGGGTCACTCAGGCCTCCCTGGGGAGTGAGGGTTGACAGGTGTCAAGATACGGTGACCTACGTATCTGTGTTTTCAGCGATACGCAGTCGTGGTGGGGTGTGTTTGGGAGATGTGGCTGGTTGTTGGCTGGAGAAGGAGGCCAGGAGTGAGAGAGAGACAACAGACAGAGGGACACAGCGGTGCAAGGCCGACTCCTGGACGAGTGGAGGGCAGGACCTTGGAGGGAAGAGCGGACAGGGTGGCCGGAGAAATGGCACCCTGGCTTCCTTAGGTCCCTGCCCTCACTAAGGGAGTGGCTGACTGGCTGTGTGGAGGTTGTTGCCTGACTCCTGGACGCGTGAAGGGCGTGGTACCTTGGAGGGGAGTGGAGAAGGTGGCCGGAGATGGCGCCCTTGCTTCCTTAGGTTTCGCCTTCGCGAGGGGGGTGGGTGGCCAGCATGGCTGTGTGGAGGCTGCTGTGTGTGGACTTGTGGAGGCTGTGTGTGTTCTGGGTGAACCTCTTGTGGGGAACTCTTTGTGCCCTGAGTCTGTAATGTTGTGCTGTACCCTGTAAGCGTGTTGTTTGTAAATATACCAGGAAAGGAATAGTGTGGTTGTGTGTGATTTGTGTAAAAAACACTCCTTTTCTCGTCTCGCCAACCCCCGCTACACGAGCCCCAGGAGAGCGTTACCTCAGTTAAGGAGAGGTAACGTGTTTTGGCGACACCCTGCCTTGGAGGGGAAGTGAAAAAGGGGGGTGTGCCGTAACAATACCAAACCCAAATCATCCTATTTTTATTACTATTATATTTAAGAAAACCAGCAATTGCAAGTGGGCTTTTTATTAAAATTTTTATATATAACTATTTTATTCCTATTAGTTAGTTTCCTAGTAACAAAAACAGCATCATTAACCGAGAATAGCTAAGTCTACCATTACAACGCAACATTTTCTACTACACACACGCGCCTCCATGCTTTCTACGAGTGTGTGTGTATGTGTGTATGGCTAGGCTTGTGATCGCGTAGAGCAGCCTGGCGTGAGGTGAGGGAGGGGATGTAGCTCAGATGGTAGAGCGCTCGCTTAGCATGTGAGAGGTACGGGGATCGATACCCCGCATCTCCAAGAAATTTTTATATACCTTTTACAAACACGATTACTCCTTGACAAGACCACTTAACATTATATAAATACCACTTACGTAATGAATCAGTGTATTATGTTTATATTTTAGAGAAGATAAGGGTAAATATAGGTCAAATAAACCCTATATTAATGTGGAAATAGCGTAAAAGATGTATTTGTAGTATAGAAAGTAATGTTTAAGTACAAAGGGGATGTAGCTCAGATGGTAGAGCGCTCGCTTAGCATGTGAGAGGTACGGGGATCGATACCCCGCATCTCCAGTGTCTGTTTTATTGCTGTTTTTATTGTGGGTGGAGACTGGGGCGCGAGGTGTGATGTCAGGTGTTTGGAGTCACCTGGGTGTGTGTGTGGGAGGGAAGGGAGAGACGAGAGGACAGGAGGGAGGGTAGAAGGGAGTGGATGGAGGAAGAAAAGAAGAGATGGGATGGAAGAAGGGAGTGGACAGGGAAAGGAGAGATGGAATAGAGGGAGGGAAGAAGGGAGTGGACAGGGAAAGAAGGGAAGGAGAGATGGAATAGAGGGAGGGAAGAAGGGATGGGAGGACAGGAGGGAGGGAGATTAAGACTGAGGGTAGAAGAGATGGGATGGATAGAGGATGGGAAGGGACGGAAGGGAAGGGAGGAAGAGGAAGAGGAAGAGTAACATGAGACAGCCAGTGTGAGGAGAAATATTTGCTTGTCATCTTGAGAATCGTTTTTTATTTCTTCTTTGTCGTGTTGTGTTGTGTTGTGTTGGGTACAAAGGAGGGAGGAGGAGGAAGAAGAAGAAGAGGAGGAGGAGGAAGGATAAAAGGAGATAGGAAGAGAGAACATTTTGTCACCATTTGAATATATTTATTTATTTTATTTATATATTTTTTTTTATTGATTTGCTAAAAGGAAAGAAGGAAGAAGAGATAAGGAATGAAGGAATAAGAAGGAAATAAAGATAAGGAAGGAAGGAATAGAAGGAAAGTGTGTAAAGAATAAGGGAATAAGAAGGAAATGAAGATAAGGAAGACAGAGATAGATGAAGGAAGGATTGAAGGATGGGAAGGGAAGGAGGATCAGCTTGTAGGATTTGAAGGATGTGTAGGAGTAAGGAATCCTATTATTTTAGTGAGTGTTAGGAACGTTTTGTATGTTATTGTTTATCATATATTGTTTATTATTTTCTTCCTTCCTTCCTTCCTTCCTTTCTTCATTTCGTTCATCTTTTCATTCCTCTCTTATTTTCGTTTCTTCCTTCCTTCTTTCCTTTCTATCTTTATTATTCTTCTATCTTATACCTCCCTCCGTTCTCTCCTATCTTCCATTCCTTCCATTCTATCGTTCCTTCCTTCCTACTACTACTACTACTACTACTACTACTACTACTACTACTACTACTACTACTACTACTACTACTACTACTACTAAATAATAATAATAATAATAATGCAGTACAGTTGCTAGGTGTGGGCGCCTTGTTCACGGGGATTCCCTAATAAAAATAGATGAAAACAAAAAAATAATTGATGGGTACATGATAACGTTTTCTCTCTCCGTCCATATTAGGAAAACGAGATTGAAACAAAAAGGAAACTTGTAAATATAGACATAGCGAGAGAGAGAATGACCTTTTCGTGTGTGTGTGTGTGTGTGTGTGTGTGTGTGTGTGTGTGTGTGTGTGTGTGTGTGTAAGGGTGAAGTTAGTGAAGAAAGCGAAGTTTAAGTAAGGTAAAATGTAAAAAAAAATGTTAGGTTACGTATTTCAAGAGAGAGAGAGAGAGAGAGAGAGAGAGAGAGAGAGAGAGAGAGAGAGAGAGAGAGAGAGAGAGAGAGAGAGACTTCCAAACTTCACCAAATCGAGAGAAACAAAACAAAACAACAACAACAACAACAACAGCCAGGAATATAAAGGTCACCGCCACCATTAAAGTGAAGGTCATCTCCGTTTTCTTTGGCGTAAAAAAAAAGTGAAACAAAAAAGCATCGACAAGCGTGATCCTGTTCAATAAAGTCGATGGAATGTGCTTATAGCGTCGCCTAAGGGTATTGAGAGAGAGAGAGAGAGAGAGAGAGAGAGAGAGAGAGAGAGAGAGAGAGAGAGAGAGAGAGAGAGGGAGAGAGAGAGAGTGAGGGGTGCGCGGTTAAAGACAGACAATAGAGTAAATAAAGAGACTATAAATAACTTAACTATTTCACTCTTAATTCCTTTATATATATTCAAAAGAAAATATATAAGGTGGTTTTTTTTCTAAGATTTATTTAATTAGTTAGTGAATTTATATTGATTCTAATTATAAACTACTGATAATGATTTGTATAGTGATTTTTTTTTCTCTCTCTCTCTCTCTCTCTCTCTCTCTCTCTCCTCTCTCTCTCTCTCTCTCTCTCTCTCTCTCTCTCTCTCTCTCTCTCTCTCTCTCTGTGCGTGAGGAGGAAAGAGAGGGAAGGGAAGGGTTGAAGCCATATGTTAGAGAAAAAATAATGATCAGAAATCTCTCTCTCTCTCTCTCTCTCTCTCTCTCTCTCTCTCTCTCTCTCTCTCTCTCTCTCTCTCTCTCTCTCTCTCTCTCTCTCTCTGTATTTTGTCCATTAACACTGCATGAAAATTGTATATATCACTTAATAGATTCTCATAAGTTATAAATATATATAAAACAAAATTAATGCTTAATAAGAAAACAAATGAGTGTCAGGAAGCGTGTTATCTTTGCAAACAAGGAAAAGAAGAATATTTCCTTATCAAAATTTATTAATATATATTCTTAACATTTTATTTTTATTACATTCTAAATACTGAATTAATGTTTTACTTAAATTAAATGAAGAAATAACTAAATATTATTAATGCTTTTATTTTTTTATTACCATCTTAATACTGAATAAACTTTTAACTATTAGATGAAGACAAGAGAGAGAGAGAGAGAGAGAGAGAGAGAGAGAGAGAGAGAGAGAGAGAGAGAGAGAGAGAGAGAGAGAGAGAGAGAGACAGACAGACAGACAGAGGGGGAGAGAAAAAAAAAAATAGTTATGAAAAATTTAACATTATCGTATTCTCAAGCTGTCTTTAGAAAGTGTAAATCAACGTCGTACGCTGGGGATGGCGGAAACGTACGTATCTACTTCCATAATGGCTGCGACGTGCTGTTGACGCTGTTTGTATCATCGTAACGGCTGGGTGATGGTGATTAACGGGGTGGTGATGACAGCGTTACCGACCACTACTATACTTGTGTTGGTAACGTTCAAGGGGGGGGGGCAAGGGGGTGGCGTGACATCTTGCTGCCTTTCTTTTATTTATATTTGTTACTTTATTTTATTTTATTTTATTTATTTATTTATTTATTTTTTGGTTCAGTTAGTTATATGTAAAGTCTCTTCGTTTTTTTTTAGTTCTTATATATTATCATTATTATCATTCTTCTTTTATGGCCCTTTATTTCCTTCTCCTCTTTTCATTCTCCCTTCCTTCCTTCCTTTCCTTTTTCATATCTTTCCCCTTTCCCTTTTCCTTTCCTTTCCCTTTCCCTTCCCTTCCCTTTCCTTTCCCTCCTTCCCTCCCTTCCCTTCCTTCCCTTCCCTTCCCTCTACTTCCATACCTCCCTTCCCTTCCTGCACCTCCTTCCCTTCTCTTCCCTCCCCATCCCTCCTCTCCCCATCCCTCCCCTTCCTACACCTCCTCCCCATCACCTCCCCATCCCTTCCCCATCGCCTCCCATCTGCTACACTACTAGGGCGTGAGGGAGTGAAAGGAGGGAGCATTTTAAACCATTGTTACCCTTCTCCTCTCATTTCCTCATTTGGGCTAAAAATTTCACTCGCCACTCTTAGCCCGCGGTCACACCATACAGACAGCCAGACAGACAGACAGACAGCCACGCCCACACACACCCATGCCTCCCATTCCGCCCTTGTTAATGTTAGGTGAAGGAGGAGGAAGAGGGAGATAGGAGAGGAATGCTTGGTAATCTTTCACTTTTTTATTTATCTATTTTTTTATTGATGTGTTTGAAGTTAGATTGATTCGTTAAGTTTGTGTTTGAAAGAGAATAAGATGCGTAATAGATGAGGTAAAATAGATTAATAGATGAAGTGAACATGATGTGGAATTAGGTAAAGAAATATTAGATAATGAAAAGAAATATAAATAAAATGATATAGAATAAAAGTTGATATGAAAAATAGATAGAATATAAAGTATGAGAAAAAAAAAACAATAAATAGGCAATATCGTGATTTTTTTCGTATTATAGTTATCATTATTATATTATTATTATCATTATCATTATTATTACAAGTATCATTAGTATCAAATATATCAAATTAAATAATAAACACACATTGAGTTACTCCTGCAAAACGTCGGGGTGGTGTGGTCAGCGGGACGGTCCATACAAAAAAAAAAATATATATATACTTAAACATTGCATTAAAAAAAAACTCCATATTATCCAGTCTACACACACACACACACACACACACACACACACACACACACACACACACACACACACACACACACACACACACACACACACACCCTGAGCACGTGTATCTAACCAAAGGAACAATCACATACTTAGCTGTAATTCGCGGTGAAAATAACTGTTTAAACTCTGTCATTACCAAACCGTTGATAATATTTTACAGAACCAAGAAAAAGTGTGTTATTTCAGCTTTGTTACGTGTTATATTGTGGTAGGTGGTATTAAAGGAAGGGTTGTGGTAAATTGAGGTTTATTGAAGTGGTTTAGATGTAGTAGTTATTGGAATAGATGAATTAAGTAGAAAAGTATAAAGAGAAATCGTGTAAGTGTGAATGTCTTGTCTTGAATTGATGCCATATTTGTTTTGTTTTAGGATTCAAAATACGAAGGAAAATTAGAAATATGATGATTATAAAC
>JAPQNM010000026.1:7840900-7845900 GCA_029783475.1 Metacarcinus magister
ACTGTGGGATTTACACTTTTGTCCTCCTCCTCCTCCTCTTCCTCCTCTTCCTCCTCCTCCTCTTCCTCTTCTTCTGATTTTCTGATATTCGCTATTTTTCAGATTTTGGTTTTATTTTGATTTTTTTTTGTCTTTCTTTCCTCTTCTTCTTCTTCTTCTTCTTATTATTATTATTATTCTTATTCTTTGTCTTCTTCTGTTTCCTCCTCCTCCTCTCCTCCTTCTTCTTCTTCTTCTTCTTCTTTTCTTTCCTTCCTTCTTCCTCTATTTCTTATTTATTTGTTTTCTTTCTCTTCGATTTTTCTTCCTCCTTCCTTCCTTCGTCCTCTTTCTCTTCTTCTTTTTTTGTATTCTCTCTCTCTCTCTCTCTCTCTCTCTCTCTCTCTCTCTCTCTCTCTCTCTCTCTCTCTCTCTCTCTCTCTCTCTCCCTTCCCTTATCACCATCTCTCTCTCCCCTCTCTTTTGTATCTCTATATCCCTCCTCTTCCCCTCTTTACCCTCATTCTCTCTCCCTCCCCCTCCTCCTCTTCCATAATTCCCCATCTCTTCCTTCATCTCAAATTTCCCCCTTTCCTCACCTCTCCTATCGCTTATTTCCCCTCTTCCATCATTTATTCCCCTTCTTCCTTCCCCTCTTTTGCGGTTGGTCACTTGAATCTACGAGTCAAATTCTTTCTTTTTTTTTTTTTAATCAAATTCGAATTTTCGTTCTTTATATGTAGGTGGACGGAGCTTTTGTGTTGAGGGGGGTGAGGGGGGGTGAGGGGGGGTGAGGGGAGAGAGGGAGGGTGAGGGGAGAGAGGGAGAGAGAGAGAGAGAGAGAGGGAGAGAGGAAAGGACGGGTCAGTCAGGGAGATAATTTTTTTTAATAGAATGTAAGGAAGTAGTGTAGTTATATTTTTCCTTCCTCTTCTTCTTCCTCCTCCTCCTCCTCCTCCTCCTCCTCCTCCTCCTCCTCCTCTTCTTCTTCGTTGGAAAGTAATATAGAATAGAAATTTACCTGAAAAAAAAACAACTTCCAAAAATGAAAGAAAAAAAAGAGAGAAATAATATTGATGTTTTCGTATTCAAATAAAGAGAGAGAAAGAAAGAAAGAAAGAAAATATGACATAGATAGTGTAGAAAATCATCATTATCATTATTATTATTATTATTATTAACACTTACACACACACAAACACACACATATATCAATCATCATCACCAACACTTACATACATACATACATAAATACATACACAAACACACACACACACACAAACACACACCAAAAACACACACACACTTAACACACACACACACAAAAACAAAAACACACACACAAACCAAACCAAAACACACACAAACACAAACACACAAACACAAACACACACACACACACACACAAAAAACCAAACCAAAACACACATACCTTTGGGCTCATCACTGCAAGAATTAGGTGTATCAGTGTCCCTAGCATGTCCCGGCGACTCCCTAGAGCCATGGGAGCCCCTGGGGGAAGGCGAGTCCCTCCGATCATCTAACACCCCAATACCCCCACCTCCTCCACCCCCCAGGAAAGCAGTGCGGGGGTCCAGGGAGGCTAGGAGAGCAGGGGAGAAGAGACCCGAGGTAGAGCAAGGGATGGAAGAGGAGGAACAGCCAGTATCTTCCATCTTAGCGCTCTTAGCAGGGAGAGGTGAAAAAGCCGACCCACTTAGACTAGAAGAGTGTGGTGGAAGGAGTTTGTTGTGTGGGTCGTGGGTGCGTGTGTGGGTGTCGTGGTGGGTGTGGAGTGGGTGGAAGGCTGATGGGGTGAAGGGTAGTCGTGGGTCCAGGTGGGGGTGCAGGAAGGGAGGGGCTGTGAAGGGGAGTAAGGGGAGGTGTGGGTACTCGGTGAGGGGACGCAGTAAGGAGGTGGTGGTCCCCTCTTTCACGCTGTCTGAGGCCTGGGGGAGAGAGAATGAGAGAGAGAGAGAGAGAGAGAGGAGAAAGAGAGAGAGAGAGAGGAGAGAGAGAGAGAGGAGAGGAGAGAGAGAGAGAGAGAGAGAGAGGGAGAGAGAGAAAAAATAGTATTAGTATTGTTATCTTGTACATAGATTAAATATATACATACATACACACATATACAGTATCTCTCTCTCTCTCTCTCTCTCTCTCTCTCTCTCTCTCTCTCTCTCTCTCTCTCTCTCTCTCTCTCTCTCTCTCTCTCACCTGCGTGTGGAGGGCGTGGTGGAGGCGTAGGGGGTCGTGGAGGGACACGCCTTGAGTCAGCCCAAGGAGCCCCGCCCTCACAAAGCCTCCCCCGGCCTCCATCTGAGGGGAAAAGAGGAGAATGTGAGTCAGGTGAGGGGAAAATGAGGGGAAAGTCAGGGGAAAATGAGGGGAGGTAAGGGGAAAGTGAGGCAAGGTGAGGGGAAAAGAAGTGGTGGTAGAGGCAGGTAGGGAATGTGAGTGAGGGGAAATGACAGGAAAATGAGGGGAAAGTGAGACAGATTGAAGGGAGAAGAAAGGGGAAAAGAAGAGGTGGGTGATAGTGTAAAGGGGAAAAAGGAAGAGAGGGTATAGGAGTGAGGGGAAAGAGGGGAAACAAGGGGAAGTAAAAAGGGGAAAAGGGAGGAAAGAAGAGAATAAGACAAATTCAGAAAAATAAAAATGGAGAAAAAAACAAACACAGATAAGATAGAAAAAAGAAAGAAAGAAAGAAAGAAAGAAGAAAGATAGAGAAACGTAATGAAATGAGAGAGATAAAAAAATGAATAACGTAAGAGAGAGAGAGAGAGATAGAGGAAGAAAGTGAATAATATAAGAGAGAGAAAATGAATAAAGTGAAAGTAAGAGATAGAGAGAGAGATAGAGTTAGAGAGAGAGAGAAAATGAAGGATGGAGGGAAAGATGACATGAGGGATAATTAATAGGGATATTTCAGTACACTTGATGGTTGCATAAAGACGATGAAATGTGACACACGAGACCAAACGAAATGAAATGAAACGAGACGAGACGAAACGAAACGAGACGAGACGAGACGAGACGAGACCAGAGTGAAACATTGCTTTGAACACTCCTGGGAAACACTAATTAAAGAAATATTATCGAACTATATATTTTTTTTTTTTAATGACCGAAATATTTTGAAACACTTTGAAACTATATATTTTTTTTTTTGCTGAAACATTTTGAAACTAGCTTATTTTTTTGGGGTGGGTTGAAACATTTTGAAACATTTTGAAACACTCAGAAACACTTTGAAACTCTTTGAATGAAAAAAAAACTCTATATATACACTTTTTTGAAATATCTGAAAACATTTTGAAACATTTTTGAAACAGTAAAACATGACTTTGAAACACCCTTTTTTTTTTATATATATATTTTTTTTTACACTTTGAAACACACACACACACACACACACACACACACACACACACACACACACACACACACACAAAGCAGGAAATATTTTGAAACAGCTTAGAAACACAAAAAAAATCAAAACTTATCTTCAAAAACAAAAAAACGAGAATAAAACGAAAAAAAAACACGTTCCCAGCAGGTGTTACGTAGTGGTTTTTCACCTGGTGTTAATTGGTGTTTTTTATCGAGTATGGCGCCATTACCTGTCCGGCTGGCTAATTAGGTGACGTAATGAGGGTAATTAATGCACCTGTGTGATCCGGGGAGTGTGTATGTCAGGGTTTGGGAATCCAGCGTTAATCTGGTGTTTGAACCCACGTGGTGATAAGGGCGGAGCACGTGGTGATGGGCGTGTGTGTGTGTGTGTGTGTGTGTGTGTGTGTGTGTGTGTGTGTGTGTGTGTTTTAAAAGTATTTATTCTAATGGTTTTTTTTCTTTCTCTTCTTGTTTTTATCTCTTCGTATATTCAATGATGTGTTTTTATATATATTTTTTTTTATTTCTTCTTCATATGAGGAAACAAAAGATATAAAAAAGACAGCAAGTGGGAATTTTTCAAGACAAATAAATATATCTACCGTACTAATTATTTCTATATAAAAAAAAAACTAAATAAAATCATAGCAACAAGTTATAAAATAAATAAAAATCTCTAAATATCATCTTAGAAAATGTAGTAAATTTTTTAAAAGCAGCAGAATTTCAAGAACGCTTTGCCACAGTGCTCATCTCCGTCTCCTTCGCTTAATTACCTGTTAAGTCCACTATTCACAGGTACGTAGGCAATTAATGACCTGATAATTACCACGCCAGGTAATTAGTAATCTGAGAGCACACCTGACACTATAGGAGTCGAACCCTGGGATGGTGTCGATGGAGGGTTGAGTATAGAACGTTAACCATTCCGCCAACACACTAGTTAACATTATTTTCAGGTTTGTAATAATGTAATTGTGATGGTAACTATTTTTTAATAATGAATGCACTATTTTTTTTTACTATTATTATTAACTTTGTATCCTATATGTAAATTTGAGTAATAATAATAATGATAATAATAATGATTGTTCAATAAACGAATTTACTCATATTTTTCACTCATTATTCACTCTATATCATAACTATTTCACATTTATCATTCAATTTCATCATCATCATCATTATTATTTCGATCACTTTCATCATCATCATCAACACACACACATAATTTTTTTTCCATAACAATATAATAATAATAAAAAAAAATAACTTCATTCATTTTTTTCCAATAATTTTTTTTTCTTCACTTCATAACCATAATAATAATAATAATAAATAAAAAATGAAACCACGTCGCTGATTGGCTTAGAGCACATTTAAAAGGCGTGGTTTAAAAGGCCAAATGGTGGTTGTTTCCTTATGAGGTCATGTTTAAATGGCTCTTAGAGGGGGGTGGAGGGAAAGGGGGGGAGGAGGAAGGGAGAGAAGGGGAGGGAGAAGGGGGTGTGGGTGTAGTTTTTCGTGTGTGTATATTTTGATTATTCTCTCTCTCTCTCTCTCTCTCTCTCTCTCTCTCTCTCTCTCTCTCTCTCTCTCTCTCTCTCTCTCTCTCTCTTGATCCCCGA
>JAPQNM010000026.1:7850900-7853400 GCA_029783475.1 Metacarcinus magister
CGTAAACCCGCCCGCTAGCCCGCCCGCCCGCTAGCCCGTCCGCCCGCCCGCCGCCCGCATCGGAAATGTATGTAATTGGCGCCAAATTATATGAAGCAGCAATGATTTTGAAGAGAGGGAAATAATGTATAATAGAAGGGAAATAAAGAGGAGAGGGAAATAAAGAGGAGAGGGAAATAAGTGTGAGATGGGAATAAATATGAATGAGAGGGAAAAATAATGTATAACGGAAGGAAATAAGTGTGTGGAGAGGAATGAAATATGAAGGAGAGGGAAATAATGAATAACGGAAGGAAATAAGTGTGTGAGAGAGAGGAATAAATATGAAGAGAGGGAAATGAATAACGAAGAGTGTGGAGAGAGAATAATGTAAGGAGTGAATGAATGATAAAAAGGGGAATATAGGAGAGAGGGAAATAATGTATAATAGGAAGAGGGAAATAAGTGTGAAGAAATGAATAAATATATGTGAAGGTTAGGGAAATAATATACAACAGAAGGGAAATTAATCAAAAAATATATATAAGAATTTCGGAAATAAATAAATAATATAAGACAAGATAGATAGACGGAAATAAATATAAATGACGGAAAATAAATTAGAAAAAAAACAAAACAACAGGAAATTGATAGAAATTGATGTTTACGAAGACGAGAGATAGAAAGGAAAATTGATAAAAGACAGAAGAGAGATAGACGGAAATAAATATATAAGAATTACGGGAAATAAGTCTAAAGAAAGCAAGAAATAGTTTGAAATTATTGAATATTAATACGAAATAAAAAGAAATTATGAGAAATAGAAGATAATGATAATCGGAAATAGATAAGAATAAATATATATAAATAATGAAATAAAATCGATAATTATAAATAAATGATAAAATAAATTATGCATAACTCAAAAATGAATAAAAATAAAAAATAATTACTGATAAAATAATGAAAACAATAAAATAATAATAATAATAAATAATAAATAAATGAATACTCAGAAATAATAATAATAATAATAAATAAAATAAATATAAAAAACAGCAATAATTAAAAATAAATAAACTGAAATTAACTCAAAAATACGAACAGAAATAAGAAAAAAAAAATTGATAAACGGGAATAATGAGAAAATACCGATAAAGACAAACAAACAAAAACAATAAAAACAATGTATGATTATCTCTCTCTCTCTCTCTCTCTCTCTCTCTCTCTCTCTCTCTCTCTCTCTCTCTCTCTCTCTCTCTCTCAGGTATTTTCGTTACTAAGCTCATTAATAATAAAAAAAATATATATATACATAAAAAAAAATCAATATATAAAAAACATAAATATATATAATAAAAAAAAAAGTCCTAAAGGAAACCCCTGCGAGCATTCCTTTAGTCTTAATCTTATTTAGTATTCATGTTATTTATATTTATTTATCTATTTATTTATTTATTTATTTATTTATTTATATTCTAAGACTTACGGTGACTTTTTTTTATATATATTTAAAGATAATTATTCAAAAAAAAAGAAAGAAAGAAAAAGAGAGAAAGAAAAAGAAAGAAAGATGGCGTGTCACCCAAGTCTAATTTTCTTTCAAACAGAAAATAGAATGAAAAAAAAATAAAATAAAATCAACGTCTTTTCATTCTATTATCTCTCTTTTTCTTTCTTTCTTTCTTTCTTTCTCTCTTTACCTTTTCATGTTTATTTGTATGTGGTGTGTGTGTGTGTGTGTGTGTGTGTGTGTGTGTGTGTGTGTGTGAGAGAGAGAGAGAGAGAGAGAGAGAGAGAGAGAGAGAGAGAGAGAGAGATACAAATAATAAGTGTAAGAAAGAAAGAAAAGAAGGAAGAGAGAGAGAAAGAAAGAAAGAAAGAAAGAAAGAAAGAAGGAAGTAAAGACAAGATGAAAGAAAGGAAGGAAGAAAGGAAGGAAGGAAGGAAGGAAGGAAGGAAGGAAGGAAGAAAGGAAAGAAGGAAGGAAAAAGGAAAATAAGAATAAGAAAAATACGTCATTTATATATTTTTCCGAAAGTAATAATAATAATAATAATAATAATAATAATAATAATAGTAATCGAAAATATCTATCATTCATTTCTATTTTCATTCATTTTCTTTTCATTTTTGCGGAATAAATAATAATAATTTTTTCTCTTCTTATACATCAATTCATCTTCACTTTTTTCAAACTTATTCATAGTCTAAAAAAATATATATATAAATACATAATATATATAAGATTTAAAAGAATATTAAGATTGCAAAAATAATCACCGCTAAAATAATAATAATAAGAGGAGGAGGAAGAGGAGGAGGAGGAGGAGGAGGAGGAGGAAGAAGAAGAATGAGGAGGACGTTGAAGTTACCAAAGAGGAATGGATATTTCACCGCCTCCTCCTCCTCCTCCTCTTCCTCCTCCTCCTCCTCCTCCTCCTCCTCCTACTACTACTACTACTACTACATACTACAACTACTACTACTACTACTACTAAACAAAGGCCTAAGTAGCAGC
>JAPQNM010000026.1:7858400-7898400 GCA_029783475.1 Metacarcinus magister
TATGTTCTTTATATTTATTTTTCTCCAAGTTTTGTATGGTTGGTAAGCCTGGTGGTGGCCGTACTACTATAAATAATAATAATATAAAAAAAACAATAATAATAATAATAATAACAACGAAGAGTACTATTATTACACACTATTATTATTATTATTATTCATTTATTATTTATTCTTGGTATTGGTAGGCGTGGTGGTGCTAGGTGGCAGGACGCATCGGAAGGGTTGGCAGCCTTGACGGAGGTAAACAATGGCTACACGTGGCTGGGCTGGCTTCTCGGAGTCTGACATTAAAGAGGTGGAACGAGGAAGACCAGGAAGAGGAGGAGGAAGAGGAGGAGGTGCAGGTAAGAAGAAGACATAGCGGATAAGATAGGATAGAGAAAATAATAGAAAAGAGGTGGAAATAGTGATAATTAAGGGAATTGTAAAAATGGGCGTAACCTTCTGAGAATTTATTTTGTTGTTTTTATCGTTTTTTTAGGAAAGTTTTGCTGCATTTTTAGTTTTTCTTTTGCTATTATTTATTTTCATGAGTTTTTTTCACCTTCATGTTCTTTAATTAGCACGTAGAAGGATTTATTATGAGTAGAAAGTAATAGTTTAAAACCAGTTAGTGTAATGAGGTCAAATAATAGTAGTGTGTTAATTGTAGGCTGTGCTGACATGTACGGCAGCCGTACGAATAGGGGATGACAACGGGGTATGGCTGCCGTATCTGTAAGCACTTATAGGCACAGCTTATAGGTACGGCAGCCGTATTCTCATAGTGCTCGGTTATAGATACGGCACGTGCCTAACTTTTGGATGATAAAATAATAAAAGCTTATATAACTGAACCAAACCGTACCTAACCTAACATAACCTAACATAACATAACCTAATCTGACCATAACCTAACGAATGCCGTATCCTCATAGTGCTCACTTATAGATACGGCATGTGCCTAACTTTTGGAGTAAAAATCTTATATAACTGAACCTAACCGAACCTAACATAACTTGAAAGATGCTTTATCAGGTAAATAATAAGACACGATGGAAATGTCAAATTTAATGTGAACACGGTGGGTGACGCTACCACATGCCGTACCAATAGGGGATGACAACGAGGGTACAGCTGCCGTATCTGTAAGCACTTCATTTATTATAAGTAGAAAGTAATTGTTTAAAACCAGTTAGTGTCTGAGAATACCTTGACACCTTGACTCGGCACACTCAACACTGTTATCCCGCGGTAGTTGTTGTAATCCTGACGATCCACTCTACCTTTACAGATGGGGATAATAGTAGTAATATAATAGTATAAAAGTATAATAGTAATTTAATAATAGTAATATTTCCTCATCCGCCTCACTCACCTCACTCGTCCGTCCACAGGTGTGAGCCAAAAGCCAGCCCGGCTGCAGCGGCGGGGGCGAGGGGAACAGAGGGGCATCCTGGGCACCATCCGAGGCTCATCCGGCTCATCCGCCCACTACACACCCGTGCCCGCCCAGGCCAGACTCTCACAGGCAGGGGTAATGCACGGATGATGGGTGAATGGGTGACATGGGTGACGTGTAGCTTATAGGAATGTTACTATTTTTTTTTTGATAATGTTATTGTAGAATGTTATTAAGTGAATTATTTGAGGTGTTTTTTGGGTTCAGATCATTGTATATTTATTAAGTTGTTATATCTGTATGTCATTATTACCATTACAGTATTTCTATTAGTATCAGTTTATTATTTATGTAGAATGTTTTATATATTTTTTTATTGGTAGAGAATAATGAATGTAATGAATATATCTTGAACGTCACCTTCGTGTCTCTGTACAGGACTCAGTTTTTAGTATTACATTACAACCTCACAGTACAAGTTCAATTCCTTCCATGACAAAGCTAGTATCCTGATTTACTCGCTTTACAAATCAACTCATACTATGGAAATGAATCGAAATATAACTAATCCGTTCCTGCTGAGACGAAAACATTTTATAAGTTTTTAAGAACAGAAAAAATTTACATCATTGCTATGTTTTTGTACTCACACTCTCCTCTCTCTCTTGTTTTTTTTATTTTTATTATTTCCTTCTTCAACTCTATCATAATAACATGGTTGATATGGTGTTGTGTTGTGTTGTGTTGTGTTGTGTTGTGTTGCTCGTGCTGCGGATTTCCACTCATATCCCAACACAAAAACACTCGCAAGTCTCGGCTCTTTAAGCAAATTACTCGTATAAATAATGCATTCGTACTACAAGATTCTACTGTATATATGTGTGTGTGTTTTTTTTATGTAGAATATATTTGTTTTGTTTTATGTAGAGAATTATGAATATTTGTCGGAGGTGATCATTTTCCTCTCACTCTCGCCAGGACACAGACTCCCCTCAGTCCCTGTCAAGCCAACAGACCCCAGAGTCATCCCCTGCACCATCTCCGTCCCCAGTACCTCCCTCCCCCTGCACCTCCCCTACAGGCAAGTGTGTGCGCATGCGTGTGTATGTATATGCGTGTGTGTGTTCGTCATATTCCCTCAAGACGTATAATATTCTTTCGGATAATATTTTCTATTTTTATTTCTCTCTTTACCACTAAACCTAACCTAACCTAACCTAACCTAACCTAACCTAACCTAACCTAACCTAACCTAACCTAACCTAACCTAACCTAACCTAACCTAACCTAACCTAACCACACCTAACCTAACCTAACCTAACCTAACCTAACTTAACCTAACCTAACCTAACCTAACCTAACCTAACCTAACCTAACCTAACCTAACCTAACCTAACCTAACCTAACCTAACCTAACCTAACCTAACCTATCATTTCCAGGCAGCCACACACATCCGAAGAGCGTTAAAATCCGTCTCAAGGAAAACAACTCTTATGAAGTGATCAAGAACAATACCCCTTCCTCCCCTTCCTCCCCTTCCTCCTCCCCTTCTTCCCCCAGGACTGAAGGGGATGGAGAGGGAAGAGAGGAGGAGGAGGAGGAGGAGGAGGAGAAGGAATTGTGTTTTGCTAAAGGAGGGAAGGAGGAGGAAGGAGCCTTGTTAAAGAGTATGCAAGAGAGACAGAAGGAAATGGAAGAACTGAATAAGAAGAGGAAGGAACTGCTGATCAAGGCCATAGCAGACAGGTGATAAATAGATAAATAAATAGATAAATAGATAGATAAATGAATAAATAGATCGATAAATTAATCAACCTCATAAATATCTCAATTTTTCTCATATATCTCAAGAAGTTATCAATAAATTTTTTTCTACTTCTCTTTGCATATCGTCACAGTTTCCCATATACAAACACCCATACATTCCCATACCTTTCCCCTTTCCCCTTAGCCTTCCCCTCACTCCCCTACTACCCTCCCCTCACTCCCCACTACCCTCCCTTCCCTCTCCCTACCCTTCCCTTCACTCCCTATACATTCCCTTTCCCTCACTCCTTCCTAACCCTTCCCTCACTCCTCCCTACCCTTCCCCTTTCCCTATAGCTCTCCCCATACATTCCCCCTCCCCAGTAGTCCCCCCTTGCCCCCCCTCACCCCTCCCATCCCCCCAGGAGTCGACGCACACAGTCCGAGGCGCAGAAACTGCAAACACATTCAAGCTGAGTTGGCAAAGCTTGACTCTCTCCTCTCTACGGATGTGGGAATTCTGAGAGACCAGATCGAAGGAGCAAGTCAGGAATTTAATGAAGCACAGTGAGTCTACGTGTGTGTGTGTGTGTGTGTGTGTTTGCTGAATATGTATGTGTATGTGTTGAGTAGAAATGGTGTTATGTGTTAAGTTAAAAATGTATGTGTGTATGTGTGTGTTTACTTAAAAATGTATGTAGGTATGTATGTGTGTGTGTGTTTGTTTACTTAAAAATATATGTATGTATGTATGTACGTATGTGTGTGCGTTGGCTTAAGATAGTGTGTGCGTTCCTAAAAATGTCGGCAGTTTATTTATTTACACGCTAAAAAAATCTTCCCGTCTTATAAATTCATTCAGTTCAATCCGACCCTTTTACACGGCACCCACGCAGCTAGATTCACCACAACTACCACATAGATTCACCACAACTGCCACAGATTCACCACAACTACCACAGAGACTCACCACAACTGCCATAGATTCACCACAACTCACCACACAGATTCACCACAACTCCCACAGAGACTCACCACAACCACCGCACAGGAAATAACCATCTCTATCAAATGGTCTATACCGTTCAATAGTATTCTAAAACGCTTATCGCCGCGTGGTTAAGTCGTGGGTGCGGCGGGTGAGTCTCTACCACGCGGGAGTGAATCTAGCCGTGCGGTAAAAGACTCGGATTAAACTTGAGGGATTTATGAACTTGATGATTTTCTTGCAAGGTAAAAGAAAATTGTTGGTGTGGAGCGAGCGTTAAGTGAGGTTATGTAGTCATGTTAGTTGTTATTATTATTATTATATTGCTATTGTATGAATTAACCTTTCCTCTCTCCTTACCTCAGAAATAGATTAATCTCTCCTCTTCTTCTTCCTCCTCACAGAAATAGATTATCTTTCCCCCTCTCTCCTCCCCACAGAAATAGATTAACTCCTCCTCCTCCCCCCCCATAAATACATTAACTAACTCCTCTCCCACTCCACAGAAAACGTTACGAGAGGGCTGAGAGGGAGTTCATTGAAGCCAAACTGCAGCTGTTCAACCGGCTGGAGAGGAAGGAGCTGCTCACTGAACATCTGTGTCGCATTATTGAAGCCAACGAGAGGAGGAAAGCTTTCAAGCTCTCTGAACTGATGGCACAGCTGGAGATGGTAGACTGTGTGGGGGAGGTGCCGCCCCCCCCACCACACACCCAGGTACTGTGGGGGGGAGGGGAGAGGGAGAGGGAGAGATATTTAGAGGGAAAGGAAGAGGCAGAACCTAACCTAACCCAACCCAACCTAACCTAACCTAACCTAACCTAACCTAACCTAACACCACACCTCCTTCCCCAGTGCCTTCCCCAGCTTGCCTCCCTTGATGAGGTGACCTACGCGGCCTGCACCACCCTCAAGCACCCGCAGAAGGCCGCACTGGCGCTGCAGGCCGGGCTGGCGCGGGTCAACGGTAACCTAAGTGTCGAGGAGATCAAGAGGGCCACCGAGAGGACACAAGAAGAGGAGGTGAAGCAAGAGGAGGAGGAAGAAGAGGAGGAAGAGAAGAAGAGTGAAGTGTGCGGGGAGAAGAGAGAAGATTTGTTAAAGGAGGAAGGTGAGGTAGGGAAGAAGAAGGAGGAGGAGAAGGAAGAGGAGAGAGGAGAGAAGTGAGGTTGTTGGTAAAGATATGCTTCCATTGTTTAAAGAGAGAAAGGAGGAGGAGGAGGAGGAGGAGGAAGAGGAAGAGGAGGAGGAGGAGTGTAAATCCATTCATTCTCTCGTTAACAGCTTTCATTAATTAATTCAGGTGCTATAATGTGCTTATGTATGTATGTATGTGTGTGTGTGTGTGTGTGTATGTATGTATGTATGTTAGGTGTATAAGTAAGTGAGGAATTAATAATACTACTTATCTATATTTATAAGTGGTGTTAAGTGACTTCCTATTTCTTTATTTTAATTTTTATTATATGTATGGAGATCAAACTGCATGTATGTGTTGTGTGGGTGTGTGTGTGCGTTAGGTGTGCGCGTGGGTGTGTGTGCGTTAGGTGTGCTCTCTATTATTCCAGCTGCTATTCATGTGCGTATACTTGCTCATTGCTGTCATCATATGTGCCTTTTATACGCTTGCATCGGCCGGGGACAAGGAAAGGTTAGGTTAGGTTAGGTTAGGTTAGGTTAGGTTAGGTTAGGTTAGGTTAGGTTAGGTTATGTGAGGTTAGGTTTGGTTAGGTTAGCACATAACTATGCAAACAAACACTTAAATTTACCTCTGTATGTGTGTGTATGTGTGTGTGTGTGTGTGTGTGTGCGTGCGTGTGTGTGTCAAGGAAGCGAGAGATAAAGAGAAACACATTATTCAACCTCCGCACTTTTTTTTCATATATATTTTTTTCTCTTTCTTAAATAACATCAAGTCCGGAGAATTTATAAGTAGATTCAGCAAGTTCCGTAACACTTAAAACAATACTTAACCGGCTACTTAAACCACACTAATCTCTTTATATAAGTTATCATACCACTCTCTTTCATTTCTATCCAATATTTCTCTTAGTCAATATTTTTCACCAATTTCACTCTTACCTCACTGGCTAAGATATACATTCCTTCATAAATGCAAGGTTTTTACACAAGTTATACATATATATACACAAGTTATACATATATTTACACAAGTCCTTCATTAATACACACAGAATCGGCTTCCTCGTTACTCTAAATTCAACTACAAATGCTGCGTCATGTTCCTCAAATTAATTCACCTCACCTCACACCTATTAATTAAGTGTAATATATCATGCTCTATGTTAAGTGTGGTGTGACTCTTTACGTTATAATCATATACATACATCAATCACTGCCGCTAGCTAATATGCCGACTAAGAATTATCGTTTTTGCCGCAGCTGTGGAAATTATTTGAAAGGAAGCGTTTAAGATATTTTTTTTGACTTACCGAACGAAAACTCTCTCAAAACAGGATTCAAAAAAGATGATTGGCGTAGATTCTCTCTCGTGTGTAATTTTTAGTAACAGTAAAATGGTATTAGGTAGTTTATTAATGGAAAATGTGTGTAAATAGAGCAAGAGAGAGAGAGAGAGAGAGAGAGAGAGAGAGAGGAAAAAAGTTCAATGGTTGTATTAGAAAGATAGAAAGTGTCAGATATATGAATAGACAGAAGTTATAGACAGATTTAAAGATAGATATGAAAAGGAAGATAGAGAGAGATTAAGACTTATAAATAGACAGACAGACAGATAAGAAAATATAGACACACATTAAAAAAAAAGAAAGAATATAGTAACAGATTTATACATACATAGAGAAAACAAATGAAAAGATATACAATAAAAATTTGAAGATAGACCGATCAATAGATAAACGAATGAAATAAATAAAGAAAGAAAGAAATAGAAAATTAAATAGATGATGACGATATAATTTTAACACCAGAAGAAGGAAAAAAAATTAATTATCGGTATTTTTTGTAGAATTTTGAGCCACCGAGAGAAAGTTCTAAAGGGTAATGTAGTGAATGGTCCTTCTATAATGCCTTCTACAGGGATATAAAGGTGCTGGGACTTAATTGTAGCTGTAGTTCATGTATGTACCTAATTGTTTCATTCCAATCCAATGTCACCTTGAATTAAACACTAGTATACTAATTATATTTTTATTATTATTATTATTATTTATTTTATTTGGTGATATTTCTGTTTCGTTCATTTGAATTTTAACGTTAAGGAATGAACGTATATTTTTGTATTTATTTAATTAGACACAAGAAGCTCTGGTACATCAAGTTAGCTAGTATACTAATTATTATTATTATTATTATTATTTTTAGTGATATTTCTTTCTCGTTCATTTTGATAGTTAAGGAATGAACGTTTTTTGTATTAATTTATTTATTTAGGGTTGGAAATGGTAACTTTGACTCTCTATTGTTTGTTTAATGATATTTTATTTTTTATATATATGTATGTATGTATGTATGTACGTATTTAGACTTTCGGAATAGTAGTGTTAATAATAGTTTAGTGTGTGTGTGTGTGTGTGTGTGTGTGTGTGTATAAATCCTTGGCTTTATATACAAAACACTTCATCTAATATCCTTTTAACCTTCCTTAAACCCAATTCTCTTCACGTTTATTTCCTCGTTCACATTTTCCGACACACTTTCTCTCCTCTTAACTTATCTGTAAATGAAAATCTTGTGTTTATTTTGTTATTAATTTGACTTTTTATGACCTGATCTGTGTTTGAAAGTCGTAATTGGATCTGTGTTTAAAAATAGGATGTTACCTTAGCTAATTTCAGTCTCCAAGTGCCAATTTAGTCCTTTTTTGAGTGTGATATTAGAGTTTGTGAATAGTGAAGGATATGTAAGAGGAAATAGGAAATAGTGTGTGGTGTCTCCTCCTCCCATTACGCCAAGAAGGGAAGATATTGATTGGTTTTTAAGTATTGAATCTCTTAAAAATAGGTAGTGTTGAAATTGATTATACTATCCTCCTGGCTAGTACAGTGGTAGCGCGCTGGCCTTGCATTCCCTTGGTCGGCAGATGAGTCCCCGCCCAGGCCCGTGATGCTTAAGCTGGTTACTGGGAGGAACTACTGTGGTCGAGGCATAGACCTCTAAACAAAACCTAGTAGTTTATAGTAAAATAAACTATGTCGAAAAATTTGTAGAGTTTTATCGGAAAATGCCGAATTCCCAGGAACGGCGGAGCTACAGGCAACACTCTCCTTAAACTTATAAAATATGGGGGTTTTTTCCAATTTAATTTCTAGACGAATATTTCAGGGGATACTAAAGGTTTTCAATGAATTTTTTTTTTTTAAACCTATGTTGGATACTAATAATCACAAATTGAAGTTTTTTTTATAAATTTAAATTCATACACCATTTTACAGCATTAAAGGACTCTTTCACAGCCAGATTCCGTTGGGAGAATAGAGTTCTTGAGGTCGGTAGGTGTCAACATTTGCCGCATGGTTAGACTTGTACACACTGGGACTTGTGTGCCGCCCTCTGACTAGCCTTAGTGAGGGGGTTGTGTCTACACTAGAGCCTCGTGCGCTGCGGCCGCTATTAGTAGTTCATCTAGATTTGAAGTGGAATCTTGAGGTGTATCTCCATGTCCAAGGAAAGCCAAGGTGTGGGTAGATACAGGTGGTCTGTACCTGCTCCTGACTTCTGTGATGTCTTCATCTCCTTCACCTCTCGGCAATATTGACCTCAATGTATAGAGTTTCTTCATAATCATTTGTGGTGTTATTACACAATTGACTGTACTCATGCGCGGGACTGACTCGTATAAAATGCCCACTGTCAAGTCAAGCGCGGGATAACCCGCTAATCGCTCCATATGTGGTCACGGGACTCATGAGGTGAGTCAGAGGGCGGTGCACAAGTCCTAGTGTGTACGAGCCTTCAGACTCCAAGGAACAAACACTTCAAGGTCAGGTCAGACAATGACTCTTCACCAGGAAGTGCCTTCAGGTGATTTTTTCTGTTCTCGTTCCTTCTGGGACGCCGTCAGTCTGGAAAATATAATTACATAATCAAACTCTTGGCCAGTCACAGTCACAGATCAGTGTTCGTCCCTTTCAACTACCTACCATATTACAGGAAAATTGATCCGGCTAACCCATTTTTCCGCCAACTAGCCCCAGACAGATCCTTCCAAAATGTTACTGATTCACGTCACAGCTACCTGTTTACTCTTGCCGACGGTTCCTCTCAGCTTCAACAGTCAACCTTTTAATAATTTTAAGTCACAAGGATAACAAGATAATCCTTCCTCTGTGCCTTCCTCCCCTACTTGAATTAAACCTCAAAGTTATTAACACAATTCATTAACATCTACGAGGTTGCTTTCCTTTCTTTCTAGTTAACCTGCGTTCTATTGAATAAATTAGTCTCCTCAGCTGACCCTTCAATTAATTTCCTCTTCATTTCCTTAACTATTTCTGAAACAATTTAATGGTTCTCAATTAACCAACAGATTCTACTCATCTCCCTCCTGCCTACTGATTACCATAACTATTACTCCTTAAACCTAGTATTTAACCTAACCTGAACTTACTTAATTACTGTGTTATAGCCTTCCCCCTTCACCTGTAAGCACCATTCACTCCATCTTGGCGAGTGTGTCCGTCTGTCTGTCTGTCTGTCTGTCTTGGTGCTCTGTATGAAAAAGAAAAGAATTATTAATGTTTTTCATATATATAGAATTGTTGGTATTGATTATTTTCTTGTATTGATAAAAATGTGAAGATTATATTGATTTGTATAATTTATGTGTTTTTATATATTTTTTGGGGGATTATTTGAATATTTTTTTGGGGATTATTTGAATATTTTTTTGGGGATTATTTGAATATTTTTTTGGGGATTATTTGAATATTTTTTGTGGGATTATTTGAATATTTTTGTGGGGATTATTTGAATATTTTTTTGGGGATTATTTGAATATTTTTGGGGGATTATTTGAATATTTTTTGGGGTTTATTGATGTTATGATGATTTTTTATATTTGTATTAATATGATTATCTGAATTATGGTTATTATTATTATTTTTGTATTATTTCTCCTCCTCCATTTACATATATAAAAAACAAAACAAAAATAAAATAAACTAGCTTATGTGTGTGTGTGTGTGTGTGTGTGGTGTGTGTGTGTGTGTGTGTGTGCAGTACAAAAAAAAAAAACTATGCATTACATTACGCTTAGGTTATGTTGCATCTAATGTGCTTTTGAGTGGAAGAAGCATTGCGTGTGTTGCGTGTGTGTTGAGTGTGTTATGAGTGTATATTGTGAGTGTGTGTGTGTGTGTGTGTTGTGTGCGTTTTGAGTATGTATTGCTAGTGTGTATGTATGTTTGTATTGCGTGCGTTTTAAGTATATATATTGCGTGGGTGTGTGTTGAGTGTGTATGTTAAGTGTGTGTGTGTGTGTGTGTGTGTGTCTTCCGTCCTGTCCTGCCAAGCCTTATATTATTGAGTCGAGTCGTGTTGTGTTGAGTTGGTGGTCGTGGCCGCTTCCCGTTTTCTTTGCCTTATCGCGCTGCATCAATGGAACTGAAAAAAAAAGTGAAGAAAAAATTGATGTCACACTTTGGTCCTTAATGAAAAATGAAGGAAATTAAATAAATGTTAACGTAGAGGAAATAATAATGAATAAATGATGATAATAGTGAATACAATGAATACATGAGTGCTTTTGAAGGTATATAATTGATAATGTAGAGGAAATAATGAATAAATGAGTAAATAAAATGAATAGATGAATGAATTATTGCCATAGAAGTTTAATAAATAATGTAGAGAAAATAATGAATGAATGATCAGTAAATATAAATCAATAAATGTATTAATTAATGTATTTTTCAAGATGAAGCTAAACGGATTATAGATTAATTTTAAAATGTGACTATTCCGTCTTAACATAATGATCTGTTGGGCAATTAAGTGTCAATTAGTAGTCATTAAGAACTATTTATAATAATTAAGAGGTTCAATTCAACTAAATTTTTACTTAATATAATAGAATGTTTTTTTTAATGTCATTATATTTTATTATTATTTTATTATACTTCTAATTTCTTGGCATCAATACTTTAATTACTACTAATGATTAAATATATATAAAAAAAATACGTATAATGGAAGATATTTATAATTATTTTTGGTGAGAGAGAGAGAGAGAGAGAAGAATAATAATAAGCGAAAAATGACTGACATGAATAGAGAGAAAAAAAAAGTCATTATTTCTTTGTGATATATACTTTTTTTTTTCTTCCTTCATATATATATTTGCTTTTAAATGTTGTTGTATATTGTTGTTTGTTTGTAAGGAGAATATTTGTGATTGTTAATAAAAAAAATTAAAAAAATAAAATATGAAAAGATAATAATGGGTTTGTTATTATAAAACTTTCTCTATTTTCTAAAGTTATATATATTAGGTATGTACTTACTTTTAAGACAATATTTTACGAAGGTGAAGAGAGAATAATGTGAATAAATTTGGCTGTTTAATAAAAATCTAAGAATGATGAGAGAGAGAGAGAGAGAGAGAGAGAGAGAGAGAGAGAGAGAGAGAGAGAGAGAGAGAGAGAGAGATTCAAACAGAAGATAACACCACTGAATAGAGAAAAAAAAGAAAAAAACACATAATTCAAGTACACAAACTCCCCCTTTTAATTCATTCCTTGTTCCTCATACACGGGGCGGGAAGGGGGGGGGGTGGTGTCTGAGGGGGAGATAGACGCACTCAAACAGAAGAACAACACAATGCGTCTGTCACAAAGCACTCCTCGTTATCAGGTGGGTGGGCGTGGCGATAACAGGAAACAAGAACAGAACATATCCCAAAACCTTCACCTCAAACCCTGACTACAACTTCGGCTTAAAAAAACAATCCATTACAAAAATAAAATAAAAAATAAAAAGAATATATAAACACAGTATCGTACCATAAATCAAAACAAACGTACGATTCAAAAACCAAAACAATACGATAACTAGATATAATAAGGAATTAAACTATTTTCTTATTATTATTTCCATTGTTATCTATCTTAATGCACTCATTCGGACGCGAGGGAAGGCGTAGACAGAATAATGGTGAGTTAAATTTATGCATTCACGTACAGGCTCCCGTTTCGACAACATTGTACCTCTGCTGGAAAGTGTTGTACGAGGATATTTAAAGTTTGATTAAGAGGAAGAACAAGGGAAAGATAATAGAACAATGCAACTTGATGTATTGAAAACGCCTTCGGGACTTTTAAAACTATGGGAAATTGTAAGTAATTATTATTATTATTATTTACGTAACTATTATTTTTTCTATCCATCTTTTACTTTGACGAATTCTGTCTTGAATTATTAGTTATTTCTATATCACAAACCGTTGGCTTTATAGAGGCACAGATGGACTTGCCTCTTGCCTGTTATTTGGCGTAGGTTTTAAATTTGTTATGGTGACGCCTCGAAAGTTTTACGTCCCCCCCTCCCCCACCCCCAGGCTCTCACCATCATCGTGATCAGCGTTACCCAAGGCGTCAAGGGTGGTTTCAATGCGAGCGAAAATCTCCCCGATCTTGATGTGTCCATCTCCTTCTCGTTTGGTAGTGAACAGAAAACATTCTTCTGCGGCGGAGTGTTCATCATGTCCATCGTGATTACGCCTCTCCTCCTCATCTCACAGCTCCGAGGCACTGCCAGGGAGATGCAGAAGGTGCCCTTTGTAAGTACTGGGGAAGGAGAGGGAAGTTATTATTTTTTTTTAACATATGATTAGAAAGCAATACAAACACTGAAGGCGTAGAGAGAGAGAGAGAGAGAGAGAGAGAGAGAGAGAGAGAGAGAGAGAGAGAGAGAGAGAGAGAGAGAGAGAGAGGAAGGATGTGAAGAGGATGATAGTGGTTGAAGGAAGGGGTGGGAGGGAAAGGGGATGTGTGAGGAAGGAAGGAAGAATGACGTGAGGAAGGGAAGTGAATATGCATGTACGTAAGTAAGTATATTCATGTATCTATATCTATACATAATTGAACGGCTCTACTTCCTCTCATGTAAACAAAACAAAATATCACTAATATTAACCCATCCTTTGTCACCTATAACCACCTTTCTCCTCTTTTACCCTCACTAAAACTACCTTCCTTTCTTTTTCCCCTCAACAGGAGATGGTCATTAATATAGTGTTGGGTTGCTTCATGGTGAGCGCGGGAGCCATCACCATCAACACGTCCTTTCTGTATAATTCGACTGAGGTTACTAAGCTAGGGGACGCGGGGAAGGCAGCAGGATCCTTCGCTATCATTAATTCTGTCTTTTATTTCCTTGATGCTTATTTTGCGCGCCAGAATATGATACAGTAGATTGTCACTTGTCTTTTTTTTATTATTATTTTATTTTAGGAGTGGTAGTGGTTGTTATTATTATTGTTATTGTTCGGTATCATTAAAGATGTTTTTTATTTCATTTGTTTGCTTATTACTTTTAATAATTAAGTTTTTGTTTATACGAGTTTGAATATAATTATATATATATATATATATATATATATATATATATATATATATATATATATATATATATATATATTGTGTAGTAATGAATTGCCCTCGGAGGAGAGGGAGGGAGGGGGTAAAGGAGGAAGGGAACAAGGGAAGGAGGTAGTTATGGATGGAAGGAAGGAAGGAAGGAAGGAAGGAAGGAAGGAAGGAAGGAAGGAGGAGGAGGAGGGAGGGAGGGAGGGAGGGAGGGAGGGAGGGGGTAAAGGAGGAAGGGAACAAGGGAAGGAGGGAAGGAGGGACGGAGGTAGTTATGGAGGGAGGGAGGGAGGGAGGGAGGGAGGGAGGGAGGGAGGGAGGGAGGGAGGGAGGGAGGGAGGGGGTAAAGGAGGAAGGGAACAAGGGAAGGAGGGATGGAGGGAGGGAGGGATTGAGGGAGGGAGGTAGGTAGGGAGGTAGGGAGGTAGTTAGGTAGTGAACAAGGGATCCTACTTAACACTTAACAAGCTGAACACTTTAATGTATTGTTGCAGACACACACGTTATATCACTACACTGTGCCGCTGCCGCTGCCGCCCGTCCAAGAAAATAAAGGATAATATGGAGATAACATTAGCGTGTTCTTCCGAGGTTAATACTTACATATTAGATAGAATTAAGGTTGCAGAATATCATGTAATATATATCAACTTCCGGAAACTTGTTAAAGCAAAATAGTCCTAACCTCAAAATTAGTCGGCTAACCTTACCTCCATATTACCTAAACTAAATTAACATGGTACAAGGTTCAATACTTACACTAGCTCCTCCTGCTTGTTTACACCTCAGAGGTCAATACATTCACTTATTACAACCACACAAGAGGCCTATGGAGACTGATGGAAGACTGGAGGCCCGGCGAACTCAACACAATGCCTGCCACCCCACCCCACACTCGCCCACTCTGACGTCCAGTCCACAACTGAACCGCCGTGCCTGACCACTAGCCACGCCCACCTCCCTCCCAAAATAAACGAAAAGCGCCGCGCGCACTCCAGACACAACTAATAGTACAATGACACATTACCACTCTTAATGTTAACTGGATCTGCACCCCTTGCTTCTTTTCGCCTACTGTCTTCTTTACAAGGTCTGGCGACAAGCGGGATTTGTTTTTTTTTTACGTATTTTTGTTTTCTCTCAGCCAGTACTCTTTTGATAAGGGAGAGAGGAGAGAGAGGAGGAGAAAATCCTGATACACTTTTTTAAGATGACATTCAAAATACGAGTAATTGTGAGGCAATGAAGGAGTTATTAGCACGCGCGGGAGCCAAGGTGTGAGGCGGTGAGGTGAGGGTTGTCATGAGGTGTGGCGCCTCATGGGGGGGTTGTAGTGAGGGGACAGCGTGGTGTGTTGAGGGCGTGTGGGCGTGTCTGCTTCACGCCGCGCCTTGCTTTCCTTGGGCATGAGTTGATCGGCAATGTATCGGTAGTTGTGAGGGTACGTGAGAGGGTGTGAGGGCAGGGTGTGAGGCAGGTACTTGGAGGTGGAGGGCGGAGCCTCAGCCTCATCCTCCAAGGCCGCCTCCCACCGCCCCTCAGAGAACAGCTTCTCCAGGTCAATGGTGGACCCGCCCGTTTTCTGCATCCGCTGCAACGGGTCCATCACGTCACGTTCCCTGGAGGTGAGCCGCGCCACGATGCCTTGGTGGAGGGCGTGGATCTGGTACACGAACCCGTGCAGGTCCTGTTGGTGGGTTGGTGTGCGGCGCCACGTGTACTCACGGTTGTATTGTGCCAGGAAGGTGAGCACCGCGGCGCGACGCTGGCCTGTGTTGTGGCGGGACTCCCGCGTGCACCACACAGCGGCGTGCAAGGCCGTCACCACGCACACCATCACCACCATCACCAACCACGACAACACAAACTCCAGCTGGAACCTTAACATGCTTTCACTTTCCCGCAGCCTGCCACCCACCGGCACGGCGCCCTTGTGTCCCGTGTACAACACAGCCGTGACCGTGTGCACGCGGTACCCAAGCATTGGATGCCGCGACGCACACGTGTACACGCCTTCCGCCACAGTGTCGTCTTGGGACACTATCTTAATGAATTCCTTGCCACGCGCCAACACACGCCCCGTCAGGTCAAACCAGTCGCCCTTGACGCCCGGCGGGCACGAGGCGTGCGTGGTGCGCCCAGGGTGCACGGGATGCTCCACGTACTGCGCAGGGCCGCCGCGCACCGACATGGCGGGCAGCGCGTACATCACCAGGTTCTCCGAGACGCGGTGTGAGTCTCGCTGCACGAAGGTCTTGGGGTTGAGTTCCAAGTCGTTGTTGAGGGTGAGGTGACCGATGCGTCCCTCGAAGGACATGTATTGGCGCGTGAGTGCGTGCGGCAGGTGGTCCGGTACGCGTCCCAGGTACAGGTTGTCGCTGCATGGGAGAGGCGAAGCAAACTGGCGCATGGACACACTCTTCTGTTTGGTGGGAGGTGAGGTCCAGGTGATCACCTTGAGCACGCCGCGCACCACTGTTATCTGCAGCTTGTGCAGGTCAGCGTCACCCTCAAGCAGCGGTGCCTTGTAACCCTGACACCCGTCCCGGTGAAGGATGTCATAACAGAAGGAAATGACATTCTTTTTGGAGATCACGACGCCCCAACCTGACCCCTCGGCACGCTGCTGCCGCGCCTCGTAGGGCACGTACAGCAGCGCGATGTCCTTGGGCCGATGGACACTGGTTTTGAGGTCCTTCACACCCAACACGAGATGGGAGACATAAGGCAGCGGACACCTCACCACGGCGTGCGACAACTCGTACTCGTGCGTGCGTGAGTACGTGCCCAGCGTGACGGGCAGCTTTAAGGTGTCCTGCACCTCCCACTGAGAAAAGGTGACTTGTTTGTAGTTAATCATGACGTTGGTTATGGCGCCGCGGAAGCCTGCCTCGCTCCACGCCACCCCACAGAACACTGCACGGTAAGGGTACCACCGAGTGTGTGTGTGGTGGTGCAGGAAGGCTTGGCGAGTCACACCGTTCTGCTGCCGCCACAACACTTTGTTCTGCAGCACCGCAAAGAACACACGCGTGGTGCGCATCGCCTGCACCACGCCCACCCTCCCCCTCACCTCCTGGTCACCAAAGCGAAACAAGAGTGACACCATCCCCTTGTCCACGCTCACCTGCACCAGGTCACCCTTGCCGGTGTTACAAGCCTCGGGCCCACACAGGGTGAGTGGGTAGGTAACGCCCCTGCCTGGTACACTCCCGTACGATGTGAGGTCCATTGTCACCACGAGGGAGGCGGTGGAGGCGGCCAGCGTGGTGTGAGGGAAGGACGCAGCAACCTTGTGTGCAGCAGGAGGGTGTCCAGTGCAGACGAGGGTGTGGGGCACGTCCTCCTCGGGCAGGTCACCAAACGGATCGGACTCAGTATTGTAATCATACGGCTCGGGGTTCAGGATCTGTTTGAGCCACACTTGATCCTCGGAAGGCAGGTCATCACCTCGCCCTGCATCACCTCCCCGAGCCAGGCAGGACAACACCACAACAATCACACTCACGTAGTAATACATGTTACCCAGATTTTTTTTGGACACTAAAAGTATAGAAAACAATACAAAAATAAATAAGAAATAAAACATGGCCTAGCATAACGAAGAAATAACGTAAATAATGATTAATAACACGGTGAGGTGGGAAACAAAATACTTCAATCAGATCTCCCTTTACTCTACGCCTCTCCTGGGAGTGTAATTTCAAAATCTTTAGTCTCCTCTCATAACTAAAATTACAAATCCCATCTATCATTTTGGTCATCCTTCTCTGCACTGACTCTAACAATACTATATCCATTCAATAATACCGTGACCAAAACTGTACTGCATAGTCGAGGTGGTCTGACTAACGCCAAATACAACTTCAGCACTTCTACCTAACACTCTATTAGCCCGATTTCCAGCCTCAATATATTGTTTTCTTGGACGGAGGTCTGAGCTAACCTGTACACCCAAACCTCTCTCACATTCTGATCTATTCCGTGTTACCTTGCTGATGTTGTCCCTGTTGTGAGGATTTTCCCTTCCAACATTCATTACTTTACACTTGTCATGATTAAATTCCATCTGCCACCTGACCACCCACTCTAATACTACTACTTATATTAAAATCGTCAGTGAATTTACTAATGTCATTACTAATCCCAGTGTCTAAGTTTTGTAATGTATATTAAGAATACATAAACAAAATCGTAATGCTCAGACCACTTCATCACAATAGTAATGAAACATAAATAATACATACAATACATTGATCATGCATACGTAATACTTTCAAAACATAATAAAAGTAAACACACAAAGGGCACGCCATCACCCCGCCCGCCCGTGTGTGTTGTGTTCAAACTGTTTACATGCTTCCCCTCGCCAACCACACACCAACACTCACCTCTATGCAACACCACGGCATCTACAGCAACACTTGAACTCCTCTTGCAACACTAGAATGACTTACTACTGGTTGATCTTGAAGAAAACAATGAATAACTGAAAAGTCTTGCAACACCGACAGACCACGCGGCCTCCTCTCTGCTCTCCTCGCTTGCATGTTGCCAGTGGGAGAAAACTTATTTCCCAAGATCAACACCTAAAATATCCCAAGATCCCTGATAACACAAAGAACAGTTGTGAATATAATCTAATAAAAAATAACTCATAAATGCAGTCATATTATTCTTACGTTGCTAATAAAACTAAATTAGATCTGCAGAAAGTCAACACCACCGTCATCATTGCCAGCACTGGGCCGTAATTTTACTGCATCTCGGCTAAATTTTCACCAGAATTCGGCTAGATAATTTAACCGTTGACGTTCCCTTTTTTGATTGTAGCCAAACACAATAGGTGACTTGTTCTTCGCCTAACGCAAGATAGGCATTAGTCTGAATAACTTAACAACACGTAGTACAGTATCTCATCATAGTTATCTTTGAAAGACTCTTATCTTCGTAAATTAAACATTCCTGCAAAGCAATCCAGGAATCGGTTGCTTATTTTAATCCATTTTAATAGAAACCAAAAAACCAAAAAAAAAAATCCCTCGCTAAGGTAAATAAAAGACGATTATAATTGACATATTATAAAGGCGATCCAGTTTCGAGTCGATGCACACTGAAACTTAGCGTAACATTTTGCATTTCCTTGCTGCCATAACTGTTCGCTCGCACGCTCCCTCGCTGCTCAGCTAGGAAATTCCACTAGAAATACCCGACTGGCAAGCGTTTTCACTTCCTCGCCCGGTCACTAATACTTTAGACGTCTCTGTGGCATCTAGACGGAGTGAAATTGAGTGATGACTACCATAAATCTCTCTCTCTCTTTCTCTCTCTCTCTCTCTTTGGCAGACGTATAGGAGGAGAAGAATGACGCAATGAACTGCCCAATTTATTTCTTACATCATATAAATGTATAAAATGTTGTGTAATGAACTTCAAGGGTAATACAATTTTCTTTTTATTTCCTGAAAGTGCACCAGTAAGGGGAAAAAATACCTGCGAGGAGGAGGAGGAGGAGGAGGAGATGGAGGAGGAGGAGGAGGAGATGGAGGAGGAGGAGGAGGAGGAGGAGGAAGTGGAGGAGGAGGAATTATACATCTAGTGTCTCGCATATTCATATTTTTTTGTTTTTCTGAAGCTCTTGCAACACACTGAAGGAATTTTGAATGTTGGGAAAATTTGAGAATAAATGTGGAAGGAAAAAAATGTGAGGAGAGAAAATTGGGGAAAAAATGTGAAGAGGGAGAAAAAAAGTGAAGAGGAAAAAAAGTAAAGGGAAGTGTTGCTTTTTTATCTTTTTTTTTTATAATTATAATAAATTGTATATACAAATAAACACAACAAAAAACAATTAATGAATAAATTAGAGTGAATGGATACAAGTTGATCGATAATTGAATGAATAAATAAAACAAAAATAAAACAAAAATAAACAAATAAACAAATACGGTGAGAATACAAACTAAATAAATATCACAATATCATCTTAGGCAGAAAACACACACAAACAAACACACACACACACACACACACACACACACACACACACACACACCTTAACAAACACACAAGCACAAACACATTAAGCACTGTATGTAGTCTATATATATAACAGAGAGAGAGACTTCTTACAAAACACACACACACACGCACACACCCACACACACACACACACACACATAGCATTAATCTGAAGGAGGTGGTGGTGGTGATAGTGACAACATATCCTTTGCATCCTTCTTCCACCTTCCCCCTTCCCCCTCCCTCTGCAGGACCGCCTTGGAGGAAGAGCAGGAGGGGGAGGAGGAGGAGGAGGGTTCGTCTGCCTCCTCCCTCGGCTCCTCCAGGGTGTTCATGGCGTCAGGGAGCTGCTTCAAGAGGTCAAGGACTTCTCTATACTCAGGCACGAGGGATTTGGGGATGTCCTCCTCCTCCTGCGCCTCCGTCGGTAGTCCTGAAGAAGAGTGAAGGATGAGGATGAGGAGGAGGAGGAGGAGGAGGAGGAGGAGGAGGAGGAGGAGGAGGAGGAGGAGGAGGAGGAGGAGGATGAAATATGCATGAAAACAACACTAATGACAGGAGAGAGAGAGAGAGAGAGAGAGAGAGAGAGAGAGAGAGAGAGAGAGAGAGAGAGAGAGAGAGAGAGAGAGAGAGAGAGAGAGAGAGAGAGAGAGAGAGAGAGAGCTAGCCTGCCAAGATGAGGTAAATGCGACCACAGAGACAAGACCGGCAATAATAAAGAAAGTGAGAAAGTGAGAGAGAGAGAGAGAGAGAGAGAGAGAGAGAGAGAGAGAGAGAGAGAGAGAGAGAGAGAGAGAGAGAGAGAGAGAGAGAGAGAGAGAGAGAGAGAGAGAGAGAGAGATAATAATTGCATACTTGACATAGATCACGGAGGAGGAAAAACAAAACAAAATTATGAACATGGAAATAGAAAAATAAAAATAAACATTAAATTTAATACGAAGAGGAGGAAGAAATTAAATCACACACACACACACACACACACACACACACACACACACACACACACACACACGTGCACATACCTCAAGGTCATTATTTTCAGGAGGAAGAAGAAGAAGAAGAAGAAGAAGAAGAGAGAAGAGGAAGAGGAGGAGGAGGAGGAGGAGGAGGAGGAGGAGGAGGAGGAGGAGGAGGAGGAGGAGGAGGAGGAGATAAAGAGAAAAAAAATGATGCCAATTACACTCACAAAAATATAAATAAATAAATAAATAAATAACAAAATAAATAACAAAACAAAATAAAAAAAAGTAAAAAACAAATCAAATCAAATTAATAAGAAAAAATAAATCAATAATGAAACAAAATATTACAAAAAAAATAATAGAAGTCAAATCCAACTATTAACACACACACACACACACACACACACACACACACACACACAACACACACACACACAACCAAACACACACACACACACACACAACCCAACACACTCACCCAACACTCAAAACACACACACATAAACCCAACACAGCACAACACACACAGTCACCCAAAACAACACAACACACACACATAAACCTACACAACACACACACTCACCCAAAACCCACCATACACTCACCCACACCCCACCACACTCAAAACACACCCAACACACCCAAAACACACCACACTCACCCAACACCACAACACACCCAAACCCAACACACACACACTCACCCAACACACCCAAAACACACACACTCACCCAACACCACAACACACCCAAACCCAACACACACACACTCACCCAACACACACACACACTCACCCAACACCACAACACACCTAAACCCAACACACACACCACACTCACACACACCCAACACAACACACACTCACCCAAACCCAACACACACTCACCCAAACAAAACACACCACACCCACACCCACACTCACCCAACACAGCGGCAGACAGGCAGCTGGAGGGTGACCCATCCCCTTCATAGGCATACGCCCTTAGGTCATCCTGGGGGAGCAGAGGCTGCGTCTGTTGTTCAATCACCTTCTGTAACCTCACTGAAGAAGAGGAAGAAGTAGAAGGAAGAGGAGGAGAAGAAGCACATGGCACACTAGGAGGAGACGAGGAGGAGGAGGAGGTTATCACACTAGCAGGATACGTGTTCTTGCAGTTACAGGGAAGACAGGGTACTGCCTCCCCTTCCTGCTGATTCTCCTGCTGCATTGCCAGGGGTATTCTCGTTTTCGCCTGCTGGCTAATCTTGGAGGGGAAGCCACGAGGGGTGAGAGGGGTGAGAGGGGGGAGTGAGAGGTTCATTATAGCTTCACTCTCACCTCCTCTCTCTTCCTGGGGTGGGTAGTGGTGGTGGTGGTGGTGCTGGTGGTGCTGGTCTCCCCCCGCCGCCCCCTCCCCCCCTGTGTGAGACAACGAGGCTAGGGCGTGGAGGGGGTGGGGGTAGGGGTGTAGGGTGGTGGCTGCAAGCAAAAGACAGAGTGAGCATTATGTCTGGGTGAGCTATCTCTCTCTCTCTCTCTCTCTCTCTCTCTCTCTCTCTCTCTCTCTCATAGTGTCTCCTTGCATTCCTATATTTCTTTCTCTATTACTACTACTACTACTACTATTACTACTACTATTACTATTACTATTACTATAAGGTATTTGACAGGGTGTGCAGGCGCCCTAAACATGACACAGGCAAGGGGTGGCAGGGGGTCAAGGGGTGGCAGCAGGGGGCATGGGGTGGCAGGGGGGGGGGAGTAGGGGGCGTCTTGCACTTGGCAGGGGATAGGAGACTCACAAATACGAGGTAGAGTTATGTTGACTCATAAACAACACACACACACACACACACACACACACACACACTCACACTCACACTCTCTCTCTCTCTCTCTCTCACAACTCACTCGGGGTGGTGGTGGTGATGGTGGTGGTGGTGGTGGTGGTGGTGGTGGTGGTGGTGGTGGTCTGAGGTGCAAGTCTACACTCCAACACCTCCGTCCCGGCCTTCGTCAGGTGTGCTAGGGCCTCCCCGCGCGCTGCTCTTGCTCTTTGGTGCCGCACGGTGAGGACCACGCCTATGAGGACTGTGGGTGTGGGGGGGGAAGGGGGAAAGGATGGTAGGAAGGATGGTGAAGGAGGGTGGGGAGGTAGGATGGAGAGGTTGGGAGGAGGGAAGGAAGGGTAGGTAGGATGGGAAGGAAGGAAGGAAGGAAGGACGAAAGGGAGGGAAGGATGGTGAGGTTGGGAGGAGGGATGGAAGGATGGAGGGATGGAAGGAAGGAAAGGAGGAGGGAAGGAAAGGAGGAGGGAGGGAAAGGAGGAGGGAAGGAAGGAAGGAAGGAAAGAAATCTAGTAAACAAATGAATATATCAGTGATTTTGTTATCTATCTATCTATCTATCTTTCTCTTTTTATTCTCTCTTCTCTTATTTTATTATGTAAGTAATGGAGAGAGAGAGAGAGAGAGAGAGAGAGAGAGAGAGAGAGAGAGAGAGAGAGAGAGAGAGAGAGAGAGAGAGAGAGAGAGAGAGAGAGAGAGAGAGAGAGAGAGTGAAATCTAAGTGGCTCTCTCTCTTTTTCTATTTTTCCTTTTTTACAACAATTTCTAACCACACACACAATAGAAAGAAAAATAAATAAATCAACACACACACACACACACACACACACACACACACACACACACACGCCCACACGCCCACTCACCCACAACCAAGATGGAGAGGGTAAGCGCCGCCACAGCCAGCGGGGCGTTGAGTGGGTGAGCATCCACTTCCATTTTCACCCACTCGCAGTTGTCGCCACCGTGTGATGGCCCGCAAGCGCACCGGTACCCTGGGCTGAGGTTGTAACACGTACCGCTGTGAAGGCACGGCTGATACGTACACTCATCCACGTCCACACACTCACCTACACCCACCTGACGCCCCGGACCACAGCTGAGGGGAGAACAGAGGGGAGGTGAGGGGAGAGGGGAGATAAGGGAAGAGGTTATAGTGAGGTGGAATGAGGTGGGATGAGTGGAGAAGAGAGGGAGGGAAGAGAGGTGATAGTGAGGTGAGGGGAGAGAAGAGGGGAGAGAAGAGGAGAGGGATGAGGGGAGGTGATAGTGAGGTAAGGGGAGATAGGTGAAAAAAATGATAACGAAAGCTGATAACAGAAGAGAGAAGAGAGAGAGGGGAAGAGAGAGAGAAAAATTGAGAAGAGATAAGAGTGAGATTTGAGGGGAGACCAAGAGAGAGAGGGGAAGGAGATAACACACACACACACACACACACACACACACACACACACAGACACTTACCTACACGCTTTACCTGTCCAAGCCGGTTTACAGGTAAAAGGCGGGAGACAGGTAGTAGCGGGACAAACATCAGGGGGAGAGCAACCAGGTTTTAGTCCCCTGAGGGTAGCCACGTGCCCCCAGGTAGTGTGGTTGAGTGCTGGGGGGAGCGGTAGGCCCTTCCCCCCCACCCTAACGTCATCAATGCAAACTGGGGAGGAGAGAAAGGCGGATAAAGACGGGAATAAGAGAAGGATATGAAGAGAAGAAAGGTAAGGTTAGGTTAATATGAGATAGCAAGGAGAGTAAAGAGAGGAAGGAAGGAAGGTAGGATGAAAAGGGAAGGAGAGAAGGAAGGGTGATAAATATAGGAGGAGGGAAGAGAGTAAAGAGAGAGAGAGGAAGGAAGGAAGAGAGGAAAGGATGAAAATGATAAAGACGGAAGGAGGGAGAGGTGAAAAAAGAGGATGATATTAAAGAAGAAGGAATTTACACGCGAGGGGAAGAGAGAGAGAGAGAGAGAGAGAGAGAGAGAGAGAGAGAGAGAGAGAGAGAGAGAGAGAGAGAGAGAGAGAGAGAGAGAGAGAGAATATAATGGAAACGCGATAAGAAGAAAAAAAAAAATATATATACACAACGAAAGGAAGGAAGGAAGAAAGGAAATAAACGAAAGAGAAGAGAAAGAAAAAGAAAAACAACAACAACAACAACAATATAGAACCAAAACAAAATAAAACAAGAAAAGAAGACGAGTCAAAATTTCACCCCCTCCCCACCAACTTACCGTCACTCAAATCTTCCCTCACCACAACCTCCCCAGATCCTACACGGTCCGGCGCGCCCCCCAGCAGGACCCCAGAGGCATCAATGGGGGGCGGGGGCGGGGAGAGGAGGGCGTGGAGGTCACCAGAGATAGAAGACCCCAGGAAGGAAGATAAGGTCGAGTTATACCTCCAACCTTCCTCATCCTTATCAATACTAAGTTCAATGTTGTGACCTTGACGGCGCGCTGTGAGGTAGTGCCACGCTCCGTCTCCTATTGGCACTCCCTCTAGGCACACTTCCACGCCCATCTGCCGCGCCCCGTCCACGCCCGCACACGCCACGCCCCCTCGTAGCTGGAAGATGGTGTGTGTGTTTTAGTGTGTGTGAAAAGGAGGAGGAGGAGGATGAAAATTACTTACATTACATACATACATACATACATATACACACACATACCTTTATCCAGAAGGCGTGAGCGTGTGTGTCACCCCCCAGACGTATCAGTAACCCCTCAGGCCGCCCACGCCCCCTCACCCTCACCCCCACCTCCACACTGTAGGGGTGAGGTGGGCGTGGGAGGACTAGCTGGGCATAGGAGGATGGGGCGAGGGTGATGGGCGTGGTAGGGGGAGGTACACGCCGCCCCCGCCCACCCCGCCTCACACTCACACCAAGGAGCATCAAGGCCGCCCACGCACTGCCCTCGCCGCCCACATGGATCGTCACGCCCACACGCCCGCTCCTGCACCCGACATCCGCCCACGCTGCCGCTGCTGTGTGCTGGCTCACCCATGTCCACCAGCTGCAGGAGGAGGAGGAGGAGGAGGAGGAGGAGGAGGAAATAGTTTTATAAGAGTAATAATGACAGTTTCTTCTCCTTCTCCTCCTCCTCCTCTTCCTCCACCTTCTCCTCCTCCTCCTCCTCCTCACCTCGCCATTCAGCTTGAGATGTGACAGACAGCCGTGAAGGGCGGGGGCAAGGGGGGTGCCACTCCACCCAAAATCTTGAGGGCGTGGGTGGGCGTGTGCCAGCCCGCCCACCTGCAATGGTCCGCCCGTGGTCCAGCCGCCTCCCCTCTTCCCCCCTTGCCCCCGCTGCGCCCACCCTGCTCTCGCTAGGCAGGGGTGTGTAGGGGGAGTCGCGCCACCCCTGCCACACTCCTCCACAGCCAGCACCACGCCCTTGGGAGGAGAGAGAGAGAGAGAGAGAGAGAGAGAGAGAGAGAGAGAGAGAGAGAGAGAGAGAGAGAGAGAGAGAGAGAGAGAGAGAGTATCATCATTATCATTATCATTACTATTCTTATTATCATTTCCATCATTATCACATACACAATCACCACCATTACCACACCTGTCCCCCCCCTTCCCCCCCCAAACACACACACCTGTCCCCCCCCCCATACACACCTGGGTATCCACATGCAGGTGTAGCGTGTGCCAGGTGTGCGTCGCCAGCGTAACATTCACCTCCACCTTGACTGGCCCTCGCATTCCCTCCACCACCACCATCGGCCGCCCACCCACCACTTGCACCACCAGGAGAGGCGTGGGGGGGTACCGCTGGGGGGAGGGGGAGGGGGAGAGGGGCCCGGAGTAGAGGAGGAGGGCGTCTGGGGTGGTGGGGAGGAGGCGGAGGGAGAGGGAGGTGGGGAGGCAAGGGGAGGGCGGACGGACCCACATCCAGCCCCTCCCGTAGAAGGACCGGGAGAGGACCTTGCAGTGAGGACCCGAGGAGCCGACAGGACACAAGCATCTGAGGAGGAGGAGGAGGAGGAGGAGGAGGAGGAGGAGGAGGAGGAGGAGGAGGAGGAGGAGGAGGAGGAGGAGGAGGAAGATGATTATTGTTAGCATCACAAGTCATCACCATCACCACCATCACCACCATCACCATCACCTCATCACCACCAAAAAATTTATCTCACCTCTTTCCCATGACACACCGACCCCCATTTAGACAAGAGTTGGGGGTGCAGGCGGCCCCTTCATGGTGGGGGCCGTGGGGGGGGCAGGTGAGGGCGTGGCTGAGGCGGGGGGTCACCAGGGAGGTCACGTTTGTGTCTACCACCTGCAGGTCAAACGAGGTCAAAGGTTAAAGGTCATGTTAGGTGATGGTGAAATATTATTGATGGATATTATGGTTGAAAATATTTGTTGTTGTTGAAGGAAGGAAGGAAGGAAGGAAGGAAGGAAGGAAGGAAGGAAGGAAGGAAGGATGGATGGAAGGAAGGAAGGAAGGATGGATGGATGGAAGGAAGGAAGGTAGGAAGGAAGGAAGGAAGGAAGAAAGACAGGAAAAAAAAGGGAGGGAAGGAGGTGGGGGAAGGAAATATTTATAGAAAAAAGAAAGAAAGAAAGAAAGGAAGGAAGGAAGGAAGGAAGGAAGGAAGGAAGGAAGGAAGGAAGGAAACTAACCTGGAGGGGCAGTACCATGGATGCGAGTGAGGGGGGGTGAAGGGGGGGCGTGGAGGGGGAGGGGGGGGCGGCGTCCCCTACTAACACCCTCAAATTCATCACTTGCTCCAACTTACCGAGGGGAAAAAAAGAGGGAAAAAAAGAGGGGAAAAAAGTATTAAAATCATTATTATTATTATTATATGGAAACAATTTATATTATTTCACTTTTTTCACAATTTTACACCCACACCCACACCCACCCCCACCCACCCACGCCCACACGCCCACACGCCCACACCCACCCTGTCTTGATGAAGGGATAGCAGCCCCCTTAGCTTGACAGGGTCCATAAATCCCCTTTTGCTTGTTTCCTTCACACACACCCACACCCACGTCTGAGGGGGGGCGAGAGGGGGGCCATCTTGCTGTGGGTGGGGGTGAGGGGGGGATGCGGTGGGGGGGTTACCGTATACACTCACGATTAGTACCTCCCCCCCCGCCCCCCCTACCACCCCCTGCACGGCCTCTGACAGGGTACCCAGCCCCCCTCCCCCCGTCTGAAAGAGGGGAAAAGAGGGGAAAGGTTAATTATTTATGTCTGTTTTATCTATTAGTTCTATTTATTGATCTATTTTTATCTATCGTGTACGTTTTATCACCTCATGTGTACATTTAAAAACAGTTATATGTATGTATGGAATCCCTTATGTGCGTGGGAGTAATCTATGTGCGTGTGTGTGTGTAACCTTGTGTGCGTGGATTTACATGTACGTGTGAAATCCCTTGTGTACTTATGTGTAACCTTATGTGCGTAGATTTACATGTACGTATAAAAAAACTTTGTGTGCGTGTGTAAATCATGTGTGTGTGGATTTATGTGTACGTGTGAAATCCCTTATGTACGTGTGTAAATCCTGTGTGCGTGTGTAAATCCTATGTGTGCGTGTGTAAATCATGTGTGTGTGGATTTATGTGTACGTGTGAAATCCCTTATGTACGTGTGTAAATCGTATGTGCGTGCGTGTATGTGTTACCTTCGGGGTCCAAGCTGCTGTGAGTGCGGCGGGTGAGGTGGGTGAGAGGGTGAGGGGCACGGCGCTGGCCAGGCTCTCGGGTGATAGGTGGGTGACGTCAACGGTAACATTGGCTGATACGTCCTTCTGCTTCCAACGACGATCACTGACGAGGAAGTGTAGCTCATACCTGGGAGGGGAAACGAGGGGAAAACTCACTCATTATCTTGAATTTCAATCATAGTTTTCCCTCTTTCACTCTTCCTTACTCTCTTTTAAACCCACAAAATAATTCTTTCAATTTTTTCCCTCACTTTCCCCTTATATCCCCTTACACAAGCCGCAGTCTGTGTACGTTGTGTGTGTGTGTGTGTGTGTGTGTGTGTGTGTGTGTGTGTGTTTGATGAGGTTGGAGTTGGAGTTGAGGGTCAGCTTGGAGTTCATTTTCAAGTTTCATCTTCAAGTTTCAGGTTGGAGTTAGTTTTGGTGTAAAATTTGCTACCCTCATATTTTGGTATACGAGGTTTTGACAGCTAGTGAAATAGTTATATAGACAATGTCATTACAATACTGTGAGAGTAGACCCGCGATGACGGACTCCCCGCTGTCCCACGTCACCCTGCGCGTGTGTGTACACCTGCTCCCCCACGCGCCGCGTCCTGACCGCGTGCGTGTGGTGGTGAAGCAGCGGGGGGAGTGCTGGTTCTCGTTCCGCCGCAAGGTGGCTACGGTCCGCCTGCACCGTGCCAGCTGGAGGCAGCTGTCCGAGCACGTGTGGGTGAACGAGTCCCAGCAGGTGGCATGGATGGACGTTCCCGCCCTGCTGCGGAGGGCAGGCAGGCAGCAGCTGGACCTCAAGCTGTACTGCCTGCGGGGCCGCACCGTGCAGCACAAGGCTGTCGGCTCCTTCCAAAACTTGATGCAACGCGTGCATCAAGGCGAACTTGAACTCAACCTGCACTACGCGGGCTGTGCTGCATTCAAGGCGCCATCGCAGGCCGTGCACGAGCACGAGCACGTGAACGTGCAGCACGAGCAGCAGCACGACGCCGCTCACCACGTGCATAGTGACGAGGCTGTGACGGATGGTGACGTGCTTAGTGATGAGGCTGTGACGCAGCAAGACTTGGCAGCGCGCGAGGCTGACACTGTGACGGACACAGAAGGCACCGAGTGTGTGGTGCACGAGAATGTGCACGATGAGGCCGCCGTGCTCGTGCACGATGAGGCCGCCGTGCCCGTGCACGATGAGGCCGCCGTGCTCGTGCACGATGAGGCCGCCGTGCTCGTGCACGATGAGGCCACGAAGCACCACGCCGGGGATGGGCACGTGGTGAAGGCCGAGGCCGTGGCGTGCGAGTGGACGATGGTCAAGAAGAAAAGGAAGAATAAGAAGAAGGCGACCATGTCCGAAGGGAACGAGGCGAAGGAGACGGACGCGAAGGTGACGGAGACGGACGTGACGGAGGCGAAGGTGAACCAAGGCCGCAGAACAGTAGGTAACAAGGGCCAGCACGTACAGGCCCGGCGGGGTGTTCGTGCGCAGGCCGCGGCAGGCTCCGTGCGACAGTCTTGGAGTGAGCAGGTTGTGGAGTCCTGCCTCACAGTGGCGCCGGCCATGCGGCACCACATCATCGGCCCCAAGGGCGCCACCATCGCCAGGATTGAGGCGGAGTGCCGCGGCGTGCGGGTCAGCGTCCCGCCCCCGAAGGACCTCAAGGACCTCACCGTGAGGGTGCGAGGTCCTGCCCGCCAGGTGGCGGCGGCAGTGTCGTGCCTGGAGGCCGTGCTGCAGAGGGAGCAGCACGTGGTGGCCTCCGTGAGGGTGGAGCCACACCAGCGGCGCCACATCATCGGGCCTGGGGGCGCCACCCTCACCACGCTGCACGCAAACTTCCCGCACGTGCGGGTGAAGGTCCCGCGGCACCAAGACCACAACGCACGCAACGTGTGCGTGCACGGCCCGCGGGGCAGCGTGGCGCAGGCCGTGTCCTGCATCAACGACATCCTGCACCAGGCGGAGGCCAAGGATAAGGACAAGGACAAGGCCAAGGACAAGGCCCGCCCACCACCACCACCACGCCATCACCACAAACACTGTGGCGGCTGAACAAAACAAAACTAAACAAACGAAATGTTTTGACATTTAGCGACATCTGTACAATATTAATGGAAAATATATTATATTTTTTATTTGATAAATTTTGATAAAGTTATCGAAAAAAAAAGTCCGCAACATTTACTTTACATTATAAAATTAATTGTACTTTGTTAAATTTCATTAATAAATATGTTTTCACTATTATGAATCTTTTATTTAACTCATTATAATGTAATGACACTTAATGACTGTTATGCAAGGACACACACACACACACACACACATACACACACATACACATAGACACACACAAACCCCACACACACACACACACAGACACCCCCCTCCCACACACATACACACACACACCTCCCCCCCCACCCCCCACACAGCCCCTCACCGTCTCTCCCGCAGCTGAGGGGACGCGAACATCTCTCCAGTGTCCTGCCTTAGACTGAACAGAGGGTGGGGGGAGCCAGCCCACCGGAATGACTTGTCCTCAAGGTCCCAGTCATCGGGATCCTCCACGTACACACGCCCCAAACCCACGTCTGCGCCCCCGCCCTGTCACGAGGAGGAGGAGGAGGAGGAGGAGGAGGAGGAGGAGGAGGAGGAGGAGAGAGATTGATATATTAACACAAGGGAATAAAGGTTAAACAAATATTAAACTAATCAAAAATATAATAAACTTCATTTTTCTCCCCTCATTCCATAACTATTCCCTCATAACTTCCCCTCATATGTCTATCATCCCAAACCCTTCTTTTACCCTTACCCATTACCACAAACCCCTCTTTTCCCCTCACTATTAATCCCAAAACCCCCTTTTTTCCCCTCATTTTATCACTCACCTAACACCATAACCTCTATTTCCCTCTCACCCACCACCTCAAACGCCTTTCCCTTCATTTTTTTCCCTTTCCTCTCCTTTCCTCTCACTTTTTTCCGTCACTCAAACCCATTCCCCTCTCTTTTTTCCCTCATTCCCTCACTTTTTCCCCATTTCCCTCACTTTCTTCCTTCTTTCCCTCATTCCTCTCACTTTTTTCCCCCTCATTTCCTTCACTTTCTTCCCTCATTCCCCTAACTTTTTTTCCTCTCACTCACCTGCACTTTCCACACCCTCACCACCTTGACTCCTGGCTTCATTGGGTTGTCATTCACATCTTCCACCACCACAGTCACGGGGTAGGAGGCCACCCGCCCCCCCTGCGTCCCCCACCACCACCTCCACCGTCACCTCCGACCGCTCCTCCCTGTCCAGCTCCACCAAGCTCCACACCTCCGCTCCACCACGCCCACTGTCCAATTCTGAGGGGAAAGTGAGGGTAAGGTGGCTATTGATACTAAAATAGAGAGAAATAGAAAGAAAATAAGAGAGAGAAAGAGAAAATAAAAGAGGAATACAGATAATGGGAGAAAGAGAGAAAATGAGAGAAAAAAAAAGAGCGAGAAAATGAGAAAAAAAACCAGGAATAAAGAAAATGACAGAAAATGAAATAAAAAAAAAAGATCGATAAAATTAGAAAAAAAACCAGGAATAAAGAAAATGAGAGAAAAAAAGAGCAAGAGAAAATGAGAGAAAAAAAAAGAGAAAAAGAGAGAAAACACCACCACCACTTACCTTTCTTCGGGTTTAAGGTCACAGCATCCCTAACATTACTGGGGTTAGAAGGTGACATAGTGAAGGTGAAGGGCGGACCGTGACCCAGCTGCCAGAGGTCATCATCAGTAGCCTTCAGCACCCCCAGGAAGGACGGGGGGGCGCCTTCCTGAACGTGGAGGCGTGTGGGGGGCAGGAGGCGTGGGGGGCAATCATTAACATCAGTGACGGTAATAGTGAGTGTAGCTGTGGAGGTGAGAGGTAAAAGTCCCGTGTCTATTGCTATTATTTTTGCCACGCCCACCGCCCCTCCTGTTGCCTCTCTGTCAAGGGCGCGATATAGCCTTACGCCCCCTCCTGGGTCGACGCGAAGGGCGCCCCACCCCCCCTGTACCTTGTAGGATACGCCCTGATGCCCACCCTAAGGAAGGAAGGAGAGAGAAAAGAAGTTAGGTTAGGTTAGGTTAGGTTAGGTTAGGTTAGGTTAGGTAAGTAGGTAAGTAAGGTTAGGTTAGGTTAGGTAGGTAAGGTAAGGTAAGGTAAGGTAGTAAGGTAAGGTAAGGTAGGTAAGGTAAGGTAGGTAGGTAAGATAGGTAGGTAGGTTAGGTTAGGTTAGGTTAGGTTAGGTTAGGTAAGGTAAGGTAGTAAGGTTAGGTAAGGTAAGGTAAGGTTAGGTAGGTAAGGTAAGGTAAGGTAAGGTAAGGTAAGGTAAGGTAAAGGTAAGGTAAGGTAAGGTTAGGTTAGGTTAGGTAAGTGTTATGGAAAGGATTGAAAAGGTTAATGTTTTATTTTCTTATTTGATTATTCTCTCTCTTCTCTCTCTCTCTCTCACCTCGTCTGGGTCCACAGCAGTGAGTGAGGTCATGAGGGTGCCCGGCGAGGCGTCTTCCCTCACTGTAACGTGGGTGTGTGGGCGTGGGAAGACGGGCGCGTTGTCATTCACGTCTCTCAGCCTCACCTCCACCCACGCCGTGTCTGTGTGGCGTGAGTCCCCCCACCCACCACGGCCCTAGAGAGGAAATATACAAGGGAAAACATGTTACTGAGGATTAGGTTAGTTTCCGTTAAAATGTTACGTTTTCTAATACAACAGAAAACGGTGTAGATTAATGGTAGACTGGATACTATATTTTGTTACCTTTTTCTTCCTCTTTTAAAGGTGATGAATACTATAAATTGTTTGGTTTTCGCGGGGAAATATTTGGAGAGAAAATGTTTACCGATAAAAATGAACTAACGAAGCCAAGTTAACGAGCTTACAACATCGATAACGTAAACAAAATAGAGAGCAAACAGGAAAAAAAGAGGAAAACAAAACAAAATAAAGGGGAAAAAATCATTACGTTTCCCAAGCCACCTTCAAACTTTTACGACCAAACAACGAAGCCAACAAACACACAAACTTCCCTTCCTTCACCTTACTTTTATAATGACAAACTTTATTTTTTTTGGCGGGAACTTGACAAAAACAGAACATAGGAAGACTCGGTACTCGGCTCACCCTGTCTGTAACTTGGACCATGAAACGAAAACCTCTTCTTTGGGCTGCATCCTCGTAGTCCAAGGTTCTAAGGGCGTGGAGGTGACCGGACGCCCCTACTGTCCTTATCCCGAAGTGCTGCCACCCCCACCCACTCGCCTCCACAACCTGTAGAAGTAGAAGTAGAAGTAGAAGTAGAAGTAGAAGTAGAAGTAGAAGTAGAAGTAGTAGTAGTAGTAGTAGAGGAGGAGGATCAGGAAACGTGTTCTAGTTGTAATATATGTTTTTTTTTCCTGTTTTTTTATCTACATCATAAACTGTTAGCGCTAATAGGCTTCATGGAGGTTAAAATAGACTGCCTTGTGCCCGTTATTTGTCGAAGGTTTACATTTCTTATAGTCACGCCTTGAAATAAACATAATTACATACACGTATATATACAAAAACACACTTAACTACACTACTACTACTACTACTACTACTACTACTGCTACTACTACTACTACTACTACTACTACTACAACAGCCACGTACCCTGTAGTAGAAGTAGTTAGAGGTGTCCTTATCGTTGGTGGTGATCTGGAGTAAGGTGAGGTCATCGGGTGGTCCTTCCCCTCGCGTCTCATCCACCTCCACGGCCCACAGGTCTCGACTCAAACGAGGGGAGTTGTCGTTTACGTCAGCCAAACGCACCACTACCGTCCCTGTGCCTGGTGATGAGTGGTGATGATGTACTGGTGTTGAGTGATGATGGTGATAATTAGTGATGACTGGTAGTGATGTAATGGTGTTTATTAGTGGTGATGATGAATTGGTGTTGGCTTTGACTCATTAATGTGTTTAGTGGTGGTGATGAGTAGATAATGGTGGTGATGACTGATGAAAATGTGATGATATAGATGCATACTACTACTACTACTACTACTACTATTAATACATCTATACATTCCTTTTAACACTCAAATACAAACTTTCACATTTCCTTCCAATAAAATAATAATAAAAAAAACATCACTAGACAACCTCCTTATAACCATCCAGAAGACGGCCTCCCATTGGTCCAGCCTTCAACAACGTCACTTAAACCAAGGAAGATGATTGGCTGCTGAGAATCCAAAGCTTAATATGGTTTTCCAATTAGCATCGTTTTTTTTTGCTCTCTCTGCTAATTTTTATTCCCTTCCTTCCTTTAATCCATTATTTGCCTCTCCCATTACCAAAGTTGGCTAATAGGGATAATAAGGGTGAGGGGAATGGGGGAAGTTGAGGGAAAATGCTCTCTCTCTCTCTCTCTCTCTCTCTCTCTCTCTCTCTCTCTCTCTCACACACACACACACACCTCTCTTCCTTTTCTCACTACATCTTTTCTGACCCCCATTTCTCTCTCTCTCTCTCTCTCTCTCTCTCTCTCTCTCTCTCTCTCTCTCTCTCTCTCTCTCACACACACACACACACACACACCACCTCTCTACTCACTTTTCCTCACTTTACATCTTTTTCTAAACCCCCTATCTCTCTCTCTCTCTCTCTCTCTCTCTCTCTCTCTCTCTCTCTCTCTCTCTCTCTTACCCTTCAGTCCACCGCCATCTTCTGCCACCACCCGCACCTCATACTGCGGAGTTGTTTCTCGATCCAGGCAACAGATGGCAGTGTGGATGAGGCCAGTGTCGGGGTGGATGAGGAAGATGGTCTCACCCGTCCTCTCATCCATCACGTTCTTCTCTATACTGTATGTGAGGGTAGCGTGGTTCCCCTCTTCTTGGGCATCCGCGTCCCATGCCCACACCACGCCGGCTGAGAGGTCTGTGTGAGGGGAAAGTGAGGGGGAAAGTGAGGAGGGTGTGGGAAAGTAGTGAGGGAAAGTGAGGGTGAGTGGGAAAGTGATGGGAAAGTGAGGGGAGGTGATGGGGAGGTGAGGGGGACAGTGAGGGGAAAGGTGAGGAAAGTGAGGGGAAGAGAGGCGTTTAAAGTTAGGTTAAGGGAAAAATGTGAGAAATTCTGTTTAATTCCTTACATATTCTCTCTCTCTCTCTCTCTCTCTCTCTCTCTCTCTCTCTCTCTCTCTCTCTCTCTCTTACGTATTTATATATTCCCTTCGCCTGTGACTTAGAAAAATAAATAAATGAATAAATAAAGACAACAAAATAAATAATTATCAATACTAATATATATTTCCTCCTCCAATTAAACCATTTTTCCCCTTTTTTTCCCCTCAGTTCTAATTCTGTCAAGTAAGAGTGGACAGACACGAAGAAAAGAGAGAGAGAGAGAGAGAGAGAGAGAGAGAGAGAGAGAGAGAGAGAGAGAGAGAGAGAGAGAGAGAGAGAGAGAGAGAGAGAGAGAGAGGGGAAAAAAAAAATAGCATTCAATAGAGGGGAAAAAAAGATGCATTTTCTTACATATAAACGAGGGGAAAACGAGGATGGCTGTAAACACTTGATCTAATGTGAGAGGGGAAAAGTGAGGGGAAGTGAGGGGAGGTGAGGGGGGGAGAGAGGGGACAGAGCGAAGATTGAGTGGAAAGTAAAAGACTGACAGAAGAGAGAGAGAGAGAGAGAGAGAGAGAGAGAGAGAGAGAGAGAGAGAGAGAGAGAGAGAGAGAGAGAGAGAGAGAGAGAGAGAGAGAGAGAGAGAGAGAGAGAGAGAGAATATATAATGATTTTTTTGCCAAACGAGACGAAAGAGGGAATAAGAGAGAGGAAAGAGATAAAAAATAAATACACAGAAATAGAATAAGATAATAATAATAAAAATAGAATAAGAAGGGAAAATGAAAAATAAAATAAAAATAAACGTGAGAAAGAGAGAAAATGATAAAGTGAAAATCAAAAAGAGAAGGAGAGATAGAGATAAAAAAAATAAATTCACTCTCTCTCTCTCTCTCTCTCTCTCGCGAATATAAGATTTATTTCTCCAGATATGAAATCATGCATCACGGAGATACTTAAATTAGTCACCGATCGAGAGGAACAAAGGCGAAGAAAACGGAATATAGGTCACAGAAAATGGGGGAATGAAAAGCAAATTTGAAAGACTGAGAGGTGAAGGTGGTGGTGGTGGTGGTGGTGGTGGTGGTGGTGGTGGTGGTGGTGATAGTGAGATGATATTAAGCTGAAATTACTATATTAAACCCAATTTCACCCTTACTTGCCTTAATAAAACCAAAGGAAATAATCATTAGATAGAGCAACCAGATGGCTATTCCGTTGTATTGTGTGCTATTAAGGGGATGGGTTAGGTCATCTCTATGTATTTTTGTCATATGAGACCAGCATCAGCCAGTAAAGTTAAATAATGGATATTTTTATTATTCTTATTAGGCAAGCAAGGGTGAAATAGGGTTTGATATTATAGTAATCATTAAACTGAGTCCAGATTCGTGTTCAGCATGACCGATAACCACTATGTACCAATTTTCATGAGATTCGGAGGTGTCGAAATTTTTTACGAAATTTTCAAGGGTACCACCTTAGATTTTTTTTCAGAAATCATGTTTTATTCAATAACTCGAAAAGTATGAGATTTACGTAGACAAAGTATAAGATAGTAAAGAAAGGGCAAGAGACGCTTATTCTTTTGAGCTATAGTGGAATGGAATTGGAATGTAAGTATAGATGTAGGAATGGAAAATAATTATACATTTATTATTTTCACAAAACTAAATTTTCTCCAATGGTATGGGAGTTATTTGAAAACGGACGACAGCATTAGATACAAGTTATCGAGCTCCATAACTTTGATTATATGCATCTTTACTGTAGGAGTAATATTTTCGTAGTAAAATGGCAATAAACTGTTCGACCTCAATTCCGGTGCAAATTTTCCCTGCTGATTGTCATGAAGAATTTCGATATCTCAGAATGTCATGAAATTTTGTACATAGTGGTCCTCGGGCACGCTGAACACGAATATGGACTCAGTTTTCTGATTCATTGAAGTCTAACATCCATTCCAGGCTTTGTAAATATATAAAGCAAGACTTATTTTCTGACAATGCCAATTTTTGACTATGAACTGCCTTTACCACCTGATTTGTAATGGTAGGTCTCTCTCTCTTTCTCTCTCTCCTCTCTCTCTCTCTCTTTCTTTAATTATCTCTAACTCTAATTGTACTCACTGATGGGTCCGTTTTCCTGCACCTCCCCGTACATGGTGGTGTTGGGGAAGACTGGTGCGTTGTCGTTCACGTCCTTCACCACCACACTCACCACCGTCTCCGCCACATGCACCACCTCACGCCTCATCTCCATCACCAAGCTCTGAATCCTCCTCCTCCACTCCAATTCCGTCCGTACAGTCTCCTCGTCCTTCTCCTCCTCCTCCTCCTCCAACTGGTCCTTCTTCTTCACAGTTCCGTTTTCTTCGTGCATAGAAAACGTGTTGTAGGTATCACATCGTCCGTTCATGGCTTTGTAGCGTCGTACGTACACTAAGTTGTTCTGTGATTGGTTTGTAGTTCTATTCGTGTCTCGTTTTGATCGTGAGTGTTGTGTGGGTGATGTATTGTGGTTCTTCTTTGGTGTGGTTGCTTGGTGGTTGTGGTGGGTGATGGTTTTGCTGTCTGAGTGGTTATAGTTGTGTTCATTCTTCCTTTCTTGGATTTGTTTCCCATTTTCCTCCTTTTCTCCATCCATCACATTTGGTGGCAGCGGTGGGATACGCTTCAGTTGTGTGTTATTGCCTGGTTTCTCTCTCTTTGGTCTTTTTTTATCTAGTCTTTCCACGTGCCCTTCGCCGCCCTCCTCCCCTGACGATCTCCCAGGGACGGTTGGAGGACGCATAAGTATCACATTCCTGTATCTATTATGGACCAACTTCGCACTTTGAGCTGATAATCTTGGAGTTACGAGGCAAGGCGGGTAATGGTAGTGGTAGTGGCCGGTGCTGTCTCCGTTACCACATCGGATACTCCTACGGTTCAGAGTCCAATTGGTGAAGGGGAGACGAGGTGATTCTTGGTCCATATACATATTGGCTTTAATACTCCTTTCGTTCCCTAGATACTTAGTTTTGCGTGTGTTTTTGTTTGAGGAGATTTACGCTTTACGATGTGTATTTGTCGAGTCTGTCTTCTGAGAGGGATGTGGTGGAGTCTTGATCTGCCTCCAGGAGAGAAAGGTGCTTCCCTCATCCTCCTCCTCCTCCCCATCCCAAAAGACTCCACTCCTCCCTCACTTTTCATTCGCGCGGGAAAGATTTTGGACAAGCCAGCGCTATCTCCGTTCATGTCTTGTTTATCTCGCCTTATTTCTGGTCTCGCTGCCGCTGCCTCCAGTCTGCCGTCCCCCCTGTCTTCCTTGGTGTTCCTGTATGTCTTCTCTCTTGTCTTCCTCTTCGGCGTCCTCCTGTTTTGAGGCATAAACTCGCCTCCTCTCTTCCTCTTCCTCTGCAGTCTCGTCGTATCTGCCTCCGGTCGAAATATTCTTTGCCGTTTCATACCATTTCTACTCCCTATTGGAAAGGACAGCTTCCCTCCACTCTCTCCCTGCATCCTAAGGGAGTTACGGGCGCCTGCTTCCTGTCTCTTCTCCTCCTCCTTCTCCATGTTCTCTCCCTCCCTTTCAGACGCCCCCTCACGCCCCTCAGGATGCACGGAACTCCTTCGAGACTCCTGCAGGGGGATGATTTTTGATGTTCTTTCACCATTCCATTTGAAATATACACCTGGGAAAGGATGACCCCTTCCTTCCTCCTCTTCCTCGGGTGATCTGGGAGGGTGTGGGTGTGGGTGTGGGTGGAGGGTGGAGCGTGGGCGGTGGCGGGGGGATCGATCTGGTGTTTGTAAGTGGGAAGGAGACACCCGCTGGCCATCCTTCACTTGTACCTTTACCTGCCATACTGCACGCCCGTCAGGTGGGTCCCGGTTCACCGCCTGACGAAGGAAGGAACGTGATAAAGGTAAATAAAGAGAACACGTGATAAAACGGAAGGAAGAATGACAAACGGGAAAGATAAAAGAGGAAGAAGAGGAGGAGGAGGATGGAAAATATCATGACAGAAAAAGTGGTGAAAAATGGAAGAGGAGGAGGAGGAGGAGGAGGAGGAGGGAGACTAAACTAATATGATAAAGGAGAAAATATGATGAATAGTTTTCCCCAAAAAAGAAGAGGAAAAAAAACTAGCAATGAATAAAACTACGTAAGGGAGAATATTATTAAATTTAAATGTTTGGCGAAGGTGAGAAGCGATAAATTAAATAACCAGAGAAGAGGAATAATGTGATAAAAGAAAAGAGGCAGAGAATAAAATAAAAATAAATAACACTTGATAAATAGTAAATGAGCTACGAAAAAAAAGTCAAAAATTAACCCACCCCCCCCCAAACGAAGAGAAGAAGAAGAAAAAATGGAATAAAGAAGAATTACGAAAACAAAAGAAAAATGACACATCAAAGAAAAAAAAAGAAAGGAAGAACAGGAGGAAAGATTACACTAATGTCACGGAAGGAGGAGGAGGAGGAGGAGGAGGAGGAGGAGGAGGAGGAGGAGGAGGAGGAGGAGGAGGAGGAGGAGGAGGAGGAAGAAGAGAAAGAAACAGGTGTGGATGACAAGAAAAAAAAAAGAAGAAGAGAAAGAGAAAGACAGAGAAAAAAAAAATAGAGTAAGATAATATTAGTTAAGTTAAGAAAAAATATAGGAATTCACACACACACACACACACACACACACACACACACACACACACACACACACACACACACACACAC
>JAPQNM010000026.1:7907222-7914722 GCA_029783475.1 Metacarcinus magister
GAGAGAGAGAGAGAGAGAGAGAGAGAGAGAGAGAGAGAGAGAGAGAGAGAGAGAGAGAGGAGAGAGAGAGAGAGAGAGAGAGAGAGAGAGAGGGCTGAGACAAAAGAAGCCAACAAAATTAGCAGAGCAACAAAACAACACTCTCTCTCTCTCTCTCTTTCTCTCTCTCTCTCTCTCTCTCTCTCTCTCTCTCTCTCTCTCTCTCTCTAAGTTGTTATTACCATGAGTTACGTTCTTCATTTGTTTTCATGACGCTTGTGTGTTTCTTTTTTTTCTTTTTTTTTTTAAATGCAAAACAAGTCCTTTTATGCATCATTAAAATTATCTTTTTTACATTTTTTCAAACTTGTTTTGGGTTTTATTTTCATTTGGATTTTGGTTTTGGATTTTTATTTTTATTTTATTTTTATTTTTCGTTTTGATTTTGATTTTATTATTATTGTTGGGATGCAAATGACTACTACTACTACTACTACTACTACTACTACTACTACTACTACTACTACTACTACTACTACTTCTACCACCACCACCACAGTTAACAGCCAAAAAGTTAAGTCAACATTGAACCTCCCTCTTCCTTCTCTCGAAAGCTATTAGAGATATTGGAAATATCATTGCAGCATCTGATAGACCTAATTAAACTGTACAACTGTCATTATGAATATTTGTTCTATGACTAATAATTACGCAGTAAAATTAAACTTTATATTTATATAAAAACATGACTTTCCTCCTAATTTTCTCGAAAGCTATTAGAGATATTGGAAATATAATTGCAGCATCTGATACAACTAATTAAACTGTACAACTGTCATTATGAATATTTGTTCTATGACTAATAATTACGCAGTAAAATGAAACTTAATATTTATATAAAAACATGAATTTCCTCCTCATTTTCTCGAAAGCTATTAGAGATATTGGAAATATCACTGCAGCATCTGATAGACCTAATTAAACTGTACAACTGAAATTATGAATATTTGTTCTATGACTAATAATTACGCAGTAAAATTAAACTTTATATTTATATAAAAACATGACTTTCCTCCTAATTTTATCGAAAGCTATTAGAGATATTGGAAATATCATTGCAGCATCTGATACAACTAATTAAACTGTACAACTGTCATTACGAATATTTGTTCTATGACTAATAATTACGCAGTAAAATGAAACTTAATATTTATATAAAAACATGAATTTCCTCCTCATTTTCTCGAAAGCTATTAGAGATATTGGAAATATCACTGCAGCATCTGATAGACCTAATTAAACTGTACAACTGAAATTATGAATATTTGTTCTATGACTAATAATTACGCAGTAAAATTAAACTTTATATTTATATAAAAACATGAATTTCCTCCTAATTTTCTCGAAAGCTATTAGAGATATTGGAAATATCATTGCAGCATCTGATACAACTAATTAAACTGTACAACTCTCATTATGAATATTTGTTCTATGACTAATAATTACGCAGTAAAATGAAACTAAATATTTATATAAAAACATGAATTTCCTCCTCATTTTCTCGAAAGCTATTAGAGATATTGGAAATATCTCTGCAGCATCTGATAGACCTACTTAAACTGTACAACTGAAATTATGAATATTTGTTCTATGACTAATAATTACGCAGTAAAATTAAACTTTATATTTATATAAAAACATGACTTTCCTCCTAATTTTCTCGAAAGCTATTAGAGATATTGGAAATATCATTGCAGCATCTGATACAACTAATTAAACTGTACAACTGTCATTATGAATATTTGTTCTTTGACTAATAATTACGCAGTAAAATGAAACTTAATATTTATATAAAAACATGAATTTCCTCCTCATTTTCTCGAAAGCTATTAGAGATATTGGAAATATCACTGCAGCATCTGATAGACCTAATTAAACTGTACAACTGATATTATGAATATTTGTTCTATGACTAATAATTACGCAGTAAAATTAAACTTATATTTATATAAAAACATGACTTTCCTCCTAATTTTCTCGAAAGCTATTAGAGATATTGGAAATATCATTGCAGCATCTGATACAACTAATTAAACTGTACAACTGTCATTATGAATATTTGTTCTATGACTAATAATTACGCAGTAAAATGAAACTTAATATTTATATAAAAACATGAATTTCCTCCTCATTTTCTCGAAAGCTATTAGAGATATTGGAAATATCACTGCAGCATCTGATAGACCTAATTAAACTGTACAACTGAAATTATGAATATTTGTTCTATGACTAATAATTACGCAGTAAAATTAAACTTTATATTTATATAAAAACATGACTTTCCTCCTAATTTTCTCGAAAGCTATTAGAGATATTGGAAATATCATTGCAGCATCTGATACAACTAATTAAACTGTACAACTGTCATTATGAATATTTGTTCTATGACTAATAATTACGCAGTAAAATGAAACTTAATATTTATATAAAAACATGAATTTCCTCCTCATTTTCTCGAAAGCTATTAGAGATATTGGAAATATCACTGCAGCATCTGATAGACCTAATTAAACTGTACAACTGAAATTATGAATATTTGTTCTATGACTAATAATTACGCAGTAAAATTAAACTTTATATTTATATAAAAACATGACTTTCCTCCTAATTTTCTCGAAAGCTATTAGAGATATTGGAAATATCATTGCAGCATCTGATACAACTAATTAAAACTGTACAACTGTCATTATGAATATTTGTTCTATGACTAATAATTACGCAGTAAAATGAAACTTAATATTTATATAAAAACATGAATTTCCTCCTCATTTTCTCGAAAGCTATTAGAGATATTGGAAATATCACTGCAGCATCTGATAGACCTAATTAAACTGTACAACTGATATTATGAATATTTGTTCTATGACTAATAATTACGCAGTAAAATGAAACTTTATATTTATATAAAAACATGACTTTCCTCCTCATTTTCTCGAAAGCTATTAGAGATATTGGAAATATCATTGCAGCATCTGATACAACTAATTAAACTGTACAACTGTCATTATGAATATTTGTTCTATGACTAATAATTACGCAGTAAAATGAAACTTAATATTTATATAAAAACATGAATTTCCTCCTCATTTTCTCGAAAGCTATTAGAGATATTGGAAATATCACTGCAGCATCTGATAGACCTAATTAAACTGTACAACTGATATTATGAATATTTGTTCTATGACTAATAATTACGCAGTAAAATTAAACTTTATATTTATATAAAAACATGACTTTCCTCCTAATTTTCTCGAAAGCTATTAGAGATATTGGAAATATCATTGCAGCATCTGATACAACTAATTAAACTGTACAACTGTCATTATGAATATTTGTTCTATGACTAATAATTACGCAGTAAAATGAAACTTAATATTTATATAAAAACATGAATTTCCTCCTCATTTTCTCGAAAGCTATTAGAGATATTGGAAATATCATTGCAGCATCTGATAGACCTAATTAAACTGTACAACTGATATTATGAATATTTGTTCTATGACTAATAATTACGCAGTAAAATAAACTTTATATTTATATAAAAACATGACTTTCCTCCTCATTTTCTCGAAAGCTATTAGAGATATTGGAAATATCATTGCAGCATCTGATACAACTAATTAAACTGTACAACTGTCATTATGAATATTTGTTCTATGACTAATAATTACGCAGTAAAATGAAACTTAATATTTATATAAAAACATGAATTTCCTCCTCATTTTCTCGAAAGCTATTAGAGATATTGGAAATATCACTGCAGCATCTGATAGACCTAATTAAACTGTACAACTGAAATTATGAATATTTGTTCTATGACTAATAATTACGCAGTAAAATTAAACTTTATATTTATATAAAAACATGACTTTCCTCCTCATTTTCTCGAAAGCTATTAGAGATATTGGAAATATCATTGCAGCATCTGATACACCTAATTAAACTGTACAACTGTCATTATGAATATTTGTTCTATGACTAATAATTACGCAGTAAAATGAAACTTAATATTTATATAAAAACATGAATTTCCTCCTCATTTTCTCGAAAGCTATTAGAGATATTGGAAATATCATTGCAGCATCTGATAGACCTAATTAAACTGTACAACTGTCATTATGAATATTTGTTCTATGACTAATAATTACGCAGTAAAATGAAACTTAATATTTATATAAAAACATGACTTTCCTCCTCATTTTCTCGAAAGCTATTAGAGATATTGGAAATATCATTGCAGCATCTGATACACTAATTAAACTGTACAACTGTCATTATGAATATTTGTTCTATGACTAATAATTACGCAGTAAAATGAAACTTAATATTTATATAAAAACATGACTTTCCTCCTCATTTTCTCGAAAGCTATTAGAGATATTGGAAATATCATTGCAGTATCTGATAGACCTAATTAAACTGTACAACTGTCATTATGAATATTTGTTCTATGACTAATAATTACGCAGTAAAATGAAACTTAATATTTATATAAAAACATGATTTCCTCCTCATTTTCTCGAAAGCTATTAGAGATATTGGAAATATCATTGCAGCATCTGATAGACCTAATTAAAATCTACTACTGTCATTATGAATATTTTCACTAGTACTAATAAATACTGAATTTTACTTTTTTTAAAATGACTTTCTTCCTCGTTTTCTCGAAAGCTATTAGAGATATTGGAAATATCATTGCATCATCTGATACACCTAATTCAACTGTACAACTGATATTATGAATATTTGTTCTATGACTAATAATTACGCAGTAAAATAAAACCGTATTTTTATATAAAAACATGACTTTCCTCGTCATTTTCTTGAAAGCTATTAGAGATATTGGAAATATAATTGCAGCATCTGATAGACCTAATTAAACTGTACAACTGATATTATGAATATTTGTTCTATGACTAATAATTACGCAGTAAAATGAAACTTAATATTTATTTAAAAACATGACTTTCCTCCTCATTTTCTCGAAAGCTATTAGAGATATTGGAAATATCATTGCAGCAGCTGATACACCTAATTAAACTGTACAACTGATATTATGAATATTTTTTCTATGACTAATAATTACGCAGTAAAATGAAACTTAATATTTATTTAAAAACATGAATTTCCTCCTCATTTTCCCGAAAGCTATTAGAGATATTGGAAATATCATTGCAGCATCTTATACACCTAATTAAACTGTACAACTGTCATTATGAATATTTGTTCTATGACTATTAATTACGCAGTAAAATTAAACTTAATATTTATTTAAAAACTTGACTTTCCTCCTTATTTTCTCGAAAGCTATTAGAGATATTGGAAATATCACTACAGCATCTGATACACCTAATTAAACTGTACAACTGTCATTATGAATATTTGTTCTATGACTAATAATTACTCAGTAAAATGAAACTTAATATTTTTATATAAACATAACTTTTCTCCTCATTTCCTCGAAAGCTATTAGAGATATTGAAAATATCATTGCAGCATCTGATAAACCTAATTAAACTGTACAACTGTCATTAATAATATTTGTTCTATGACTAATAATTACGCAGTAAAATAAAACTTAATATTTATATAAAAACATGAATTTCCTCCTCATTTTCTCGAAAGTTATTAGAGATATTGGAAATATCATTGCAGCAGCTGATGCACCTAATTAAACTGTAAAACTGAAATTATGAATATTTGTTCTATGACTAATAATTACGCAGTAAAATGAAACTTAATATTTATATAAAAACATGACTTTCCTCCTCATTTTCCCGAAAGCTATTAGAGATATTAGAAATATCCTTGCAGCATCTGATACACCTAATTAAACTGTACAACTGTCATTATGAATATTTGTTCTATGACTAATAATTACGCAGTAAAATGAAAATTAATTTTTATATAAAAACATGACTTTCCTCCTCATTTTTTCGAAAACTATTAGAGATATTGGAAATATCATTGCAGCATCTGATAGACCTAATTAAAATCTAGTACTGTCATTATGAATATTTTCACTAGTACTAATAAATACTGAATTTTACTTTTTTTTAAAATTACTTTCTTCCTCGTTTTCTCGAAAGCTATTAGAGATATTGGAAATATCATTGCATCATCTGATACACCTAATTCAACTGTACAACTGATATTATGAATATTTGTTCTATGACTAATAATTACGCAGTAAAATAAAACAGTATTTTTATATAAAAACATGACTTTCCTCGTCATTTTCTTGAAAGCTATTAGAGATATTGGAAATATAATTGCAGCATCTGATAGAGTTAATTAAACTGTACAACTGATATTATGAATATTTGTTCTATGACTAATAATTACGCAGTAAAATGAAACTTAATATTTATTTAAAAACATGACTTTCCTCCTCATTTTCTCGAAAGCTGTTAGAGATATTGGAAATATCATTGCAGCAGCTGATGCACCTAATTAAACTGTACATCTGATATTATGAATATTTTTTCTATGACTAATAATTATGCAGTAAAATGAAACTTAATATATATTTAAAAACATGAATTTCCTCCTCATTTTCCCGAAAGCTATTAGAGATATTAGAAATATCATTGCAGCATCTGATACACCTAATTAAACTGAACAACTGTCATTATGAATATTTGTTCTATGACTAACAATTACGCAGTAAAATTAAATTTAATATTTATTTAAAAACATGACTTTCCTCCTCATTTTCTCGAAAGCTATTAGAGATATTGGAAATATCATTACAGCATCTGATACACCTAATTAAACTGTACAACACTCATTATGAATATTTGTTCTATGACTAATAATTACTCAGTAAAATGAAACTTAATATTTTTATATAAACATAACTTTTCTCCTCATTTCCTCGAAAGCTATTAGAGATATTGGAAATATCATTACAGCATCTGATACACCTAATTAAACTCTACAACTGCCATTATTAATATTTGTTCTATGACTAATAATTACGCAGTAAAATGAAACTTAATATTTATATAAAAACATGAATTTCCTACTCATTTTCTCGAAAGCTATTAGAGATATTGGAAATATCATTGCAGCATCTGATAGACCTAATTAAACTGTAAAACTGAAATTATGAATATTTGTTCTATGACTAATAATTACGCAGTAAAATGAAACTTAATATTTATATAAAAACATGACTTTCCTCCTCATTTTCACGAAAGCTATTAGAAAAATTGGTAATATCATTGCAGCATCTGATACACCTAATTAAACTGTACAACTGTAATTATGAATATTTGTTTTATGACTAATAATTACGCAGTAAAATGAAACTTAATATTTATATAAAAACATGACTTTCCTCCTCATTTTCCCGAAAGCTATTAGAGATATTGGAAATATCATTGCAGCATCTGATACACCTCATTAAACTGTACAACTGTCATTATGAATATTTGTTCTATGACTAATAATTACGCA
>JAPQNM010000026.1:7927222-7959722 GCA_029783475.1 Metacarcinus magister
GCAGGACTTCTTTGCTGTCCAGGCCGCCGCCCACGCACTCCTACCAGCTTCTACCTCCTTCACAGGGCCATTGCTGACGCCTGTGTGCAAGTGTGTCAGCCGCTGATAGTGGTGACGTTGGTGGTGGATGGACACCCTTGGGCTTGCATCTTCAACTCAGCGTGCATGCAGATGGGGATGATGGCCAGCACTGTGTTCCTGTCAGGCCTTGCTATGGAGTCCTACATGGCTACTAAACCTCACCGCTTCCCCTCACAGACCCGCTGGAGGCTGATGAGGACAGTGGCGACGGTGGCGTGTGTGTCAGGGTTGGGCAGCTTCACTGTGACGGGTCTTGGAATGTTTAGGCGAGGAGACATGTGTTTAGAGGCGCCGCTGTTCCTCATCCACACTCACGATGGCTTGTTCGTGTGCCTACTGCTGGTGTTCTTGCTGCCTCTGGTGGTGCTGGTGGCTTCAGTGGCACTCATGCTGAAGGGAAAGGAGGTAACAGGCGCGGGTACAGGAAATAGAGAGGTAAATACGAGGAAACAAATAAGGACGGCGACCGAGACTGGCGGCAGACACACCACTGCCGCTTTCCAGCTGCCTCGACGCGTGCGGTTATTGATAGGCCTGAGTGTTGTGTTCGCATTAACTCATCTTCCTTACTGGACACTCAGGATTTATTATTCCAGAGTGCGGGAGCTGCTACCCTTCTCCGTTCATGCAGTGGTCATTTCCCTGGTGGTGGTGGGGACGGCACTTGATCCATTGTTGGGCGTGTGGTTTAGAGTAGAGCTGTGGCAGAGGGTGGTGGCTCGCCTTCCCTCCCATCCAAGTGACGCCACACCGCTACACACTGTCACTTTCGCCCTATAGACAAACAGCATCAATGATAGTATTGTTCCTGTGCAGTATGACCAGTTTCTTCCTTTTCCAACCTTAATATATTTGTTGTTCGTATCCCAAGGTGAATAAATTATATCCCCGTTGTCACTGTATTTACCATGTAGTGAAGAGACGGTGCGGAGGGAGGGAAGAGTAATATTGAACGCCTTGATTTACCTACCTGCTTTTATAAAGGGGAAAGACCTTTATGTATACGATCTTATATATTATGACTAAAATTATTGTCATTGTTCTAAGTTTTCTTGCTCCTGAAGTATTTACGGCAGAATGCCAGACAATGAATGAGCCCCGCAGCCCCGTGTGGCATAACCTCCCACCAGGGTTGAGGTGTCTAGTGGGAGCAAGTGAAGAGTAACATAGATCCATACATCATTCAGCTACTGGAAGCTCCCTAGATTCACCACGACTTGGTGCCCGGTTAACGCCTTTGTTCAGCATTTTGGTGAATCAAAACTTGGTCACATATAGTTATACAATTACTTTAATCATTGAACTCAGAGAATAACGCCAGATACAAGGATAGAGAGACATAGAACAATACAGAGCCTTTACTATGTTGAATGAGAACAAATAATAGCACTTAAAACTTAACATATCCTTAGTAAAAATTTATATAAAAAATGCATAATAAATTCTTTGTTATTCAATGACTAATAAAAATTTTAAGTGAATTATGGAGATTAGGAGCCACTGAAGAAAATTGGAAAGGATTGAATTCAGTGGAAGAACAGAAATCAAATACTTATACAATATACTAAATAAATGTAATAAAGAAAAAAAGAAATTTGGCAATACAAGTAAATCATTCCAAATATAAATGCAGCAAATTGTGATTCAATATTTACAAAGAAATTATCTCTCAATTATGGAGTTTCATAAAATATAAAAATGCCACATAATTATAATCTTGTATGCTACCTAAAATCACCTTCAAAATGATAAATGTTTACAAAAAGTGCTCTCAACTATTATAAAAATAACCAAAAGAAAATCAATTAATTCAAATATTATTGCAGTCAAGCTTTCTTTGACAAATACAAAAGCAAGACCAGAATCACTAGAATTAAGTAGAATTCACCAACTACCAATAATACATTTGATATTGAGTTCAGTTTGCATCACTTATTAAACCTTGCTTAGACTATATCAATACTTCCAATATGTAATTGCAGATTAATGAAATGTTCCACAAATCAACACATCTTCTAAAACTACAATTATTCACACTACTTTACCTATTTCTATGTATCTTTTTTAACTAAATAAAGAAAAATTACAAAAGCTTTTCTTGAACTTCATAACCTACAATACAATTAAAAATAACCGAAAAACACAATATTTTTGGGGAAAACTAAAATAATCACAACAAAATTTAGCTTCTAAAACATAAAATCAGGTTAATTCACATTCATCATTGGTGACATTGTGCCAACAAATTTAATTATTCCTTCATCACCTGGACGGACTACCACACCTGTGGAGGCAGGTAAACACACAAGGTGGGTTGTGATGCTGCAAGGTAATGCCATCTTGAAAGAGATTACATAACCATTATAGCTGGGCGCGACTTTGCCGCCGGACCTTGTTTTACTACTAGTACTACTACTAGGTTTTGTTTAGGTCTATGCCTCACAGCCATGGTGGACCACCGCTGCACCACTGTGGTGCCCGACCACAGCAGACATGGTGCGACTGTGACTCTATTTTTGGCCCCCCCAGTGCGACTTGCGACTTATTTTTTCCCCGGTGCAACTCCGCTAAATTACAAAGTAAACTTTAGCGCGATAACAGAAACATGCTTTTATAAGGCAGAAAAACACATATTTACTTATTTTATTTTTAGTTAAAACACAGCCTAAACTAATATCTACAGGTCATCCTCCTCCTCCTCCATGTTCCCTTTGAGGAACACAAGCTCCTCAAAGTTGACCTCATCCAAGAAGGACCTCTTGGCCCTGAGTCACCAGCCTCCCCTGTCTCCTCATCCTCCACGGTCAGAGTCTCAGAAAAAAAGGCATGTGGCTGTCCCTGTCACTGCTCTCACTTAGCATAGGAGTGCTGCTCCTGAAGCTACTACTGGCTGCACGGTCGCCAGAAAAACTCCTGCTCCTATCCCCGCTCCTTGTCACAAACTTATCCATGTCTATGTCTTAGTTTTTCCTTTCTTATATAATACACCTGTCAAGTAAAATTAAAAGGTTTATGTACCTATAAATACATATAACTTACTTTTTGTGAGACATTTTGCAAATATTCTTCAGACTATCCACTAATCAGTCCGTTGTTTACATCAAGCATGAAAATCTGGCTGTGCAACAGCAAAATATATCGTTTTCTCTGTAATTCGTATAAAAAAAAAGTAATTAGATGGTAAACTATAATAATTAAGGACATTTGAAAATGACCAACTTTTCGCCCATTTAAATGGGCTAAATGCGTTCGTGGGTTAAAACAGCTGCAGCAATTTCTTTAAAAAAAGTAGTCTTTGTTCCTGTTCAAAGTCGCGGAAAATTGGCGGTGTGACTTTTCTTAGTCCGACTTTTTCAAAACGTTTGCGACTTTCGACTTTGAAATCCATAGTGCGGCAAAGTCGCAACTCGGTGCCGCAACGCCCAGCTCTGATAACCATCTCAATCAATAAGCTCACCCAACACTTGCAACAACTCCCGACTCAGAAGCAACGTCTCCTGGGCATCCATCTGTGTATAGCAGTCCTGAGGGCAGCCTCTAAATGTAGGATATAAAAGCCTAAGGAAGCCCCCAGTCCTCTCATGGATAGCGGTGGATAAGCTGACAGCGTTTGGGTTGTTGAGGCACCGTGCTAGGCTGCCGAGGGTTCGGTGGAGTGGTCCGTTGCTCACCTTCCTGGATGCCAACTCCATGTCTTGCATGTACAGGGCAGCCAACAGCACCTTCTCAGCAGCCTAAGAGAAATCATACAATCTTATTTTACTACTGGGAGTTTTAAAATTGTCAAAATAAAGGATCTACTTTTGTAACTTAATTTCCACATTCTTTATGTATTCACAATGGCAATTTAGTTGAAGTGCACTTTTAATAAAGCCTCCTACTGCAAGGACAGCTTCCCTCACTCACCTGATAACACACGAACACTGCCCAGGAAGGCGACTCTCCCAACAAACTCTCCGCAACTCGATGGTCAGTGCGTGCCTGCCTGTGCCACCTGCGAGCTTCAGGCAAGTCAGGCCTGGGCCGTGGCGGGTCACGTGCTCCTCTGTTGTTCCGCCTCCGATACTGCCTTGGAGGAGGACGGAAGAAAGAAGAGTAAGCCTCACTTGGGGTGGAGTGTGGTGCATTCATTGGGTCCTCATCATCTGGGATCGCTTCCCCTCGCTCCAGGCGCCCCACCAGGGACTGTATGTACTGCATCACACTTGTACACAACTCCACTTGGTTTGGGTTCTTGTCTGGGTGCCACTTGAACTTGAGGCGACGGAAGAGATGTCGTCTCTCCTGTTCATTCTTCACTTGCCATATCTCCTTGACCTGCTTTCTGATCTTCCTGAAAATTTCTTCCTTGCTCTCAACATTCTGTGCGGTGGCAGATGCTTCAACCGTTGCACCGTCATTCTCCTTCCTCACAAAGCGGAAGAGTTGGTAGGCTTTGGTGATCACCAGACAAGGCTCCAACTTGCTTGTGTTCACCTCATATGTGTTCAGCATCTGGTTGGTAGCATGTTTATCTACCAGCCTCACTACCTCCACTATCACAAAGATGTCATCATCCTCTTCATCAGAGTTACTCCTTTCATTGCTACATAAATACTTTCTCATGCAGACTATTTCCCTTTCATAGAATTCAGAAAACCCATTGTCAAGGAGAGGCAGAAACTCTTCCTGAAGGTAGCTGCCAACATCACATTTGAAGAGGCTCTTAGAAGATGTCACACCACTATACATTTTGATGTCAGCTTCATTCAAGGAATTATTGATGTCATGAGGCTTCCCATAGCATGCAACCACAAGGGAAAACTCTTTCATCTGGTCAATACTCCACTTTTCTAGCAAACGCCTGTACATTTTATATAGAGAATGGGATACTAATCTTCGGGGTATTTTCGTGGAAAGATAAAGAGTCAAAGTCTTTTGGGCTCCTTCACCATTCACCTGTAGGAAGAACTTCCTGTCTCGATGGCCAACTATGTTGTTGTGCAGTGTGAGAGTGGTTTTAATGCTGTTAACCTGCTTTACAGTCACTCTTGCCAGCAAAGCCACTATCTCCTTTCTATCCTCCTCTGTGAGGCCACTGCCTTGTTGCAGCTTGTAGTGGTTAACGATTCTTAGAACTCCAATCTTAAATGTGTCAGACTGAAGGAGTTCTTGTATTTCTACAAGCAACTCAGAATCCTCTTCCAACATTCCTTCATGCTGCAGGTTTTCCTTGCATGCTTCTGATAGGAACTTTGGCTGCAGTCTTCCAGGCAAAACTTTCACGAAAAAGCTGTCATCCAAGAAAATCTTCATAGCTTGAAATCCAACAAAGACAGGCTCATGGAATGTCTTCTCAATAGCCAACAGCAACTCAGTATTATCTGCCACAAACACCTCAGAGGAACTCCTGAGCGTCTCATCTCTTGTTGGCAAAAATAGCTCAGGAACAGACAAATCCTTCAGTTTGTAAGGCAGCTTCACCAGTCCTGTCAGAGCAATCTTCATGCTCTGGCTCTCTTGTGGATGGAGTTTGTTGTGTTTGCTGCTGTCATGGATCATCCTCAGGACGTGGGCATAGGTGTTGACGGTGACACTTTCCGGCATCCCAAGTTTCTTCAGCATGTTGAAAAACTTTCCATAAAACACTGGTGCTTTGTACAAGTATGGTAAAATTTCTTCCTCAAGACTTCCTACCACATGTTTGATGGGGACAAAGACTTTGTGGTCAGGAATATGAATTAGGGGAATGTCTCTCTCCTTCAGGGTTTTGAATTCATTATCTTCACTTTCGGACAAATGATTATAAATGCTTTCCATTACATTTTTCACAACCTCTGGTGATTTCTCAGGTGTCTCTTGCATGGATGAGCAAAACCTCACTATGTGTTTAAGAACATCTGCTACAGGAGGTGTGTCCATGTTAACCGTGTTGTCTTGTTGTTGGAGTTTTCTAGCAACTTTTGATGCATATGATGGAAGCACACTACTGGTTGACCAAATGATATGAGCAAATTTTGGGTTGACACCTTTTGAAAATGCCACCAGACCTGAATGGGTCTGATGATGTGGCAGAAGTGTCTTCAATTTATCACATATTTTAGGAACCAGAAACTGTATTTCAAGTATTTCATGGATTTTTAACTGGAAGTCTTGATGGTGATCACTTAGATATTGACACAACTCCTCAGACTTTTTCTTTACATTTTCATCTTTTAGTGACAATGAAGATGCAAATTCCACAAACTTATCAGGGGTCACCTCGTGCACCATTCCTGCGAGTCTCAACATGTTCTGCCACTCACTATCCCCCCATGCCTCAGGTAAGTTGGCTACCCCCATCACAGAAAACACTGGGTTTGTGGGGTCATAGAATTTATCAGCAGTGTTCAGCGTTCCATCCAGTTCAATGAAGGGGCAGGACTTCAGTGCAGCAACAACACTCTGCTGATCATGATTCAAAAACCTTTTCTGATTATAAGAAAAGTTTTTGTTCAGGTGTTTGAGATAAAATTTTCTCTGTTTTTCATTGAGGGAACTTAAGTTGGGTAAAATTATTCTTGTGTATAAATCCAGTTCCCCCACCATACAATTGGGTTCAATGTAGGTATACAGGTCTGTCAAATAAACTGATTCTGGTTTGGAGATTATCAAAAAACTCAACTCAGCACAGAGACCCTTCAATTGATCCAATTTAAGAACAGATTCTGCAACAACAATAAGTTTCCTGTCCAGCAGAGTGCAAAGTTGCCCCATCGGGTCTCCAAATACTCGCAGTGACCGGATTGTGTTCTTTGACAACAAGGACTTCTGACAGTGCTTGCCAAAATATTCAAGGATATCACGGGTTTGCACTTCACCTCGTTTTGTTTGAACTTCTCCTTTACCACTGTCCTGCAAGAAGGAATTGACAGAGTCTCGGTGAAAGTCAAGAAGCTTCAAAACAGTTGCAGGATGTTCTAATGTTGCTGCAAGTTGCAAGTGATAGGGTATATATGGTTTTTCTACCAGAGGGTATTTATTCAGATCATTGCTTCTGACAAAAGAAACTGGAACAGGCAACTTGTGGAAAACACTTTCTTCAGAGTGACTTAAGACACTGAGTACTTGCCAGGCATTCTTTATAGGAATGCGATACACCACTTTTTTCTCCTCCATTGGGTAAAGTGCCCAATCACCAAGAGTTCTCAAAATGTATGTTTTGCTTTGTGTCCAGTCCACCTGTCCCTTTTGACAGTATTCTTCCTTAATGAATTCAATAACAAATTCCCAAAGTTTGTTCAGCCAAAGTTTCTTTGTGATAGGAAGCTTTGCATCAGGTGCACAGTTTGATGCATCAAACACATGTGGCAGCCGCTCTCCAAGATCTGCTGGAGTAAACTTCTTGACTACATCTTTAAACTTGTCTCTGGCTTTTTCAATCACTGACACAAAACTGAGTACTGTAAATTCTTTCCCAAAAGTTGGCAAGAGGTCACAGAAAGATGATAGAAACACAGGATTCTGGACGCTAAAGCTTCCCAGCACACCGTCGTTGGTGAACAATAATGGTAATTTGTCAACACAAGTGCCAGAGAAACCTTTGCTTCTAATGATGTATTTCAAAACACTTAAAACATTATCAGGCTTCAGGAAAGGAGTCGCATCCACTTTGTTGCCCACTCCTGGTATGCAGCGGTCATTGATGTCTTTATCCCATGACTTAATGAACTCCAGGCCAACTTCAGGGCTAAGGAGTGGACACTTAAACTCAGGATCAGCTGTCACAAGTCTTTTATACATTCCATCACTGCTCACCTTCATGCCCAGCCTTCTGAAGACATCGGCAATGTTCTGGAGGTCCTTGTCCCAGAGGCTGTTAAGAATGCTAAAGTACACAGGGTATTCATCTCCAGATATATGGAAGGCATGCCACCTCAGACACCCTTTCCTTCTCTCCCTGGCAGGCTCTTCCCTCCGTGAAGCTCCTGAACAGACTAAAGATGGAGATGGCAAATCAGTTTCTGGGATGAAGACGTCAAAGAAGTGAATCTCCTCATTTCTCACTTGCTCATAGAACCACTTTACAAAGTTCTTCCACTTTTCTGACTTTGCACTCTCTGCCAAGGGTAGTACACTATGGAACATTCTCACCTTATTTATGTAGATCTGTTCAGTCATGTAGCCTTCATCCTCATCAGGGAACAACAAATTTCTAAATTGTTCAACAGCACATACAGCCACTGGCACCAAAATTTCCTTCAACAGCCAATCATTCCAAAGCCCCTTGGCATCCCCACGTCCAATCCATAATTCTCGTCGAGAGGAAGAGAGCGTGAAGTGTCCATTAATGCTGAATGGCAGCCCTGACTTGACTGGCAAAGGCAAGTAACATGATGTTGAATAAATGTCACTTGAGTCAGCAACATAACATGAACCAGGTTTCATTGCCAGTAAAATAGCAACTGCACCATGAGGAAGGAGATTCAATATTTTGAGATTGAAAGCTTCCCTTACTATCTCTGGTAGATTGTTCTCCTCCACCCCTAGCTGCTGAACCACCAACCACTGGCTGCTTCCTCCCTTATTGTCGTGTATGTTAATTCTGTATGAAGTCCTTACCATATCCACACTGCACGGATCTCTCGCTTCTTGTGTGTCTCCATGTTTCGTGGACAACACGGGTAAATTGCACTTCTCAGAAACACTTGCCTCCACACTGTACCCTTCATTGCAACTCCCATTCTGCTGCACAGTTTGGATGGATATTTTTCTTACATTCCTCAAAAATAACAAGCACTGTGGCATGTCCCTTTCAAATTCCCACAGAATTTTGTTAATGTTGTCTTCGTTAAAGATCTCTTTGGATATGAGTGAGTCTTTGGTTGTACGCAAAGGCAACCTGAACACTGTCCCTTCCCGTGATAGTTGGTGTTCTAGATACCCAATGAAGGAGTCAGGATGGTCTTTCCTCAGGTGATTCAGGCTAACAAACTGGACGCCAGGTGACTCATGGGAGGCTGCAGGGTCATACCAACAGTGTGGGTCAAACATACAGAGAGTCTCTCCTTGGGGAACTTCAGGGCCTCTTGTGAGGAAGGAGGGAGCATCAGTTAAATGATAGACAGCATTGAAGCCAATACCATACTGTCCTGTGGTTGCAGGGTCTTCGTTCTTGCTACTATTCCCCAGATCCTGTATGCTCTGAATGTCTCGTTCAGTGAATCCTTTATTGTTGAACACACTCAGGGCTGGCCCTTGTATAGGTGCCCACTTGGGATCAAAAAGTTTCTCCTCTGGGAGGTGTCTGAAGTCCTTATAAAATATGACCTCTGTAGCTCCAGCATCATCAGCATTCTGAAGAAGTTCCTTCATAATGCCTGAGTCACAAGGATAGTCATTCAGTATGTTCCGAAGGCGGGTGGTGAGAGGTTCTTTCTGGCCAAAACTCAACCTGTTAGACGATTCATCGAGTCGCTTCCTAGTCTTGGACTTTATGCCAAGCCATTCACACATGTCCTGCGACACACTAATCCTACGGTGCAGATAGAGGAACTTTCCAGAGCTCAGTTTCAATCCGTCATCAAGACAGAGGTCCTGGGTGGAATGTAGATAACCGCGGCTGTCTGGCAGATAAAGGACCTGAGTAGGAAGCACACCACTCCCCATCACCTTGAACAGCACACTGAGTAACCTGGACACTTGAGACACCTCTTTATCACTAAGTCTCTTATCTGCAAAAGCTTCCCTCTTCTTTTGGATCACTTCCATCACTACATCAAAGTCAAAGTTCTCATTAATGACCAAAATGTCCATCAGATCTCGGTACTTCTCTAGTCCTTCTGTACGTGCAGAAAATAAGTCAGGAGCACAGTCACTTTCACTATGCATTGCAAATAGTTTTGGTTCTTTGAAGCCATGTCTAGTGATAAGTACTTTCTTGTCTCTTAGTTTTTTAATTTTGTCAGTGTTGCCCGATTTCAAAGTCATCCCCTTCCTTACACACGTGATAAGATCTTCCATGTGATCATATATAGCATGGCACATGAGTACATTCTCACTCTGAGGTGCAGCGGTGCTAAACACGCACAGCTGCTCAACCACTGATTCCACAGGCAGGTCAATGGCATGTACAATGACCCCAAGCTTTTTCAACATTTTCAATGATGCACTCTTTAAAGACTCTTCAAGTATTAAATGAGAGCTGCCAACCAGTGGCTTGAAGGCAGGCAAACATAAGTTTGAGGGACAGTCTAACACCAATGATGCACCATGGCTCTCAGATGTGGCTGTCCTGTGCTTCGAGCACAACTCACACTCTTTTTCCACTTGACATTCTCCATGCCAAGCAACACTCCAATTCTCTGGCTTTGACATAACTGGTAAAAATGGTATAGATTTTAGACAATCAGCAAGTTCCTTTTGTTTACTGGCTTGCTGTGTTGATATGTAGTGCAGTAGCTCCTTGACCCTGTGTCTAGCACATTCAGGACAGGCTAAGGCCAGACCAGCCACAGTCTCTGCTCGTTCTACCACCAACTCTCTAGAAATAGTGTCTGTGTTCATTCCCAGCCTGGTCAATGCAGTCGACCTTGTGGAAGGATCCAAGAAGTTCTCTAGCGGAAATCTCTCATCTTCTACAGAAAACATTTTTGCAATTGCATTCGTTGGGCTGATGAGGTGTGTGGGAGGCTTGAGGGTACCATGGGGCTGTGTGGGTATGCAGAACAAAGGACGGAGCAGCTGCACATAATCGTGTCCACTGTCCAGCAGGTGAAGCGTCAGCTGGTCTCTTTTCTCAGAAGTAATTACTTTTTCTGATAAATGAGGAATGAAATATTGCTGATAGAAGACTTCCTGGGTGATGGTGTGTTGGGACAGTGTCTGCTGATCAAAGCCAGCCTGGACATGCCTTGGTAGCCTGATCAGCCTTTTTGAGGATGAATACAGGCGAGCCTCTAGGAACTCAAAGGCAATATCTCCAACCTGATGAACCTGAAGGAAGTCTTCCTCCAGGAAAAGGCAGCGGGAAAGTGGGTGCCAATCACCACGACCACACTGGAACAGTTCCAGATCCTTTTGTTTCAGGTTTTGGTAGAAGCTCTTGGTGAGGTCCTCCACCAGTGTCCCACCACCACACCCTACTACTGGCCATATAGCATAGAATAGGCCTCCACCATGGGGTCGTAAGTATCTCAGTGCCTCTGCCAGACCAAGGTGGGCATGAACAGTGGCATCTCCCAGCAGTGTGGCATTCCAACTGAGAGCACAGCGGTCATCCTCAGTCTGGGTGAGGAGGTTGGTGCGGTCTGACGCCACCTCCAGGACCCCATTGATCTGTACTGGGAGGAATGTCTTGACTGGCAGAGGAAGGAAACAGTGAAAGTGACCTTCACGGTAGAACCCTGGAGGAAGGTCTGCCAGACACTGAGGCTGCCATCCATTGCTGCCCTCATTCACTGGCACTGATACAGCTGACAAAGGAAGTGCTTTGCCTCCATGTACCTCGGCTAAGTAGCATGACTTGCCACAGCCAGTATGCCAGGAGGTGATCCAGGTGGTGCTCCATTCCCCATCCTCAATGCCACAAAGGTCACCACCAACCCTGGAGTGCCGCACACTCACCTCTGCTATGCTTCTATCCTCCAGAAGGCCTCCATTCCACTTAAACTTGTGTTGCTGCTGAGAAAAGAGTGCAGCTGCACGCTCCAGCAATGACTGTGCACTACCAGTAGGTGTGGAGATGAGGCCCGGGATGGACACTGGCCGACACTCACTACGGGAAGCATGGAACACCTCTACCATTTCAGTAGGCTTGGTGGCACTGGCACACAGATGGAACACACTGATGGAGGAAACGTGCTGTGTGAAAAGCAACAGCTGACCCACCACACCACTGAACATCTTCAGCAGCTGAACCACATCTCCATGTGAGTAACATGTGTCGCTGATCTTACTAGTGGACGCCTGAACAGGGGTGCGGAAGGGCAGGCGGAACAGTGTACCACTGAAGGAACCACACTCCTGTATGTCACAGCCAAACACTCCCCTGAAGGGCTGGAACTGTCCCTGCAGTGTGCGCAGCATGTACGAGTTGCGGCGATCAGTGAAGTTGAACCTGATGCCGGGGGAGTTGGTGACATTATTAAGGTGGGTCATGTGGGGGTCAAACACAACATAGCTTGACCCGCTGACAAAGCTTGGCAAGTCAGTCAAGTTATAGACAGAACAAAACCCAAGACCAAACTTCCCAATCTTGTTGGGTTGCAGCTCCTTGGTGCCACCCCCAATCTCACGCAGATTGACAAAGTCCTGCTCAGAGAAGACTCCATCATTGTAGGCCCAGAGTGCAGGACCCTGGCACTCCCCCATCCCAGTGCTAAGGACCAGTTTACGCGAGTCTTCATTTTGTCGTTCATCATAAAGGAGACGGACGGTGGTGGCTCCTGCATCATCAGCATTCTGCACCAACTCCTTCAGAACAGACACACCATCCCTGTACTGCCGCAGGAGGTTGTGGATACGTGTAGTGAGAGGCTCCTTCTGGCCCCACTCCATCACTGCCTCGCCCCCAGCTGACAAGAAGTTCTGTAGGGGAGCCACGCCCAGTGCCTTGGCCAACTCGGTACTGACACACTGATGGACCACTTTTATGTTGAGTTCTTCACTGTCAATCCACTCGGTGGCCGCCTCTGTGTATGCACTCTGCCCTGCCTCAGCCAACTCCAGAGTGTCATCCTGTGTGTACACTGGCACAAGAAGGGGACCTTGCAACTCACTTTTGTGGGACTGAAGTCTGTCCAGCACTGAAACAACCAGCCGCAGGTCTTGCTCTACTTCCCTGCTGCTGCTGCTGCTGTCATCCTGGTGCTGCTCTCTAACAGCCTCCAGGACTGTCAGGAGGAGGGAAGGGTTCTGTTGTCTTGCACAGCCCAGGTGCAGGAATAGCTGTTCACTCTCTCGCAGTTCCATGGGAAGAGGATGAAGGTAAGGCTGCAGCTGCAAATCTTCATTGCCTGGCCAGATGTACACCTGTGCAGGGTCAAGCTGGATTAGTTTGCTACATGACAATTTTTCATAAATCTTAAATTCACTTGGTAAATGTTCCAAAAAGATTATACATATTAGCAAGTATTAAAAATAACAAGTACAAACAAGTCCCCATGTACCTGAGCGGGGGTTTTGAAGCCTTGCTCAGTGAAGATGCAGCGCTCACACTTCAGACTGGCCAGCTGGGCCAACGCCGCCGCCTCCGCCCCTCCACTAAGGAAAGCTGCAAGCTGGCAGTATGTGTTCTTAATCAGGCTAAAGTACCTCCTAAACTCAACCACCTGGTAAGCTGCTGTTAAGTTCCTCAAGTGTGTCATCACAGTATTAATGTGAGGAGTCTTCGTCCAGCCAAAGGCTTCAGCTACACAAGGTACATCATGACACTGGACCACTGCCACAGCTGAGCCCAACACAGCACTGTACTTGCAGCTCACGAGGTCCTGAGGCCGCAGCAGGCCTGGTGGGGTGGCCCACTGAAGGTTTGTGGGATATTCAAGTGGCCTGGATGACATACCACAGACAAATGGCTCAACAGTGACAGCCTGACAGATGGGTTGGCAGTCATGGCGGCGATTTATGGCTCTAAGCAAACCCATCGATTTCTTAGTCCTGTTTTCATCAGAAAGTAATGTGTTCTGGTACTGTTTTATGAGGTGGATCAAGTCATTAGAAGGCATATCCTGCACCTTCCTGAGGCCCAGAGAGCGCAGCAGAGGGTAGTGCTGCCTGAATGAATCATCTGGCTGCTGTGTCTCCCCAATGAGGGCATCACAGTCATCATCATCAGGATCATAAAGCTCAGAGGGGCAACACAGTGACCGGGTAACATTAGGCACAAACCGGGTGTTCCTCAGTTCCTTGAGCACTGTGCTGTTTCCCACCAGCACTGCATCCTTCAGGATGTAGCTCACCAACCTGGAGAGGTTTTCATCACCACGGTGTGCCCTCAGCACCTTAACACACAGCTCCTCCTTGGACAGCTGCAGGGCACCCAGGACCAATGCCAGTTTTCGTTCCTGGGGCAGTGAGGGTACCAGCAGAGTCTGCTTGTAACTTACTGGAAAATCTTTAATTTCCGGAGCAATGACATTCACACCTTCAATGCATACATCTGTAACAGAGTTATACATGTCTTGTGCTTTAAACATTTTGAGCTTTGTGAGGAAGATCCTAAGATCTGGTTGGATGCTGTGGGTATCAATGAGGTTGTTGAGTGCTTTCCTCTGCTCCTCAGTCTTCTTGTTATTGAAATGGTTGACTGTCTCTAACTGGTGCCTCTGCCTCGCCACCTACGGGAGGATAGAAGAGGCATTACACTCCCAATACCTAACATTATATATCATCTTTGCACCTTGTGTTTGTAGGTCAATACATGGAGGCTTCCAGTAATTGTTAGTCACTTGCTCATAATACTTTTACCAAAATTTCAGGTCATTTCACTTGAAACTTTTATTTCTAAAATCAAGTTGATTATGATTATAAAAAATATAAATCATTATTGTAGATTTAATACTCTACCAATGAAACTCATCATGGTTTTGAATTACTTTTTTGTTTTTTATGATCATTAATTTTGTTTTATAATCTTTTTTTGAGTAGATAAGTAGGTACCCCTCAAATATAGGAAATAGCTGTTTGAAATTCACAAATCTTCCTCTCTCTCTTTTTTTTTTAGTGTATATATCATTCCACTCCTGTGAAATTTTTTTTAATATTATTTGTTATGTAGGTGGTGCAGGCTACTTTAAGGTTCCCCAAGTCACGTTCAGCATGTTTATGCTTGTGACTGTTTCAACGCTCAGAACAACATTTTTTTTATTTGCCTGTGTATTATGATCTTTTTAAACTATGTTGTGCATAGGAATAATGTATTACCTTTAGCAAAGTTTCACGTCATTTCACCGGAAACTTTTATTTTTAAAAATTAGTTGATTTTGTTTTTAAGAAAACAAAAATTATGGTAGATTCAATACACCACCAATATTGATGAAAAATATTATTTATTCTATATAAAATTACCAATTAATGGACAAAGCTTTTTGAATTAAGATTTTAGTTATAATACTATTCCTCAAATGTAAAAAATAGCTGTGTGAAGATATCAGAAACCTTTTTGTCTTTTTATAAAGTATATCCCATTCCAATCCCGTGTATAGTTTGTTTTTTTATTATTATACGTAATCAACGTCATTTAACCACACATGGCCGAGGATGGAAGTCTGTTTGAACACTCCTGTGGTTTACGTTGCCTTCAAGTGACCTTCTCAACTGCTGCTGCATCAACATAAGGGTCACTATTAAGTACAGTAAGGAACTATAATATGATAATGCTACAAACTCATATCTGAAAATGTTCAATTCAAGCCTGATTTCACCAGTTTTTAGCTTCATTTGCTCTGATGGAACCTATGGAACCGGTTCTTGCCCAGCCCTACCACCAATAACAAGTTAAGAGGATATGATAGCTATCAGTAATCCACGTAGACTCGTACACACAAGATGTGGAAGAAGAAAGCACAAGAAAAAATGCGAAATGAGAGAAAAACATGAGATGCAACAAAAAGAACAAGACAGCCTGCCAAAAATAATTGAAGACCAAGAATTTTAAAAGAAAAACCAGGCCAAGGAAGTGGTTAAAGTAATAAAACAAAACAAAACAAAAATTTAGTAAGAGATGCAGTGAACAAAAAAAACTGTTGCCAAAGAAATACATAAGACAGGAAGATGAAAAGGAGGTAGTTAAGGAAGTGTTTAATATGGTACAAGAAGAAAATTCAGAGATTTAAGAACAAATAGAGGAGACACACAGGTTAGGGAAATATGAAGGGTGGGCTCGCCCCTTAAAAGTGAAGTTCAGGTCTCAAGGAACAGCACAAGATATCCTATCTAATGCTTGGAAACTGGCAAAGATAGATCGATATAAGAAAAACTTGGCTAAGAAAAGATATGACTGTGGAAGAAAGTCAGATTTAATGTACTGATTAAAGAAGTCAAAGAAAAAACTAGATGAGAACGGAAGAGGAGAAACAGAAATTCTAATGGAGAGTTTTAGACTTAAAAGTGACAAAGTGGTACATACAAGAGAAACAGTAAGAAAAGACAGTTCAAAGGAAAAAGAAAAAGAATGGTTTGTTTCATACACAAATATAAATGGGCTATAATAGTGTCAACATTATCAGAAATAAACGATTACCTGAGAACCAAGAAAACAGACATATTTAGTTTAGTAGAAACAAAACTTAATGATTCTGAGGATGTGTTAGTTTGGGAGGGACAATACAATGTATGGAGGCAAAACAGGAATAAAAAAAAAAGTGAGGCGGAGTAATGGTGTTAACAAGGAAGGATGTGATAATAGGGAAAGTGGATAAAGGTAAAAGTATGACAGAGGTGTTGAAGGTAGAGTTGGTAATGAAAAATGGAACAAAGAGATTTGGTAGTCGTATACGTTCCACTCAAGACCAATGCCTGGGGGAGGGAGGAGTATGGAAACATGCTGAAAGACACATACAAATGTTTAAAGAATATGATGGAAAACAGTGACAACATAATTATGATGCGAGATTTCAACTGTGAAGAAGTTTGCTGGGAAGAATGGTATACTGGAGGAGGACAAGAATCATGGGTTGGTATATTGTTGGATTTGGTCATGAATAACATTATGACTCAACGAATTAAAGAGAGCACAAGATTTAGAAGGTAATGAAGAACCATCAAAACTAGATCTACTATTGACAAAAGAACTGATACTTATTGAGTTTTAAGTAATTATTATTATTTATTTATTTTTTTTATTTATTTATTTATTTATTTATTTATTTTTGTTTTTAAATCCCACTTGTCGCCAGACCCAGTACAGAGGACAGTAGGAGAAATAGAGGTATGGGATGGAGGTCCAGTTTAGTATGAGAGGTGTTTTGACACTCCTCTTTTGAAAGAGTTTATGTCATAGGCAGGTGGAAAAACAGAGTTTACCAGTGTAAGGGATGAAAGAGTGAAGATACAGGTTAACTCTTGCATTAGGAAGATGGACAGAATAGGGATGAGAAGAAGTAGAAAGTCTTGTGCAGCGAGGCTGCGGGAGGGGGGGAGGGGGGGAGGCATGCAGTTAGCAAGTTCAGAAGAGCAGTCAGCATGAAAATAGCGGTAGAAGATAGATAAAGATGCAACATTGCGGAGGTGACTTAAAGAATCAAGACAGTCAGTTAGAGGAGGAGAGTTGATGAGACGAAAAGCTTTAGACTTCACCCTGTTTAGTAAAGCTCATGGATTTGTAAAATTAATCTCAACCTCATCAATTCTATGGTGTATAAATTTTTTTTTATTTGTTAATGGATTTTGATCTTTTCACACTATAGTGTTTATAATAATAATGTAATACTTTAACCACAGTTTCAGGTCATTTCCCTTGAAACTTATATTTCTAAAATCAAATGAATTTTGTTGTTTTAAAAAATATAAATCATTATGGTAGTTAATATTCCACCAATGTTGCTGAAAAAAATATCAGACATTCCTTATAAAATTACCAATGGAAAAACAAATGATTTTGAATTACTTTTTTTAGTTTTTGATCATTATTTTAATTATAGGGTGTCATTTTCTTGGTAGATAAGTATTTTTCATGATAAGATTCCATTTAAATATAGAAAATAGCCGTTTGAAAAGTCACAAATCTTTTTCTTTTTTTCATGTAAATATCATTCCACTCCTGTGAAGTTTTTTTTTAATATTATTTCTTATATATGTGGTGCAGGCTACCTTAAGGTTTCCCAAGGCACGTCCAGCATGTTTTTACCAGGACTCTTTCAACACATTTGTTAGGATATTACTATGGAAATTGCAATACATTGAAGGATTCTTGAACATTAAAAAAACTGTGTGGAAGACTACTTGAAAGGAAGGGAAATGAGAACAGTGGTTAGGTTCCTTTTCACACGTATTGATTTTTAGCCGTGCGCCGTCCACAACACAACGTCATGCTCTCAAACAACCCTGGGTGTGTATGAACGTTTTCATACATCACCACCACCATTGTCACCACAGCGCCCATTTGATGCCGGTACAACGAAGCACCGTGGACGGCATGAAATGTACGTGGCACGCTATGGCCGCGTTCACACTTGTCCACCTTTCCTCCTGTAGGTGATATGGCATCTTTCATCCTGGTACTCTGCTTGCAAAGTAGAGGACTCAGCAATCACAGGTCAGGCAACATTATGACTTGGCTAACATTTCCTGCCATGTGAAAGTGTTTTTTTTCCTTTTAAATATAAGTTATAAAGGAAGAGCAAGTGGTGTTGTGTGTCCATGTTGAAAAACTAGACCCAACTCAAGGTACGGCACATGGTGGTGGTGTGGTGGTGTAGACAGCCTTGGTCATGCACACCACGGCTCGTTGCCTGGAATGCACAACGTTAGGCCATGGACGGCGCATGGTGAAAAGTGAACACGTGTGAAAGGAGCCTATAATAATAATAAAAGGATGAAAAACTAGAATGGAGAGAAGTGAAAAGTGGAGTACCACAGGGATCAGTTTTGGCGCCAATAATGTTTTTAATATAAGTAAATGACATGACAGAAGGAGTAAACAGTTATATAAGTCTGTTTGCAGATGATGCAACATTACTAAGAAAGATAGGAAACCACAAGGATTGTGAGGAGCTACAGAATGATATAAACATCATATATGAATGGAGCAAGACTTGGCAAATGGAATTTAATGCAAAACAAATGCCATGTATTGGAAATGTGAAAAAGTGCAATGAGACCCTCATGGACGTATAAGTTAGGGGAAAATATTATATCAATAGCAAAAGAAGAGAAAAATTTAGGAGTGGTAATACAGGACAACTTATTACCAGAGAAACATATAAAAAGAGTTTTTGGTGACATTCATGATGCTAAGAAATATACGAATGGATTTTCACTTCCTAGATAAAGATACAAAAATTATAACTACAATGATCAAACCAAAACTGGAATATGCACAAGTAATATTTTCTCCGCACAAGAAAAAGCATGTGTTGAAACTAGAAAGAATACAGAGAATTGCAACTAAGATGGTGCCAGAATTGCAAGACCTATCCTATGAGGAAAGATTAAAAGAAATGCACTTAACAACATTGAAAGAAAGAAGAGAAAGAGGAGAATTAATCACAATATATAAATTGATCAACAACCTGGAGGAAACAGATAGAAAAAACCTAATATTGACAAGAAAACGAGAGGCTAGAAATTTGAGAACACAAGAAAAAATTGCAAAAAGGAATTTGCTTAAGACACAAAAATGTACAGTTTTCCCCAAAGAAATATAGATACTTGGAATGGACTGAAGGAAGAGGTGATAATGGCAAAGAATGTACATCAACTGAAGGAAAAACTGGACAAATATAGATACGGAGACAGGACCAGACGACTGTAGCTCAGGCCCTGTATACTACAACTAACTAAATACAACTAAAACTAAGTAAATACACACTTCAGTCCATTTCCTGGGCAGCTTTCATCCTTAAAAAATTATAAGGTGATTGTAAAAAAGATATATTATAGAAATACTGTCATACATCTTCTGTTATTTGTGTTAAGTGTCCAGGCTGTGTGGTGGTATGGGCAATGGGCAATGCACTACACGGAGGAAGGTTGAAGTAGTGTGGTGTGGTTTGCAGTCACCCACCTTGTCGAGAGCCTGGGTGGTGCCGTGACGGTCCGACGAGTACAGATAACCTTGCAGTTCAATGTGCTTGATGTAGGCTGGCAAGGCAGACACAACCACCACTCCCAGAAGAGCAAGAACTTCCACTTCCGCCCTTGACAGCTGGCAATTGTTGTTTTGTACCACCACAGGGGATGCTAAAGAGGTGAGGGACATTGCTTGGGGGGGCTGGGAGCTGGGAAGGAGTGGGATGTGCTCAACACTCTGTAGATTGAGATGCTGTAGAATGTTCCACACCTGGGACAACCACTCTTTAACCTGGTGGTGTGAGTGGTGGTGCGCCTCTATGTAGGTGACACTCTGGAGCAGCAGGGAAGGTCCATGCTGCTTTATATTGAACCGGCAAACCTGTGTCAAACCTGCAACGACAGTGGTAGTGAGCTAAGTTTTGTTGGATCATTGTTCCCATCCTACACCTGTTACTCATGCCAATTAGTGAAGGTTAAGTTAGAGATGTAAGACCACAGGAACCAACTGATCATTACAACACAAGGAAGGACAGGATGACAGGGACCTCAGTAAACAGAGTTGAGAACAACAACTTGTATGAGCGTTAGTTAGTCATCAATAACTTATGTTTCAAATGGCTAGTTATAAGGACACTGCTATCACAACATGTACTGTATATTGTACTATATGATCCAACACACAAAACCCTTAGCATAACACAACCATCACAGGACCAAAGCAACACTCACCAGACTCTGCTATATCCTGCAAGATCTTCTGAACTGTATGATCTACCTGCACACTTGTCACCTGTCCCTCCAGCCCTAGCAGAGCCTTGGCCTCCTTGTGTGTGCACAGGTACACTGCTGCACCACTGGGCCTGAAGCTGGCCCATGACTGGTCCTGTAGTGGCAGCAGCGGAAGGCCAGACAGGTTTTTGTAATTTTTGTCCTTTGCAGCATATTGAAGGAGGTGTTGGAGGTTCCATTTCTTGTCTAGGGTGCCGCAGGTGTTGAGGGTGTCGCGTAGGTACTGGGGTGTGATGGGGGTCACCTGCTCACCTGCACACAACATAACACACTTACAGGCATATAAAAAAAAACATTGGTGGTGAACACGTGATCCAGTCAGAGTATTCACTACCACTTTCCACACCATACAAGAATTATGGTTCTATAATACTAATAAAAGCTCTGGTGGTGATGTTCCTTCATAGCAAGTCAAGAGCTGCACTGCATTACTACTAAGGCAAGGTAAGGCAAGGTAAGGTAAGGCAAGGCAAGGTTAGGTTAGGTAAGGCAAGGTTAGGTTAGGTAAGGCAAGGTTAGGTAAGGTAAGATAAGGCAAGGTAAGGCTAGCACCTTCCACATACTCACCCAGGATGGACATAGATGCGTTCACGTGGTCAGGGAGGGTTGCAAGTGGCAGTGACTGGGAACACAACACACTCTTCACGGTCTTGGCAATCGCTGGCTTCAAAGTGTTCAGGTCTTTGATGGAGAGGACATCCTGCACCTTCAGGAACCCACAGACCTGGTACCAAAAGATAACTATGAAGGAACAAAACATGGTCACGCATACCACTGAGAGGAGATGAAAGGAAAATAAACTACAAACACTACACATTCCCTTCCCTTCATCTCTCTTCCCTTCTAACAGGTGTACACAAACTCAAAACTAACCTCTGAAGATATGATGGATAGTGGCAAGATGTTGTGCCAGACTCTCTCGGCCATCTGCTGCCACCTGCCTGTTGTGTTACTCAGGTTAGGGAGGAAGGTGTACCAGGTGGCGGCGTCAATGGTGCCTTGTTGAGTCTCCTTGAGCAGGTGTTTGAGCAGGTGTGTGTATGCTGTGGCCACAACTTTCAACGCCAACTCTTCATTCCAGATCACCTGATAAATGACCACTTTTTATTTCACCTCAGTGCAATGATATATACGAGTGTCTCTTTATTTCAATCTTTCATGCAAAAAGCTCTTTAAACATCACCAAAATCTAACCTAACCTAACTTAACCTAACACTTACATCTGGTTCTTTACTGCTCTCACTGGTTCTCCACTTCACTTGTCTTCGGTTCTGGTTGAGGATGAAAGCCCCATTCACCTGTATGGGGAGGTGGGTCTGGTTGCTTGGGTCTGGGGGCAGTGGGAGGAAGCTGAAGATGTGCCCTTTCGCCTTACATGCTGAAGGTGGGGCAGTAGGCACTGCAACGCCCACCAAAGGAACATGCTTACTGGTCTCTCGTTCTCCCCACTTCATCCACTCTTGGTCATTCTTCCCAGGTAAATAGTGTAGAATTCTCATGCTTTGCTTCTCTGTTTTTCCAACCCCAGTTTGTAATGTTGCTTGATAGGAACATAGAAGGGCGTCAGATGGAGAGCCTTGACACTGTTGTAGTTGTTGTCTGAAGGCCTGTCTCTTGCTCCTCATTCCCTCGAGGTCAGTGCTGGTCATCTTCATGCAAAGGGAAACTGTTACTTTACTGTTTTTCATTTCACTAACAGTTATCTCCTCTAGTGACTTGAGGAAGGTGAGACACACATCAGCCTCCACTGCAAATGATTTAAAGAGACATTTTACATGCTCTGGGGTATAAACCGTGTCTGATATTTTGGAAGCACGCTGACGGAGAGGAAACCAAAATATTGTGCCTGGGAAATTGCCAGTAGAGAAGTGTTGTTTTGTGAGGCAATTCCCAGAGACTTGCTGGCAGGCTGCAGCTGGAAGGACATCAGTTAGTTTCTTAAGGGGAAGTGAGCGACACATCTTGTACTCTGGTTCGCTCGGGTCCATGAAGAGCACCTGCTGCCCGCTAATGATGGTTACATAGTCTGGGGAAGGAGGGAAGGCAGACTTTAGTTACTTGCAACATTAAGGGTCACAAGATACACCTTCAGGGATGCATACAGTGTTACCAGTACTCTTGAAGCACGGCATGGCACTCAGGGTCGTCAACATTCAGGAAATGCTAGCGCGCCAAAGCAAGGAATGAATGCAGGAAAATTATTACATTACAAGACTTCCACACATTTTTCAGGAGATTTTTTTTTTTTTATGACTATGTATTATTATTATTATTATTATTATTATTATTATTATTATTATTATTTACCTGTTAAGTGGAATACAGATTTGAAGCCGAGTCCAAACTGTCCCACTTGTAAAGGATTGTTCTTCTTAATGCTGTCTCCAAGCTTCCTGATGCCTTGCCAGTCTTCCTCAGAGAACACTGCATTGTTGAACAGACACAGGGACGGCACCTATATATACACACACACACACACACTAGTTACAAATCGGTAAATATAATATACGTAATATAACATAAAATAAAGTAGTCACTGCATTTGTTAATTATTAGGCTCAATTGGTTAGAATGACATCACTACAGTATGATTTATAAATACATTAATGAGTGGAATTCTCTATTTCCAGACTGCACATGATTCAACCCAACGAGTGAACACTAGATAAGCAAAGAAAACCATTAAGAATAAACATAACATAACAAGTATTCAAAGAGAGAGAGAGAGAGAGAGAGAGAGAGAGAGAGAGAGAGAGAGAGAGAGAGAGAGAGAGAGAGAGAGAGAGAGAGAGAGAGAGAGAGAGAGAGAGAGAGGAGAGAGAGAGAAGAGAGAGAGAGAGAGAGAGAGAGAGAGAGAGAGAGAGATTAATTCATTCCAGCACAAGTTATTTCCTAATCACTACACCACACCCTAACAAGCCATCACTAACACCTAACACCGTAACTTCCCCTTCACCCCTGCACCCACCTGAATGAACCTCTGCTCCTCATGCTTGTCCTTGGAGTCAGCAGGGTTAGCAGGGTCAGCAGGGAGGCCTTGTATATGCAGCACCTCAACCTTCGTGGCTCCAGCATCCTCGGCGTTCTGCACCAACTCCTAAAACATACACAAAGGGTGATCAGTTAGCAGGGCAAGGCGATACAAGGGGAGACAATGGTAAGTTGAAGGTCAAGTTTAAGGGGAACTGCAAGGAGAGACAAGGAAAAAAAAGGGAATCCTGAAGGAGCATAATTATGTAGTATTTTTTCAATTGGCAACATGCTACAGTACACACCGTCTAGACAGGACCAGGATGCGTTTATTTCCTATATCGAATCCCACCAAAACTACTTGTACTTGAAAAATATCTAGGTACTTGAACTTACTTACAGTCACCTTGTTCAAGCCCACCCCTTCACCTTTCCTTCAGCCCTTCACTCACCTTGATGATCTGTCCGTTGTCAGGGTACTGGCTGAGGATGCTTCGGAGGAGAGTCACCACCGTGGGCACCTCAAGGGTGTTGTAGGTGAACGGGTCACCTGGGTCACCTGGATTGGAAGAGGTTTGGGGTTAAATGGAGATAAGGTCACCATACCCTAACTGTACTACTACTTTTTTTTTTTACAAGTTTCCGGAAGTTGATATATATATTGCATGATATTCTGCAACCTTAATTCTATCTGACATGAAAGTATTAACCTCGGGAGAAGACGCTAATGTTATCTCCATATTACCCTAGGATTTAGAAATGTTGGAGGTTTTAAGTTTAATTATTCATAGTTTCATATTGTACATCTAACTTAATTGATCTATTTTTTCTTTTCTTTCCTTACATTACTTTCCTTAACATTGAACACATTACTTTAAACCACCAATAAATGTTTTAAAGTTAACTATTCATAGTTTCATACTGTACATCTAACCTAACTTAACTTACCATATTTTTCTTTTCTTTCCTTACCTTACCTTAACATTGAACACATTACCAATAAAAATAATTTACCTGTCTTTCTGCAACCATGTTTATTAATTACTCTACTTCCCCTTCCCCTTCCCCTGCTCTCTTTGCAACCATATTTTAAACACATAAGACAATGAAAACTGTACTATTCATTATACTTACTCATGGTGGCCTAGGACCCAACACCCACGGATAACCTGAAAAAATACATACAATTTACCATTATTCACTTTACATCAAGGTAAAAAACGCCCCCCCCAAAAATAATAATTGACATGTATTACTCAATAGCTAACTACTATAACTACTTCCTTTACATATAAGTAGTCGTGTGTCCCACCCCCACCCACCCACCCACCCCACCTTTAATAAGTGCACACCCATAGATTACTATATACTGGACTTGTTTCTCATTTGGGTTTACTTACAATGGAGGACAGTCATACGATTCCTGACATCTATAAAAATCACTTATATTTCCCTTCTAACATATATAACAACTTCATTTTATAAGGATAACTTTGTGTGGGTTTCTAGTTTAGCCGATCAGCCCAGTAGTTATTTAGGCATGGCTACAGTGTGGCCGACCTGACCTAACGTTTGCATTATATAAGCTGCTCTGTAAATAACAAGACATTCATTGTGAAGCTATTATTACAACACACACACACACACACACACACATTTGGGACGGGGAGTAATATAGGCCTATCTAATTTTTTGTTAGGCTTCCCCTATTTACGCCATGCCACGTACAGTAAATAATCATTCGCCGATACACTGCTGTGCCATCATAAAACTTTTTGTATGTTACCTATTCATCAACACGATAATATTACAGTGAAATAAATACCAATCACACAATTTTCAAGAAGAATCGGATATTTAGATAACATTAGCGTGTTCTCCCGAGGTTAATACTTACATATCAGATAAAATTAAGGTTGCAGAATATCATGCAATATATCAACTTCCGGAAACTTGTTAAAGCAAAAAAGAAAAACAAGGCCTCAAAATCAGTACGAAGTGCTTACAGATACGGCAGCTGTACCCCGTTGTCATCCCCTATTCGTACAGCTGCCGTACCTGTAAGCACTGCCAAATTGGTAGGCTAATCTTATCTCTATTTTACCCGAAGAATCTTGTAAGCTTCCAACATCACTGTACTACATGCTCCACACAGACTGGTTTTCACGCCAGCCGCGCCACCACGCGTCACTTACACCACACATTCCACACCAACTACTACGTGTAAGCTTCACCACACACACACACACACACACACACTGATTGTACATTATGCACTTCACTGTCTTGGAACAGAGTTGAATTTTCATAGTGCATAAAGTTGTACATGTTCTAAGATCATTTAAAATTGATGGCGGCAAATGCACTCAAGAACAGGACAGACCACCACTTCTCCTGTTTAAGACTAACAGTTAACCGTCCTTATTCTCACTTATCATGTTGAATGTGTTCACGGTGCACTCGTTGCCAGAAAAAAACCATTTCCTGTATGAGACGGATTGATGCATTTCTTAGCAGGTGAGGCGAGGTTGCATATCTCCTATCACCACCCTGTAAGGCCTCGTTCACACGGCGCGGGCGATCGCCAGCCTCCGCAAATAAGCTCGTCATTTTCCGCTTCCAAAATAATGAAAGAAATATTTCCGTCACAGAAACGTGAAAGAGGATATGAATTGAAGTTGTACATCTTCAATAAACAATAATAAGCTATATTAAGCCAGTTTTCTTGAATTTAGAATGATGACCACGCATTAATAAAGGTTTGAATCAGCAAGTTTAAGTTACAAACACACACACCCTGGTTTTTTTTCTTCTTCCTTCCCATCTTCACTCGAGTTTAATGTATCATTTTAATTATTTTTTTTTACTGATTCGTATTTATTTGTTGTATTTATGTATATCTTCATAAAACCGACTTGGGATAATGTATTACACACACACACACTCTCTCTCTCTCTCTCTCTCTCTCTCTCTCTCTCTCTCTCTCTCTCTCTCTGAACTTACAAAGACTCCATATATGAACAAGACTTACTACTGAACAACAGGTAGTTTAAGTAATTACGATCATTAGCTTAGTTGTGTTATTCCTTAAAACATCCTAGACTGCCACATAACACCTTCCCTTCCCCACAACAATACAACTAAAATTAATAATAACAATAACAATACTTACAAACACTTCAGATCATCCTAGGTGGACAAAACTGTCAGAAGAATTTCTGATTGATCAGATAAGAAGCCACCGCTGTCTCTGGGACCACAATGAAATGTACATGAACAAAGTGTTAAACGCATCCATGCACGTTTTTCTTTTAGCAAGTTTGGCTCGTCTTCGATGGACAAGACATCATGAAATGCAGAGAAGCTAATGCTAATGCTTGCTTGGGTGATGAGTCAAGAACGACTGCTGGTGTGTGACGGCGCGCTGTTTGGTTTAATGATGATGTGACAACTCCGGTTTTAGCCGATATTACTATATAGTCGCCTACGTGTATGAGTTTGGTATGATACGCGTATGATACTTCCTCTCCCCCCAACACCCCACCTCTCTCTCTCTCTCAGAACTTACAAAGACTCCATATATGAACAACATTTACTATAAAAAAGTAAATAATTACGATCATTAGCTTCGTTATGTTATTCCTTAAGACATCCTAGACTGCCACATGACAACCTTCCCTTCCCTTCTCTTCCAACAATAATATGTTTTACTACTATAATTTATAGTACTACTATAAGGTTTTATATAGAGGTCTATGCCTCACAGCCATGGTGGACAACAGCTGTTCCTCCCCAGTACCCAGCTTTTATCACGGGCCCGGGCGGAGACTCGATCTGCCGTTCAAGCGGATGCAAGGCCAGCGCGCTACCACTGTACTAGCCAGGCTAATATAACTTAAAGTAATAATAACAATGACAATACTTACAAACACTTCAGATCACAGTTGGTATTCAATGCAGTAGTAAAAATCACAACAAAAATTACTCTTCTCTTCTCCTCCTATTACTACTACTGTAACAACCACCACTACTACTGCTGCTTTTATAGTGATCTACACACTGCTGGATAAAGACACGACTACTACTTGAATCCGTCTCCACACACCCGACTCACCCATCTTACACGATGCCACGTACACGTACACACACACACACACACACACTAGCCTGATACACTACTAGTACATTTATAAGTACAATGAAACACAAGATGATGTATGATTTCAGTATTGGTGTTTGTTTGTTTATTATTTAAGTTTGGTTTGATGACGATATGACAACTCAGGTTTCAGTGCTCCAGCGGAGAGGAAATGTTTTACCAGTCGCCGACGTGTATGAGTTTGGTATGATACTTGTATGATACCACCTCCTCCCCCCCCCCTTCTCTCTCTCTCTCTCACTCTCTTTCATGTTCCTGTTTCGGTTATCTTATCAATTATTCTTTCTGTGTCGCTCCTTCTCCCAGTGTACACCTCCCTCCCTTCCTATCCTTCCCTCCCCCTTCCCCTACCCCATACATCCCCTTCCCCTACCCCCATACACCCCCTTCCCCAACTCCATACATCCCCTTCCCCCTACCCCATACATCCCTTTCCCCTTACAATACTTTATCTTATTGAATATCAAGTTATTTTAGTAGGTCGATAGAAAACGTTCGTAAGTAAGTAAGTAAGTAAGTAAGTTTATGGTCACATTGAAAATACATACAACATGAAAATCCTTTTGGCATAGAGCTCATCCGTATGATTACAAAAAATACTACAGAATATACTACATAAACAATATTAAAAAAAATATATATTACATAAACAATATATATTATATAATAGAGAGAGGTCAGCGGGAGACTAAGGAATTAAAAAGTTTTATACTTATCGGGATAAAAGAATTTTTAAATCTACTTGTTTGCAACTTGGGGAGTGGTAGTCTCTTACCCGATCTCAGAAAGTTGTACTGGCAGTGCAGTGGATGCTGAACATCATTCATAATTTTCCCCAATTGCTTTAATACCATCATATTGTATACCTCATCTAAAGATTCAGTTTTAGCTTTAAGTCTACCAGCGGTCTTTACAATTTTCTTCAATTTATTTTTGTCTTTACATGTCAAAGATCCATACCAGACTGGAACTCCGAAGCATAAAATTGATTCGATAACAGTCTTATAAAATAGTGATAATATTGATTTATCGACATGAATATTCTTTAACACTCTTAGAAAATGAATACGCTGTTGACACTTTTTGTATAGTGTGTGTGTGTGTGTGTGTGTGTGTACTCGCGCGGGCAATTGTATATGCATGTCTCACTCAAATTCTCTCTCTCTCTCTCTCTCTCTCTCTCTCTCTCTCTGTGTGTGTGTCTCCCTGTCACTCCTCCACAAACAAACACAAACAAAGGATGAGAGAGAGAGAGAGAGAGAGAGAGAGAGAGAGAGAGAGAGAGAGAGAGAGAGAGATCAAAATTTCAATACCATAAGTATATGTGTTTTCATTAGGCGCGCGCGCGCGCGCGCGCGCACGCACGCACGCACGCACGCGCACGCACGCACACACACACACACACACACACACACACACACACACACACACACACACACACACACACACACACACACACACACACACACACACCACACACACACACACACACACACACACACACACACACACACACACACACACACACACACACACACACACACACACACACCACACACACACACACACACACACACACACACACACACACACACACACACACACACACACACACACACACACACACACACACCACACACACACACACACACACACACACACACACACACACACACACACACACACACACACACACACACACACACACACACACACACACACACACACACACACACACACACACACACACACACACACACACACACACACACACACACACACACACACACACACACACACACACACACACACACACACACACACACACACACACACACACACACACACACACACCACACACACACACACACACACACACACACACACACACACACACACACACACCACACACACACACACACACACACACACACACACACACACACCACACACACACACACACACACACACACACACACACACACACACACACACACACACACACACACACACACACACACACACACCACACACACACACACACACACACACACACACACACACACACACACACACACACACCACACACACACACACACACACACACACACACACACACACACACACACACACACACACACACACACACACCACACACACACACACACACACACACACACACACACACACACACACACACACACACACACACACACACACACACACACACACACACCACACACACACACACACACACACACACACACACACACACACACACACACACACACACCACACACACCACACACACACACACACACACACACACACACACACACACCACACACACACACACACACACACACACACACACACACACACACCACACACACACACACACACACACACACACACACACACACACACACACACACACACACACACACACACACACACACACACACACACACACACACACACACCACACACACACACACACACACACACACACACACACACACACACACACACACACACACACACACACACACCACACACACACACACACACACACACACCACACACACACACACACACACACACACACACACACACACACACACACACACACACACACACACACACACACACACACACACACACAGAGAGAGAGAGAGAGAGACGGGGTCCGCTAGCGTAGTGGTTAGCGCACTCAGCTCACAACTGAGGGGACCAGGGTTCGATCCCCTGGGCGGACGGAGATTATTTGGGTGTGTCTCCTTTCACGTGTAGCTCCCTGTTCACCTAGCAGTGAGTAGGTACGGGATGTAAATCGAGGAGTTGTGACCTTGTTGTCCCGGTGTGTTGTGTGTCCGGTCCCTAGGGGACCTGAGAGGAATAACAGCGGTCTGCCCACTCATCCCCCCAGCCCCCCTATACAGATCACCAAAATGAATCCAAACTAATGACGCTCCACCCATCATTTCAGCAGCCACTCTCAGGGTGAGGGGGGCAGGAAAGGTGGGGCCAACCTCTTACCCCAGTAGGAGGAACCCCGCCGCCTTCCGTTTTTGTACAGGGTATATAAGGTTTTATATAGATGTCTATGCCTCACAGCCATGGTGGACAACAGCTGTTCCTCCCCCCAGTACCCAGCTTTTATCACGGGCCCGGGCGGAGACTCGATCTGCCGTTCAAGCGGATGCAAGGCTAGCGCGCTACCACTGTACTAGCCAGGCTAATATAACTTAAAGTAATAATAACAATGACAATACTTACAAACACTTCAGATCACAGTTGGTATTCAATGCAGTAGCAAAAATCACAACAAAAATTACTCTTCTCTTCTCTTCTCCTCCTATTACTACTACTGTAACAACCACCACTACTACTGCTGCTTTTATAGTGATCTACACACTGCTGGATAAAGACGCGACTACTACTTGAATCCGTCTCCACACACCCGACTCACCCATCCTACACGTTGCCACGTACACACACACACACACACACACACACACACACACACACACACACACACACACACACACTAGCCTGATACACTACTAGTACATTTATAAGTACAATGAAACACAAGATGATGTATGATTTAAGTATTGGTGTTTGTTTGTTTATTATTTAAGTTTGGTTTAATGACGATATGACAACTCAGGTTTCAGTGCTCCAGCGGAGAGGAAATGTTTTACCAGTCGCCGACGTGTATGAGTTTGGTATGATACTTGTATGATACCACCTCCTCCCACACCCACACCCACACCCCCCCCCCTCTCTCTCTCTGTGTGTGTGTGTGTGTGTGTGTGTGTGTGTGTGTGTGACTAGCGTTAACAATCTTGCTGGAAGAGAAAATACGGGTTTGATTCAGGTAGGTTTGACTTGTTTTGAACGTGACTCATACAGGTGTTGTCACGCTACCTGCTTACCACGTCACTCAACTCCTGACCAGACGTTGCATTAGCTGTGTGTGTGTGTGTGTGTGTGTGTGTGTGTGTGTGTGTGTGTGTGTGCGTGTGTGTGTGTGTGTGCGTGCTTGTTGATATTCCACTGATCACACACACACACACACACACACACACACACACACACACACACACACACACACACACACTCGGAAGAAAAAAAAAATGTTTACTAGGTGAAGGTGTGCGCGAGGGAGTGTCGGGGAGGTGTGCTTGAGTACCCCCTTCAACCAGTGTCGGTCACGCGTTCTCACTCCCGTTCTCCCGTTCTCACTCCGAGAACTGTGGTAAAGTTCGTAAATATGCCTCCCGTTCCTCTTTTTTTTTCTCTCTCTTTCTCATAATAATAATAATAATAATAATAATAATAATAATTGATGGTTTATTATCAAGAAAGTTGTATAATATATAATACATATTCACAACATTGTGACTTGATTTACAATGTGAAATCTTACATTCTATAAAAAGATTACTAAAACTATACATCATTAAAAACTAAAAACTGATAATTAGAAATATTAATTTGAAGATTAGGAATTAAAAACAGCATAATTTCTCTAAAATAAACCACATTTTGATTAAATTACAATTAAATTACATTGGTTGGGTGTTCAATAATTTGACTAGATATGTTACACTTGACTTTTGGTAACGTGTGGTTCAACATCTGACTGGCTGTAAGAGTTGCCTGCCTCTCCTAGTATTGCGTCCATGCAAATCATGCAAATATGGAGGTAAAAGCTGCCTATGCTTATCTGATTCTAAAACCTTGCGTTCAAATTTAAGTAGCAATTCCTCCCTGCTATTGAACAGTGTTGTTGACTGGACA
>JAPQNM010000026.1:7962354-7969854 GCA_029783475.1 Metacarcinus magister
GGGGTCCGCTAGCGTGTGGTTAGCGACTCGCTCTCACAACTGGGGGACCAGGGTTTCTATCCCCCTGTGCCCGACCGGAGCTTATTTGGCCTGTGGATCCTCCTTTCAGCTTTTAATGCTCCTTTCACTTCTAGCAGTGAGTAGGTACTGGATGTAAATCGAGAGTTGTGACCTTTGGTTGTCCGGTGTGTTTGTGGGTGCCGTTCCCTAGGAGACCTCAAAGGAATAACGGGCGTCCTGCCCACTTCTCCCCCAGCCCCCTATCCAGATCCCAAAATGAACCAAATAATGACGCTCCCACCCATGCATTTCAGCACCACTCTCAGGTTGGGAGGCAGGAAGGAGGGGGGGTTGTGGCCAACCTCCTTACCCCCAGTAGGATGAACCCCGCCGCCTTCCGTTTTGTGTACAGGTTTTTTATATAGATGCTTGCCTCACAGCCATGGTGGACAACAGCTGTTCCTCCCCCCAGTACCCGCTTTTATCACGGTCGCCGGGCGGGTTGGTGCGGGTACTCGTCTGCCGGTCAAGGGATGCAAGGCTAGCGCGCTACGAAGGACACTGTACTATCCAGGGCTAATATACTTAAGTAATAATAACATGACAATACGTACAAACCTTCATCACAGTTGGATTCACTGCAGTAGCAACCAAAATCACACCAAAATACTCTTCGCTTCTCTTCTCCTCCTATTACACTACTGAACAACCACCACTACTACTGCTGCTTTTAAGTGATCTACACACTGCTTGGATAAGCGCTCTACTACTTGAATCCGTCCTCCACACACCCGACCTGACCCAGCCTACACTTTGGCCACGTACAACCAACCAGGCACACACACACACACCCACACAACACCACACCACACACACCACACACAAACTAGCCTGATACATCTACTATTACATTTATAATACATGAAACACAAGATGAATTAATGATTTCATTATGGTGTGTTTGTTTTGTTTATTATTTAAGTTTTGATTTAATGACGATATGACAACGTCAGGTTTCAGTGCCCACGGAGAGGAAATGTTTTACCAGTCCGCCGACGTGTAGAGTTGGTATGATACTTGTCTGATGACCACCCTCCTCCACACCACACCCACACCCCCCCCCCCCTCTCTCTCTTCTGGTGTTGTGTTTGTGGTGTGTGTGTGTGTTTGTGTGACTAGCGTTAAAATCTTGCTGAAGAGCAAAATACGGGTATTTGATTCAGGAGGTTTGACTTGTTTTGAACGTGACTCATAACATTGTTGTCACGCTACTGCCTTACCACGTCACTCAACTCCTGCGCAGACGTGCATTCGCTGTGTGGTGTGTGTGTGTGTGTGTGTGTTGTTTGTGTGTGTGTGTGTGTGTGCGTGTGGGGGTCTGGTGTGCTTGCTTTTGAGATTCCACTGATCACACCACTACACACACACACACACACACACACCACACACACACACACACACACACACACACTCGGAAGAAAAAAAAAAATGTTTACGAGGTGAAGGTGTGCGCGAGGGAGTCTATAAACTATAAAATAATGAGGTTGCTGGAGTACCCCTTCACCGTGTCGGCACGCGTTCTCACTCCCGTTTCGTCGGTGTCTCCTCCGCCGTTCCACTCCGAGAACTGTGGTAAGTTCGTAAATACCTTTCCCCCCCGTTTCCTCTTTTATTTTTCTCTCTTTTCTCATAATAATAATAAGTGCGTGGGCGTAATAATAATAATAATTGATGTTTATTATCAATAAAGTTGTATAATTATAATACATATTCACAACAGTGGTGACTTGATATAATACAACAATGGAAATCTTCCAATTCGATAAAAAAGATTACTAAAACTATACATCATTAAAACTAAAACTGATAATTAATTGAGAAATATTAATATTTGAAGATTAAGGATTAAAAACCAGCATATTCTCTAAAATCACACCACAGTTTGAATTAAATTTACATTAAATTACATTGGTTGGGTGTTCATAATTTTTGACAGATATGTTACACCTTGACTTTTGTAACGTGTGTCAAGGCATCGACTGGCTTTAAGAGTGTGCCTGCCTCTGGCGGGGTAGTATTGCGTCCATGCAAATCCATGCAACTATAGTAGGAAAAGCTGCCTATGCTTATTCTTATTCTAAAACCTTGCGTTCAAATTTAAGTAGCAATTACCTCCCTGCTATTGTGGCTCGGGGGCAGTGTTGTTGACGTTTTGGACAAGCCTGCTGCACACTGGTGCTGCATACTCCAAACTGAGTCCTATCACCATGTGTAATAGCGTGAACATGGTTTCTTGCTCAGTTAAAACTGTCTAGGCCCGATATACAATAAATATACACATCTGTTTTACTTTGCTTATTATGTATCTAGTGAGTAATTCCAGGTTAAAAATGACATTGAGTGCCTCTAAAGTTTTTGCACATTCAACGACAAAAGGCAAGCGAGTTTATTTCATTTTAAGTTTGGTAATACAACCGGTGCTCTGAACGTCTTGTTATCCCGGGAAATACTCATAGGAACTTACACACTTTAAGGGATTAATGAACATTATGGGACTTATCTTATCATTGTATATGTGCATAATCCAGCATTAAGTATTATTTTACTTATTATTATTTTATTTAGTATTATTTAGCGGGAACAGTGACGGAAGGGTAATGAGAAAGAAATTGGAAAAGGGAAGCAGAGAAACAAAAGGGAGAGAAAAGGGAAGGGGGCGGGGGACAATATCAGGGGGAGGGCTAAGGTCAAGGACAGGTAGGGAATGAACCACACACAAAGGAAAGAAAACGGGGAAGGGAGATAAAAAGAAAGGCAGAGGAGAACAAGAAAGGGAAGGGAAATGGGAGGGGGAAAAAAGGAAGGGAGAAAAAGAAAGAGAGCAGAAAAAAGAAGGGGAGGGAAAAGGGAAGTGGAAAATAGTGGGAGGAATAAAGAGGGAAGGGAAAATGAAATAAGAGACAAATAAATGAGGACAAGAGATGGGGAGGAACAAGGAGGAGGAGGCGGAGGAAAGAGGAAGAGGAGAGGAAGAGGAAGAGGATGAGAAGAGGAAAGATGACGGAAGGGGAGGATGCGAAAAAAAACCAATTCAGAGGAAAGCTTTGGAGTTCACTGTGGGTGTGGTGTGGTGTTGTGTGAGTGGTGTTGTGTTGTGTGTTTTTGTGTGTGTGTGTGCTGTGTGTGTGTGTGTGCTTTTAACAATGAGAAATCAAACATACTAAACGAAGAGGAGGAGCGGACAGAAGAAGAGAAGAAGAGAGAGGAGGAGGGGAGGCTGAGGAGGAGGAGGAGGAGGAGGAAAAGGGGGGAGGTGAGAGAGGCGAGGAGGGAGCGTCATTGTCCCATTCGTGATGGTGGTGGTGGTGGTACGGTGGGGTGGGTGGTGGTGGTGGTGGTGGTGGTTGTGGTAGGTAGTGGTGGGGGTGGTGGTGGGGTGGTGTGGTAGAAGTCACTGAAGCAATAAGATATGAGAGGACAGTAGATAGGATGGGAGTATTTCCAAGAAGGCTGCAGGTGGTAGGGATGAAGCCATTAATTCCTTCCAATGCAACGGGTCGAGAATTATTATTATCTTATTATTATTATTATTATGATATTATTAGTATTTATTATATTTATTATTATTGTTTGTTTGTTGTTTTTGTTTTACACACACTCTGCTATTTCTTCTTTCTCGAGAAAAAATCCTAGTAATAAATCTCTCTCTCTCTCTCTACTTCTCGGTCTCTTCTCTCTCTCCTCTCTCTCTCTCTCTCCCTCTCTCTCTCTCTAGACGGCTCTGCATCTTTATCGTTTAAAGTTATTACTATGTATGTAAAGAGCGAGAGGGGGGATAGAGAGAGAGATAGAGAGAGAGAGCGAGAGAGAGAGAGAGAGGAGAGAGCGAGAGAGAGATAGAGAGAGAGAGAATCAGAGAGAAAGAGAGAAAGAAACACCACTACATGACAATAGGGGAAGAGAGGGAAATAAGGGGACGTAAGGTGAGGTAAGGGGAGAGTAAGGAAATGGTGAGGGGAGGGTTAGAATGGAGGGAGGAAGGAGTGAGGAAGTTAGGAGGGAGTTTGAGGGCGAAGGATGAGGGAATCCCATTGAGTTTAAATTTATGGAATGGGTAGTGGTAACTGGCATCCTAAAAAACTCCCTAATGCTGTTTATGTTGGATCCTATAAATATTTACTCTCTAAGGCGAGGAGGATGAGGTAGGATGAGGAGTAGGATGAGGTGGGTGAGTTGGAAGACGGAAGAGTTGTTTTAGAAAAGCAAGTCCTCTCTTTCTCTTTCCTTTCTTCCTCTTTTTTTCTCTATTCATCTCTCTCTCTCTCCTCCTCTCTCCACTCCACATCTCTCACAATCTTTCTTTCACCTTCTGTTATGTTTCATTATTCAATACGAGTAAAAACAACAAACACAAATAATAATACACCAATGATAAAAAAAACCCAGCACCTATCTAGGCAGGAATCTTAGGGACATTACGTTAGGGAAGGGTAACATAAATTTGGGGGGAGTCCTACCGGGGGGGCGGCGGGGGGTACCTAGGGGGCGGGGGGGGGTGGGAGAAAATTTTCGTGGCCATGAGGGAGGTAAGGACAATTGGTGTGGCAGGGTTAAAAGGTGTATATATGGTACGAAAAAAAAAAAAAAAAAGTATAGCATGAAAATGGTGCGTTGAAGAGAACAGAAATGCGAGAGAGAGAGAGAGCAAAGAGAGAGAGAGAGAGAAGAAGAGAGTCTGAGAGAAAGAGAGAGAGAGAGAGAGAGAGAGAGAGAGAGAGAGAACTTGCCCTATCACCATCACAGTAGACTAATTTATTTACGCTCTGACAAATAGCTTTATATCACTTCTCCCCTTCCCTATCTCTCTCTCTCTCTCTATCTCTCCTCCTCTCCTCTCTACCCCCACCCATCTCTCTCTCTCTCCTCTCACTTTATCGTTAAATTCCTCTTTCCTTCATTCCCCCAAAAAAAAAAAAAAAAAAAAAAAAAAAACCCCCCCCCCCCCCCCCCAAAAAAAAAAAAAAAAAAAAAAAACCCCCCCACCACACCCCACCCCCCACCCCCCCAAAACAAAAAAAAAAAAAAACCCCCCCCCCCCAACCCACCCCCCCCCCCGTTTCCCCTTATCTTATATAAAAGAAAGAGGAGAGAGACGAGAGAGAGAGAGAGAGAGAGAGAGAGAGAGAGGAGAGAGAGAGAGAGAGAGAGAGAGAGAGAGAGAGAGAGCAGGAATTAAGAGAAGCTTCCATAACTCGGAGGAAGTGTCTCCAAGATTTCTTTTTTCCTTTCTCTCTCTCTCTCTCTCTCTCTCTCTCTTTATTTATTTCCTCTCTTCTCCTTCCTTCTCTCTCTTCCTTCCTTCCTTCCCAGCTGTGTATCGAATGCCTTACACCACCTGAACATAGAAATAGCTTTAATACATTCTCTCTCTCTCTCTCTCTCTCTCTCTCTCTCTCTCTCTCTCTCTCTCTCTCTCTCTCTCTCTCTCTCTCTCTCATTTTGTTGTTGTTTTGAAATGGAGTAATGTTTTGTTTTATTGCAAAAGAGAGAGAGAGAGAGAGAGAGAGAGAGAGAGAGAGAGAGAGAGAGAGAGAGAGAGAGAGAGAGAGAGAGAGAGAGAGAGAGAGATAGTGAGATAATGCCAATAATGTATTCAGATATGCAAAGTCAAGTAATTTGGCGAAAATGAACCAAAATAGAGCTTGCAAAACATGATCCTGGAGACAGACGGACACACACACACACACACACACACTCTCTCTCTCTCTCTCTCTCTCTCTCTCTCTCTCTCTCTCTCTCTCTCTCTCTCTCTCTCTCTCTCTTTTTTCACCTGTGCTAAAGAGATTAAGGTTAGCAAGTACGTCACCTTCACTTTTCTAAAACGTGTCAAAGAGAATGAAAGGGTAAAGAAAAGTTTTGTAGAGGCGATAAGAGCATAGGACACGAGCTCTCTAGAAGGATATCAAGAGCTGCTACAGAATGGAGAGCAACAGATGAGTAATGGAGAGTAACAGAGGAGTAATGGAAAGCAACAGAGGAGTAATGGAGAATAACGAAGAGTAACGTATAACAGATAACGGAAGCTTAAACAGAATGTGGGAATCAGTCACTTTCCCCCCTTTCCTCCCCCTCACTTTTTTTTTTTTTTGTCCTTTTTTTTTTCCACCCTCAACCCCTTTTTTGTCTTTTGTGGGTTTCCACTTTTTTTCCCTCCCCCTCCCTTTTCTTCTTTTTTTTTTCCTTTCCTTTCCATATTTTCCTTTCCTTCGATTATTCTTTTTACTTTTGTTCTTTTTTTTTCCGGTTTTCCCGTTTCCCCCGGCACTTCCCTCCTCCGTCTTTCTCTTTTTTTTTTTCCCCCCTTTCTCCCCTCACTTTCCCCCCCTTCAACTTTCCCGGGTCAATGCGGTCCCGTCCCCCCCCACACCGGCCTGGTTCCCTTTCCGCCTCCGATATCCCCCCCGTGGCCGACTCCCTCCTTCGCTGTTTGGTTGCACCTCCCTTCCCACCTCATTCTCCTTTCTCCCCTTTCCCCCCCCCTTCCTTTCCCCCACCCATCGGCCCCCTCCCCTCTCCATTTGTCGCTCTTATTTCGCCCTCCCCCCGTCTTTTTCCCTCCATCCCACCCTCATTTTCGGCCCCCCCCCCTTCCTCCTCCCCCATCTCCCTTTCCGTCTACGTTGCTCCCGCACCTTTTCCATTTCCCTCCTTCCCCTTTATTCAGTCCGCTCCCCCCCACCCCCCCTTCCTCTGCCCCCCCGCGTTTATTTCTCTTCTCCCCGTCCCTTTCTTCCTCTCGGCTTATTCATTTACTATCTCCCTCCTTTCCCCCTACAAATCCCTCTTTCCTCCTATTCTGTGAATTTGCCTCCTGTTTTCCCATTTCTTTTTAATTTTTTATCCGTCTTCTCCCTTCCCCCTTCACCCCCCCCCTTTACCCCATTCTTCCCCCTCCCCTTTGTTTTTCCCTCTCCTTTTTGTCCCTCCCATGTATTCCCTCCCTCCCTCCTCCTGGGGGTCGCCCCTCTTCCCCCCCCTCCTTCGTCTGTCTCCCTTCCCCTCTCGTCCCCCCCCTCCTTCACTCCGCCCCTCCTTGTTTCTTGTTCCCCATTCCCATTTCCCCTTTTCCCTGTCCGTTCCCCTGGCTATTCCCCCTCCCTCCCCCCCCCCTCCTCCCCCTATTTTCTCTCTTCCCCACCGCTTCCTCCCCCGCCCCCCACTCCCCCCCCCGGCGGCTCCCCCTTCCCCCCCTCAAGACGATTGAACATTTAATTTTTTTAAATTTCCCCCCCCTTTCCCCTCGGAGTCGACACGTCCATTAAGGGAGAGATTTGGTGTTAATGGAGGTAGTTAAGGGAGCAATGATAGGAAATGGAATACTCGTCTAAGGGAGGAGGGGAAATTGATGGCAGGAAATTCAGGGGTGGGCCAAGAGGTAAGGGAAAGAGGGGTGAGGGGAAATGGGGGTTGATGGGAGGGGAAAGAGAGGAATTAGGGGTA
>JAPQNM010000026.1:8002354-8014854 GCA_029783475.1 Metacarcinus magister
CATTCTCATAAAGTTTCGCTGAGCACACACACACACACACACACACACACACACACACACACACACACACACACACACACACACACACCCACACACCTAAAAGGATGTCCAAACAGTGAGAGTACCATTAACCTTTGACATTCTCTCTCTCTCTCTCTCTCTCTCTCTCTCTCTCTCTCTCTCTCTCTCTCTCTCTCTCTCTCTCTCTCTCTCTCTCTCTCTCTCTCTCTCTCTCTCTCATTCATTTATTTTTCATTTTAATCATTCATTTCCTTTGTGTATTTTTTTGTTTACTTCATGTGTTGCAGTTCAAGGATTTATATTTTATTCATTTATTTATCATTAATTTTCATCATTATTTATAACTTTCTTTCACTGGCTCACTTCATAACTCACTCACAGTCTCAATCTCATCACTCAAGTCAATATTTATAGTTCATTTATTTATATATATACACACAAAGAGTTAAGTCATTTATTCTATGTATTGCATCGTGTTGTATCATTTATATTTTTCATCATATTATCCATGAAATAAAATGAAGGAATTTATCGCCTAGACAAGGTGTTCAATTATACATTTTTTTACCTATGAAATTCAAACTAAAACCCATCATTATTTTTATTCATTTTTGTCGATTTCATTTCAATCATAAAATTTCCCCAAATCTTCATCTTTTTTCCCTTCCCCAAGATTTTATTTCCTTAGCAACAAGTGATTAAGGACAAAATATTTACGGAAACACCTTTTTAAAACATCAGGTAGGTTTTCCATCACCTGCATTCATTCATTCACTCATTCATTCACCTGTTTCTTTCTTGCACACCTACGAGACCACACCTACGAGGCCACACCTGCGAGGCCACACCTGCTTGTCAAACACCTTAATGACGAAGTAACACCTGGGACTGTTTTTTAATGTTCTATTTTTCCTTCATTTACGTTTTAGGTCGAGTCGAGTTTCTCATTAAATTGCTCACGGCTGGGAAATCAAAAATAATGTAAAAAAAATTATAATGTAAATGAAATAAAATGTATAGGGTGGGAATGGGCAGGGAAGGGAAGGGAAGGGAAGGGAAGGGAAGGGAAGGGAAGGGAAGGGAAGGGAAGGGAAGGGAAGGGAAGGGAAGGGAAGGGAAGGGAAGGGAAGGGAAGGGAAGGGAAGGGAAGGGAAGGGAAGAGAAGGGATGGGATAGGATGGGAAGGGAAGAGAAAGGATAGGAAGGGAAGGGAAGGGAAGGGAAAGGAAGGGAAGGGAAGGGAAGGGATGGGAAAGGATGGGAAGGGAAGGGATAGGAAGGGATGGGAAAGGAAGGGATAGGAAGGGAAGGGAAGGGAAAGAAAGGTAAGGCAAAGATGGGAAGGCAAGGAAGCATCCTAGACTATAGAAATGGGAAATAAATGGGAAATAAATGGGAAAGAAAGGGAAGAGGAAAGGGAAAGGAAAGGGAAAGGAAGGAATAGACAGGAGGAGGCGAGTGAGCTGTGAGCGAGAGAACGAGAGAGAACGAGAGAGAGAGAGAGAGAGAGAGAGAGAGAGAGAGAGAGAGAGAGAGAGAGAGAGAGAGAGAGAGAGAGAGAGAGAGAGAGAGAGAGAGAGAAGAGAGAGAGAGAGAGAGAGAGAGAGAGAGAGAGAGAGAGAGAGAGAGAGAGAGAGAGAGAGAGAAGAGAGAGAGAGAGAGAGAAAGGGGAGACTAGGGAGTTCTGAGCTTAACGCACCGCTCTCAGTCTCCCTTGAGCGGCAGAACAGAGCGGACGGTAACGCCCTTCTTGCTCTCAACACCCATCATCATACGTGTGTGGAAAAAGAAAAAAAAATATTTATAACCAAAAAACAAACCCAAAAAAAAAACCCACTTATAAATACCTCTCTACTACCTTAAGTGAGGGGAATAATTAACTGTATGACTGTAAGGTAGTTTTGATACCTGACTCTGTGTGTATTGAAAGGAAGGATAAGAGAGAAGAGATAGAAGGTGACTGTCTCTGTCTCTCCCTCTCTCCCTCTCTCTCTCTCTCTCTCTCTCTCTCTCTCTCTCTCTCTCTCTCTCTCTCTCTGTGTGGTAACTTTTGCCCGTGTTTACCAAGACTTGTTGTTGTGTTGTGTTGGTGTTGCGTGAAGATGATGTGTTTACTTCACCTGTTCATCCCTCTGTGCTTCGTGGCAACAGGTAAGTGACGGTGGTGATTACAGGTGTGTTAAGGCTTAGACAGGTGTGTGTGTATGTGTGTGTGTTTTGTGAAGTGTTGGTGTGTGTGTGTTTTGTTATTTAGTTCAGGTGTGTGATTTAAGATTGGTTTTCTGTCTATGCAAGTTTAAGGTGGTGATTACAGGTGTGTTGAGGTTGAGACAGGTGTGTGTGTTAGTGTGTGTGTTAGTGTGTGTGTGTGTTAGTGTGTGTGTGTTTTCTTAATTAGTGATCGAGTTTTACAGGTGTGACTCTAGATTGTTTTTTTTGTTTTTTTTATCTATACAGGTGTAGGCCAGGTGTGTGTGTGTGTGTGTGTGTGTGTGTGTGTGTGTGTGTGTGTGTGTTTTTTTTATCTGTCGTGTATGTAGGTTGACTTTCTTTCATGTGTATTCTGTAACGATTCGCTATTTTTTTTTGGGGGGTGGGCACAGGGGGCGGGGGGGAGGGGGGGCGAGGGGGGGGGAGGGGAGGGGTCACAGGTATGTCAAGTTTTGGAATATTTCATCTTTATCACGTGTCAGGTTGTAACTTTACTTCTTTTTTTTTTTTGTCAAACTTTTTCACGTAACTTCTTTTCTTGTTAGTGAAAGAGTTACAAGAGAGAGAGAGAGAGTGAGAAAGAGAGAGTGAAGTTCATTTATCTATCTTTTTTTTTTTTCTTTCTCTCTCTCTCTCTCTCTCTCTCTCTCTCTCTCTCTCTCTCTCTCTCTCTCTCTCTCTCTCTCATACAAGCAAAAGAAAAAGAAAAAAAATATATATAAACATGTTTCACGCATTTGTCTGTTTATTTATTTATTTTATTCATTTTATTATTCAATGTCAAGTATAGACTTTTTATTAATTTTTTTTTTGCATTGATGATTTATTTATCTTTACCTTTGAGAAATATACGTGATTAATCTCTCTCTCTCTCTCTCTCTCTCTCTCTCTCTCTCTCTCTCTCTCTCTCTCTCTCTCTCTCTCTCTCTCTCTCTCTCTCTCTCACACACACACTCAATCATCATACATATTCTTTACTTCTTATATATATACTTTTCTTCTCTCTCTCTCTCACTATCTATCTTTCTTTATCTCTCTCTCTATCTATCTCTCTTTCTCTCTCTCTCCTCACACATGTATATCTCACTTTCCTGTATAAATGTCAACACAAACACTACAAATAAACCTACAAAATGAGCCATTCGAAGCCACACTGCCCCCTACACGCCTCCCATCACACTACTTCTCCCGCTAAATGGCCACCCACTCACCCCCCTAAACGAGGCTCGAACGGGGGGAGACATCAGTGCAAAAGTTCAGTTCTATCCCACTGCGCCACCCTAATCCCAGCCTGAAGTATTAGTAGCATTAGAATTGTCCATACCATCACGTTTTACAAAAGTTTCCCTCCTCCCTCCCCGCCCCCCTTCACTTATAACCAGTGTAAGTGTGGGTCCTAATTTTTTTTTTCCCTTCCAATTCCTACCGGTGTTATGGGTGTCTATATATATATTTTTTCCCTGTCAGCAATTGTGTCTGATTTTTATTTATTTATTATTTTTTTGTTCACACTTTTGTTCCTTCTCTTTAGGATTTTTTTTGGGTTTTTTTTGTATCATTGAAATTTTTGGAAAAGGTTGTTTGAGTGAGGTGGTGGTGGTGGTGGTGGTGGTGGTGGTGGTGGGGGTGGGGGTGGGGGTGGTGGTGGTGGTGGTGGTGGTGGTGGTGGTGGTGGTGGGGGGGGGGTGGTGGTGGTGGTGGTGGTGGTGGTGGTAGTGATTATACAGAAGTGGTGTGGTAAAAAGGAATAATAAAGACTGATTAAGAGGAGGAGGAGGAGGAGGAGGAGGAGGAGGAGGAGGAGGAGGAGGAGGAGGAGGAGGAGGAGGAGGAGGAGATTGAAAAATAAAACAAGAAAAATAGAAAGTAGAGGAGAAGAAAGAGGAAATAAAAAAGAGGAAAGGAAAAATAAGAAAGAAAAATATATATACAAAAATGAGGAAGAAGGTTAAGAGGAAAAGGAGGAAAAGAAGAGGAAAGTAAATATCCAATACGAGTCTTCAGGCCACGTTAACGGGTCCAAATATCAACCTTATGCCCTGTGATTACTAAGCTTGTCATCTGAGCTTCGTCTAATCTTGCAAATCATTGTTGGCTTCACGTTTATTCAAGCTTGAAATGAATATATCGATTACTTGAAATTATCTATCTATTTATCTATCTATCTATCAATTTGTGTGTATCTATTCGTCCAAGAGTTTCTGTCAACTTGTTCTATTTCTGTCTATCTATCTATCTATCTATATTATGTATGTATTCTATTCTATCCATCTATCTTTCTATCTCTCTATTCCTTTCTCCCTCTGGCTATCTATCTATCATTCTCTGTTTCTATATCAATCCTTCCGTCCCTGTTTCCTTTATCCATTTATATATCTCTCTTGCAGTGTATATCTGTATGATTTTTACACACACACACACACACACACACACACACACACACACACACACACACACACACACACACACACACACACACACACACACACACACACACACACCTGAATCCTACGAAGCTGTTAAACACGCAACTTCCTCTTCAAATAACAAAGGAAGAAAGAAAGAAATAATATCATAGTACAAATTACTTATCTTTCTTATTTTTCTTTCATTCTCTATCTCTCTGTTTCTCTCTCTCTCATTATCCCAATCTCCTTCCATCACAGTGGGAAGAATATACAAGAATCATTAATCTCACATCTTTTTCCAACTGTTACCTCATAAAACAGCATTGCTTTATCATTATTATACATATTATTGCAAACTAAATCGTGTAACACAATCTCCTTCATGTCCTTCCTCCATAGTGATCCCTAAAAAATATCTTTATAGAAGCACTTGACGAAGATACATCACAAACCACGCCCTCTTCGATGCTCCCCTGTCATACCCACCAATCACAAGCATCTCTCATGAAAATATAACCAATCACGATCGTTCGCACGCCAAGGAATCATAAATTACACACAGGAGAAATAGCAGTACAGGGGGAGGGAGAGAGAGAGAAAGGGAGAGAGAGAGAGAAAGGGAGAGTGACAGTGAGGGAGAGAGAGGGAGAGAGAGTGAGAGGGAGAGCTTTCCATCTTCTACAATGCGAATGAACCAAGGACATCAAGGGTGTTCTGTGTTATTTTGAAATTGGATTATCGATCTTTATTACAATCCTTCTCTTGGTCTGTAGTTGAAGAGAAATTGCCAACCTTTGTGTGAATACCAAGATGTCTTACGTAACCTTACCTTACCTACCTGGCCTTGCCTTGCCTTGCCTTACCTTGCCTTACCTAACCTAACCTGACCTAACCTAACTTAACCTTAATTTACCTTACCTAACCTTACCTTCCCTTACCTAACCTAACCTTACTTTGCCTTACCTAACCTTACCTAACCTAAGCTTACCTAACCTAACCTAACCTTACCTAACTTAACCTTACCTAACCTTACCTACCTTACCTTACCTTACCTTACCTAACCTTACCTAACCTAACCTTACATTGCCATGCCTTATATCAAAGTTATTTTTCAATGGTACACTGTGTTATTTACTTATTTATTTATTTATTGCATGAGTCTTGATTCCTTTCAGTGGTTTTGAAATACTCCTCAATTCCCCTCATTTTTTTTTTATTTAGACATATTTTTGACTCGTATTTTCGTTTCTATAAATAATCTACTTTCTAGTGAACAGATTAAACTTTTTTTTTCTTTTCTTCATATATCAGATTACTTAAAGGAATTACCCGGACTTTTTGAGAGGAATTGGATCTCTCTCTCTCTCTCTCTCTCTCTCTCTCTCTCTCTCTCTCTCTGTCTCTGTCTCTGTCTCCCTCTCTCTCTCTCTCTCTCTCTCTCTCTCTCTCTCTCTCTCTCTCTCTCTCTCTCTCTCTCTCTCTCTCTCTCTCTCTCTCTCTCTCTCATTCTCATCTTTACAAAGGAGAGATATAGCAGATAGTAATTCTTCCGTTCCATTCTCCTTTTACTCTCTCTCTCTCTCTCTCTCTCTCTCTCTCTCTCTCTCTCTCTCTCTCTCTCTCTCTCTCTCTCTCTCTCTCTCTCTGTGCATCCTCAAAAATATAATGAATAGCAGTACAACACAAACAAATGAAGAGAGTGTGAGAGAGAGAGAGAGAGAGAGAGAGAGAGAGAGAGAGAGAGAGAGAGAGAGAGAGAGAGAGAGAGAGAGAGAGAGAGAGAGGAAGAGACAACAATTAGGTAGAATCCTCCGCTTATTGCTTTCACATAAACTACAATTTCTCCATTAAATTGGCCTTGAAATCCGAAACTCTCGCTCGAACCTTATTTCGAACCACGTATCACAATATTTTCACTTTGTTTTTTTTGTTTTTGTCTTAAATTCAAATATCTAAGTTGAAAGTGGATCCCCCTCCCTCCCTCCCCCACCTTCCCTCTTAAACACACTCTTTCTCTTTTGTTTTCTCTCTTTCTCTTTCTCTCCCTCTCTCTCTCTCTCTCTCTCTCTCTCTCTCTCTCTCTCTCTCTCTCTCTCTCTCTCTCTCTCTCTCTCTCTCTCTTATGTGCTTCTATAATGCTATTCACCATTAGAAAAGAAGGAAAATAGTGTATTACCTAATAAGAAAAAAGAAGGAAAATTAGTTTATTCCCCATTAAGAAGAAGAAATAAAAGGAAAAATAGTTTATTCCCCATTAAGAAGAAGGGAAAAAAATGAAAACAGTTTATTCCCTCGTTCGTGGAGTGGTGAACCCGTTAAGGACACACATTCCTTACCAATCACGCGTTAATACATTTTATCAGGACACGATCAGGTTCTGGTCAGATAAATGAGGCGGCTTCAGGAAGTATGACAGCCTTGAGGAACATGATGTATTTTCAGCAATTTAGTGAACGAGGCTACCTTCTACTACTCCTACTACTACTACTACTACTACTACTACTACTACTACTACTACTACTACTACAACTACTTATAATCTTTCTTCTATTTGTCCTCCTGCTGTTCCTTCTACTATTTATCTCATTGTTTCTGCTACTCGTCTTATTGATCTTCCTACTTCTGTTACTAATCTTCCTGCTGCTACTCTACTCCTGTTATTAATCTCCCTACTGGTCCTCCTGCTCCTACTCTTCCTACTCCTACTCCTGCTGCCTCTACTGCCTTCCACACCTTGATCTATGAGCAATAAACCTGACATTTTACAGTTAGACTTGGTTACGAAGGCAAGTTAAGGAGTATACTAACTTAGCAATAACCTTCTTCCTCTTCTTCCTCCTCCTCCTCCTCCTCCTCCTCCTCCTCCTCCTCCTCTTCCTCCTCTCTCTTCGTGAATTTTAAGTATCAGTGACTTACAGGTTCAGAGCAGCAGTCACACTATATATCAAGTGTTTTATGTATTAAGTTTCATGAGACACTTTGGGCAAGACTGTTCACGGAGGCTACCAGCACGATAGTCCTTCATTAACATTATGCTAAAATAAACTTAATTAACAGGAGATAAGTGATATTTAAGTCTATAACATTTTTCTACCTTCCTTTCCCTGCTATCATTACATATGTGAAGGGAAAGGAAGGGAAAGGAAGCGAAGTATGAGTGAAAATTGAAGTTAAGTGAAATCTGATAAACTCTACGGTGAATAGATGATTGATTTCACTTACCGGAGATGCCTTGACGCTTGTTTCCTCTTCCTTCTCCTCCTCCTTCTGCATGCGTCAAGTTCCCAAGGTGGACGGGCGTTCCTACCTGCAGGTGAGGTAGCAATCAACATCAACAACCTCTATCAATGGTTCAGTCTTGAAATACGCATGCAATTCAAGGTGGAAAAGGCTCTATGCATTTTATAGCAATTTTTCACTTTCACTCTCTCTCTTTCTCTTTCTCTTTCTCTCTCTCTCTCTTTCTTTCTTTCTCTTTCTCTCCTTTCAAAGTCCCATGTCAGATATTTGATTGAAATAAGCAAAAAATGACGGAGCAACATTCTCGAGTGTAGCAATGTTGCAATGGATTTGGAGAGAGAGAGAGAAAAGAAATAGAAAAAAAAGAAAAGAAAGGAAGAAAAGAATAAAAGAAAGAGAGTGTGTTTGTATATATATGTGTGCGTGTGTGTGTGTTTCCTTTCGTGTTATAAAAGGCTTCCCCATCAAAGGTTATGATGTGCATGGCTTCAGTATTAAAGTAACGCAGACCAGTATAGAAGTAAGGGCGAGGTGCTGGGCGGGAAGTACCTTGGGATCACACTACCTGACGTCTCCCTTGATTGTGACTAAGCAAGGCATTACTCTCTTGGCAGGGCGGAAGGAGAGATATTACAGTGTATTGGAAAAGGAATGTCAACAGGAAAGGAAGTTGAGTTGAATTGGTAAAATGTGTGTTTGTGGAATTGTGAAGAACTTGTGTGTTTGTGGTATTGATAGTGGTGGTAGTAGTAGTAGTAGTAGTATTGGTTATCATTGTGAATGCTACTATTACACTACGAGGACAATTACTACTACTACTACTACTACTACTACTACTACTACTACTACTTTATCTTGGTGTGGTGTCAAGGTTTGTGGATTAATCTCTCAAATACGAACAAAACAAAAATTCGATCGTGTTTCCAACGGCGTCAAATTGAACTCACGAAGCATGTAGAGACGACCAGCCATTTCACTTCCTATTTCTTTCGTTGTTTCTTTATATATACAACAATAACAATCACTCTTGGTACTACAGGCAATACATCAACAAAAACAAACAAACAACAACAAACAACAACAATAACAACAGCGATCTATCTATCTCTGCATACACGCTCAATCAAAATCTTTATCTTTCTCTATGATTAAGGAAACTATATTAATCTTGAAGGATATTTACACAGCTCCCTTCCCTTACTGCCTCCTCTTCCTCCCTTCTACTGCCTCCCCTTCCCCTTACCACCTCTTACCCTTCCCCTTCTCCTCTTCTTCCTCTTCCTTCCCTACCAACTCCTCCCTTTCCCTTACCACCTCTTACCCTTCCCTCTAATGCCTCCTCCTACCCTTCCCCTAACCATCTCCTCACCCTTCCCTCCTTACCACCTCTTCCCCTTCTCCTTACCACCTCCTCCCCTTCCTTCCCTACCACCTCCTCCCCTCCCCCTTCTCTCCTTCCCACCCTTGTACATTGCTAGAAAACCAGGACTTATAAGGATGAAACAGATATTATTTAATGTAGTTATAGAATCAAAGGATGAGGAGGTAAAGGAGAACTAAGTAATAGAAGAGTAATTATATTATTCTTAGGTTTATTCTGAATTAAGAACAAAAAATAATTGATGATCATAAAAAAAAAGTTAAGATGTTAAAGATTTAATTAAAGGATATTTTTTTTTCTTTTTTTTTCTTAGTATGGGATTGTTATATGTGCTTATTTTTTTTTTTTCTCTCTCTCTCTCTCTCTCTCTCTCTCTCTCTCTCTCTCTCTCTCTCTCTCTCTCTCTCTCTCTCTCTCTCTCTCTCTCTCTCTCTCTCTCTCTCTCTCTCTCTCTTTGTTACCGGTTGTGTAAAATAAAAATAAAAAAAAGAAAGAAACCGAAGCACACACAGCTTTTTCATCATTTATTTTATTGGCTATGACGTGTGTGTGTGTGTGTGTGTGTGTGTGTGTGTGTGTGTGTGTGTGTGTGTGTGTGTGTGTGTGTGTGTGTGTGTGTGTCGTATTAATTAGTTTCATTTATACTTCTCTGGCTTTTCAACCCGAGAGAGAGAGAGAGAGAGAGAGAGAGAGAGAGAGAGAGAGAGAGAGAGAGAGAGAGAGAGAGAGAGAGAGAGAGAGAGAGAGAGAGAGAGAGAGAGACAGCTTAATTTTCATATATAACTTACATATAATTACAAAAATGTCTCTCTAATTTATTTATATCATACACACGAGACTTAAAAGTAATAATAAAAGAAAGAAAAAAAAAGAAAATAGGAAGGAAAGAAAGAAAGAAAATAAATGGGAAAGAATTAAAAAAAGTAAGAAAAAAAAAAGAAACATTTACCTCATAATCAACAACAACAACAACAACAACAACAATAATAATAATAAAAAAAAACTAAAAAAAGAAAAAAATTATACAAAAAAAAATAATAAATAAATAAAAATAAAAAATAATAAAAAAATTTCCCTAACAACCTTATTACCACTCAACCAATTTCAATTAACAATGTGACACCGACACTGACATCACTTCATGTTGCAATCCTACCACGCCCTCACCACCACGCCCTCACCATCACGCCCTCCCCCCCCACGCCCTCACCTCACCTGTCACGTCAGTAATTAATCATAAACACCTTGAATCATTTTTATTTCCCTTATTATGTGATTGACTTTTCCTAGCGACCCTCATTTGTTTGTGATTGTCTTTTGTTTTATTTTGTTTTTTGTAGTTTATAAATAGAAGTGTTTATATATTCATCTATCTGTTAATTATTCATCCTATTATCTAGTTATTCAGTTATTTATGTATCTATTTATAGGAACGTACTGGAGAGAGATAGAGAGAGAGAGAGGTAGATAGAGACAGTATGTATGCGTGTATGTTCGTGTGCGTGTGTGTGTGTACTATATATGTGCGTGTACGTAAGCTCTCGCGTGTACCATACCAAACTAATAACATTATTTCATCACAACTTCATAATTATCCACCACAAAAAATAGATAAATAAATAATAAAAAAAGCTCCTAGCATTGTTATTCCGTATAAATCCTCGCTACTCACTACCTGATTATTACCTGCCCGTTAATAAGCTGCAGGTAAAGGCTTCAATACTCATATAGAAGACTCAATACTTTACTGAGAACCTACACACGACACTATGAACACAGGTATGACTTAATGTAATATTCTTAACGAGTATTTCTGTGAGTGTCTTAACCTAACCTAACCTAACCTAACCTAACCTAACCTCACTAACCTAACCTTACCTAACCTAACCTAACCAAACCTAACCTAACCTAACCTAACCTAACCTAACCTAATCTATCTAACCTAACCTAACCTTCACTAGTCGTATCTAAGACTTAATACTTTACTAAGAAACTATTACATCACAATAAACACACATAAGACTTAATGTAATATTCTTAACGATAATTTCTTAGAGTGCTTTAATGTTACCTGTTGAACAATTCTTAATGATATCCAATACTGACACTCTTGAATTGTTAGTCTTACTTGGAAATGTTATATATATGTGCACTTTTTTTTTAATGTGTTTGTAAATGTGTTTATATTTATGTGTTAAGAATCGATGTGATGATAAGTATATAATTAGTCTTATATTCCTCCTGCAGGTGAGAATCGTTAATGAAGGTAATTTTTCAGGTAATTATATCATATCTCTTCTATTTTTTCTATTTTTTCAAGACTCAAAAGATGGATTATATAAATTACTAAACTATATACTAAGAGTTTCAATAAAGATCGTTAATTTAGTTATAGAATTATCACTAGTATAAGGTGGAGGGTGGGTGGTGGGATGTCTTCTACCTTTCATGCCTTTTCTGTATAACCCTGGATTCATGTGGGTGTGTGTGTGTGTGTGTGTGTGTGTGTGTGTGTGTGTGTGTGTGTGTGTGTGTGTGTGTGTGTGTGTGTGTGTGTGTGTGTGTGTGTATGTGTGTGTGGATTGCATTAATATTTTCTTTCTAGTCAGATGTTTCTTGTGTGACTTTTGTTATCGAATTTGGATGAAACTATAATGATTCTCTCTCTCTCTCTCTCTCTCTCTCTCTCTCTCTCTCTCTCTCTCTCTCTCTCTCTCTCTCTCTCTCTCTCTCTCTCTCGTCCACGTGATTGGTTTAATTAATTAACATTGCATGAACAGGTAATAAGCTTGTTGGTTTGAGTGTTTTTTTTACCGTTTTCTTTCCTTCCAAACATGATTTAGATGAAGATAAAAATGTGACGCATATACTTGTGTGTGCGTGTGCGTGTGTGTGTGTGTGTGTGTGCGTGTGTGTGTGCGCGCGTGAGTGTGAGTGTGTGTGTGTGTACCAAGCCTAGCACTTAATTAATTACTACTAGCTGTCATCATTATCATTATTATTATCATCATCATCATTATTATTAGTATAGATATTTCACAACACACGGAGAGAGAGACACATATAAAAGATCACACACACACACTAACTAACACACACACACACACACACACACACACACATTCAACTAACAAGTGTACCCTCCTCGACATAAGAGTGTTTGAGAGTCTAAGGACAAGACACCATCCTGAGGGAGACTTAAGAATTCCAACGAGTAATCTGAACTCCTTAAGAATTCT
>JAPQNM010000026.1:8035389-8040389 GCA_029783475.1 Metacarcinus magister
TAATAATCTCTCTTCTTTAACTAACTAACACATACTGCAACACACACACATCTCCTCTGCAACACATTCTCTGCCACACATACTCCCCTCTAACACAACACTCTGCAACACACTATTTTCATACACATCTTCCCTTGCAACACACACCTTGCAACACAATCTATAGAACACATTTTTCCCTCTTACACATTTTCTCTGCAACACTATTTTCAACACATCTTCCCTTGCAACACACACCCTGCAACACATCTCCCTTGCAACACATCTTCTCGCAACACAAAATAATAGTAATGATAACTGTTTCCTTAAGTTCCCTCGTTAAGTTTCCCTAACAAGGACAAAAGAAGGAAACAAGGAAAAAAAAATAAATCGCTTTTCTTAATAAAATAGAACATTCTTGCAAGACAGAACAATTAAAACAGCCACGCTTCACTTGACACACGCACACGTACACACACACACACACACACACACACACACACACACACACACACACACACACACACACAAGAAGAGAAGATGGATAGGAAAATGTGAAGCTATTTTTCAGTATTTCTTATTTTATTTTGATATATTTTCATCTATTTTTTTTATTATTCATGTTATTTATTGATTAATTCCTTACTTACCTTTCTGGGTCTGCTAATTAGTGCTTACCTTTCCCTTTCTTTTACCATTGTTTACCTGGCCACTACAGTTGTTAAGGTGTGATTATACTCATTTCTTAGGCTTCTCAACCTATATATAAACAGACAGCCAACTCACACCTCAAAGATTGAACGCCAGAGGGATGTTAACGCCATCTATGTGACATTTCTGGTATTAAAATTTGAACCCTCGCCATCTGTTGAGTGTATTTTGAACTCATTTTTCTACTACAGTGCCCTCTGTTGGCATTCTTGTGAACTAAAAATGGACTGATACTGCCATCTTGTGTTTGAATATTACACTAAATTTTCTGTCACTGCCATCTGACGGGGAAATATTACACTAAAAATATAGGTACTGCTGTTGATACGTGAGTTGAAGTTCCATTACTGTTTTTTTTTGTGTAATTATGTAGTTTGGTGATTTGTTTTATAATGATGTGTTAGTGTGGTGTGTGTGTGTGTGTGTGTGTGGTTGGGTAGTTTGGGGGGAGGCTGAGTGACGCCCACTACACCCACGCCCATACCAACACCCACCCCCACCCACACACACGGCCACACCACAATACAGTCACATAAGAAAAAAAAAGAGTAGCAATATCAGATGTAAATTTTTCAAAACACACACAGACACACAAAAAAAAAAAAAAAAAAAGTTTAAGGCAAGGAAAAGAAAAGAATATTGAAACACTTTTAATTGGATTTACACTTTTTTTTATTCTCAAGATATATATAGTAGTACAAAATCTTGTGACACGACAACACATTGGCTGGAGTATAAGTTAGCAAATTTAGGTTTTACTTAAGCCTATTGAAAATTAACACTAGGCGAAGGAAGGAAGGAAGGAAGGAAGGAAGGAAGGAAGGAAAGGAAGGAAAGTGAAGTGAAGTGAAGGAAGGAAGGAAGGAAGGAAGGATGGAATGAAAGGATGAAAGAAAGGAAGGAAGGAAGGAAGGAAGGAAGGAAGGAAGGAAGGAAGGAAGGAAGGAAAGAAAGGAAGGAAGGAATGAATGAAGGAATGAAGGAGCAAGAATAAGAAGAATAACAAGAAAAAATATAATAATAATAAAAGTGGAAGCAAAGGAATAAGAAAGAAGAGAAAAAAAGAGAAAAAAAGCAGGTAGTAGTAGTAGTAGTAGTAGTAGTAGTAGTAGTAGTAGTAGTAGTAGTAGTAGTAGTAGTAGTAGTAATAGAAGAAAAATAAGATAGAATAAGAATAAAAGAAGGTGAAAGCGTAATATATATACACAATACACGTAGATATAATGCATCAAACTATCTTATTATTATTGTTTAAAATTGGTCATTGTAGATTATCATTGTTATCTTGCTACTATCATTCATTATCAGTTATATTAATTTTTTTATTATTTTTTTTATTCTCTCACAAGGAAAGTTATGCTTAAAAAATGTTTCAATAATTGCTAAATGACTTTACAAAAATATATACAGTTAATAAAAACATTGATACAAATTAATGAGTCATATACATACATTTATAGATAGACTGATAGATAGATAGATAGATAGATAGATAGATAGATAGATATTACTATTAATAATTGTAGGTGTGTAGTGTAGTGTTTATTTATAGTACATTGTGTTGTTGTTGTTGTTGTTGTTGTTGTTGTTGTTGTTGTTGTTGTTGTTATTGTTGACAAACCAGAAAATATATCAATAATGAACACTTACATCATTCTTCCATTATCTTTCGTTTATTTTCTTTTTATTTCACTCTTCATAAGTTCCAAAAAGTGAGATATTTACAAACATTTTCTTTCGTCCTTGAGTGAAAAATAAACTTCACTTACTTGGACGAAAAGTTAAGAAAAATAATGAAATAAAAAGAAAAAAAAGAGAATTGCACAGTGGCGGATGGGAATTATCATAAGTATTCGTTCAGCTTGTTATCTACACACACACACACACACACACACACACACACACACACACACACATGGCTTAGTACTATGTATGTATTCACTTCACTATAAGCACCCTTTCTCACACACACACATAAACACACACACACACACACACACACACACACACACACACACACACACACACACACACACACACACACACACACACACACACACACACACACGTTCAGGCACAAGAGGGCGCTGACACATAGATGTATTGTGTCTCCTCTTCACGGTCACTGCAAGAGGAGGAGGAGGAGGAGGAAGAGGAGGAGGAGGAGGAGGAGGATATACTTTAAAATCTATATAAAATTGAAAAAAATATATATCCTAAGAATCATGACTTTTTTTTTCTTTAAATTTTAAGTACAAACACAATAAAATAAATAGTAGTGTAAGTTAATGCAAGATAATTATTGTATATATATGTATAGTTTATCAGGAATACAAATTTAAATTAACACTCAAAAATAACTCAATTTGTGTTAATATATATACAAACAAACAGACCCACAATAAAAATAACATGACGTACCCTAAAAAAAACCTGAAATTTAAACGAAAACGAGGCAACAAAAAACGGGAAACAACTGAACTAAATCTTGACGGGAAACTAACTTAAACGGGAGACAGCTTGAGAATAATTACAATGAGCTAATTTAACTTACTAACAAGGTAAAACAAAATACACTTTTACTTACCAAAGGATGAGGCAGGAAAGGAAACAATCTTAGGAGGTATGAGGAACGGCGAGGATGAGGAAGGAGATGAAGAGGAGGAGGAGGAGGATGTAGTGAGGATGACTGCCGCTAGAGGGTGCTGTTCCTCCTCCACTCGTTGACTGCCCCACCGCCGTCTCTGAAGCCAATTGGGAACTTTATGTATCTATTTATCGAGTAAGTTTTCCTAGCGTCAGAAAGGGGAAACAAATAATAACAGATATGAAAAGGGAAACAAGATGGAAGGAAGGAGAAATTGTCACTCTGATTATATCGTAAAAAAAGTTTGGGACTAAATCTTTTTTCTTTGCTCTTTTGAAATATCCTTAAGAGAATTGCACTAACAAAGGCTAATTTTTACTTTCTCTCTCTCTCTATTTCTCTCTCTATCTCTCTCTTTCTCTATCATCCATATGTAGTGTTTGAGTTTAATTTTGAGCCCCAAAGCCTAATCTACATAATTTAGATGAGACTTTTAACTTTCCTCTCAACATTAACATTATAAAACTGAGACGAGAGGAAGGAAGGCAGGCAAGGCAAGGCAAGGCAAGGCAAGGCAAGGCAGGCAAGGCAGACTTAATAAAAATAATAAAAACTTAACTTCCATCCCTAAACGTTAAAAAAAAAGAGGAATATTTGAAACTTTAACTCATAAATTTAACCTCATCAGTTTTATAGTGGCAAATCTAACTTTTTTTTCTTTCTTCATAACATCAGAAATAGAAGAGATAAAGTTGATTAATTACTAACCCTTTCTCTTATCTTATCTTTTCTTGATTTTTCTTTATATATATCTGAGTTGCAAATCTAACTTATTTTTTTTCTCATACCACCAAAATTGCACAAACCAACCCTTTTTTTTTACTATTTTCTCTACATCTACCTTATCATTCTTATCTTACCCATCTCACATTTACCTTTCCTGGTGTAGAAATGGAACACCTCTGACTCTCCTGACCACCCAAACTTATTCTCTACTGATACTGTTGCTTCATAATCCATAGCCGGTTGTAGACTTTCAATGGGGTGAGACATGTGCTGCATATTCCCTGCCAGGCCTTGAGGCGAGGACTTGTTGGAGAAGAGTCTGATGTTCCACTGTTTGGTTGGCAGCCTCAGTGTGCCGTCCTGGAATGGGAATGGGAATGGGAATGGGAATGGGAATGGGAATGGGTGGTAGATGGAATGATGGATGGTTGTGTATAGGTGAGGGTGTGTTTGTGTGTGTTTTTGGGTGTTTTTGAAAATATGTTTGTGTGTGTGTGAGTGTGTGTGAAGAAAAAAAACTACATTACCATACTAGCCAAAAAAATAAATAAATAAAAAAATAAAATAAATAAATAAAATAACAAAGAAAATAAGATTATCCACATTACTATAATATATATGCTATTCTTTTCTTTTCTCTCTCTCTCTCTTCTCTCTCTCTCGTCTCTCTCTCTCTCTCTCTCTCTCTCTCTCTCTCTCTCTCTCTCTCTCTCTCTCTCTCTCTCTCTCTCTCTCTCTCTCTCTCTCTCTCACCTGGTGCTCCTCCTCCTCCCTCTCTCTATACTGCAGGCGATACATGATGATAGGAGTATAGGTCTCAGTCTCCCAGGTCAAGGTATAGGATGTCTTCTCTCCTCCTGCTGGGCTGCTAGTGATCCTGGGAGTCCTTGGCAGTCCTATAGGATACACACACAAAAAAAAACGTACTTCAGAAGGA
>JAPQNM010000026.1:8045389-8047889 GCA_029783475.1 Metacarcinus magister
GCACTCACCGTCAGGTTGCCAACGTAGAGCATCAACTGTTCTCCATCTGCGAACACCTGCTTGAACATCAACACGTATTTACCTGGGGAAGGCAAGCAGGTAAGTAGGTAAGCAGGTAGATAGGTAGGAGAGAGAGATAGAGGTAAGGTGTGAGTAGGAGGAGGAGGAGGAGGAGGAGAAGGAGGAAGAGGAGGAGGAAGGAAGAATGTAGTGTTCTTGTTATTGTTATTATCATTACTATTGGAGAGAGAGAGAGAGAGAGAGAGAGAGAGAGAGAGAGAGAGAGAGAGAGAGAGAGAGAGAGAGAGAGAGAGAGAGAGAGAGAGAGAGAGAGAGAGAGAAGAAAAATAGATATATAAAGGATGTAAGAGAATGGAACAAGTAGTAGTAGTAGTAGTAGTAGTAGTAGTAGTAGTAGTAGTAGTAGTAGTAGTAGTAGTAGTAGTAGTAGTAATAAAAGTAGTAAATAGTTTAACAAAATTTACATATTCACTCTACTTAATATGTATTTCTTTTCTATTTAATCAATTTATTTATTTAAAAAAACAAAATAATTTTCCCTCCATCGACGTTCAGCCAATCAGAACGCAGAACACCATCTGTATATCCACCAATGACAGGTGTTTCCCGTCAGTGTCACGATGACTCTTGCAGGTGACAGGTGTGCACTGCGTGACTCTTGTGCTTTTACGTTTTTTTGTTATATATATATGATAAGGCGAGGACAACTATTTTTATTATTATTATTATTATTATTATTATTATTATTATTATTATTTCGTTATCTATTCATTTCAAAGTTATGCGAATCTATTTAGGAGGAAAGTTTTGTATCATTATTATATTCACACACACACACACACACACACACACACACACATATCCCCCCCCCCACACACACACCTGTAATCACCTACCTTGATTTTCTACCTGGCACGGAAAGGTAATCTCTCCCCCCACCTCGACACTGAAATGTTGCCCCGTTGATGTGAAGACCGGCGTCACTTCATTCCTTCCGTCTTCCTCCTCGTAGTCAACGCCAGTGTATTGATAGTGGTCCAGGTAGGCGGATTGAGACCCAACTGACAGGTGTGGATAATTAAAAGAAAGAAAGACAAAGAAAGGGAATTAATATGTTAGTTTGGTTAATACGTGATTTTTTTGTTGGTTGTGTTTATTTTCGTTATTTTGTGTTTTAATTATTTGTTTGAGAGATATGTATGTGTTACTTTATATATGCATTTTTTATTATTATTATTATCTTTTATTTTCGTATATCATTAACTATTTATCGAAGTCTATCATTAATATTTCCTTTTTTTCCTCCGTCGTAGTAAGTAAAGATGCAAGACTCGTCACTAGATGTCACTACCAATCATCACTTTCTCTTATCACTAAATCCTATTCAATCACACTACAAAGACAACTATACGATATCATAATACATACAAACTCTTTTTATATATATTCTGAAACTTTTAAGCCATATAGTTAGGTAATAAGTTAGATAATTACTTAGAATCAGAATTGAGCTACACCTTGAGCCTACATTTTAGACTCGTTTTTCAGTATCTTGGTGCATCGCGTGTATATTTCCCGTCATTTTCCACCGAGCGACGATTCCGAGCGCAAGGATATAGAGGTATGTGATTGCATGGTATTGATGGTGGTGTAGATACTATTACTATCATTATCATTACTATTATTATTATATGATGACCTAAATGAAGTTGTTTTTATATATATATTTAACACGTGACTTGAAATTCCGTGGTGATGGGAAGGAAGGCGCTGTGATAAGTTTATATTCTAATTGTATAAGTGTAAAGTGTTGACAGTAGCGATGATTACTTAGAAAGGAGAATATAGGTGAAGAGGAGGAGGAGGTGAGGGAGGTGGTGGAGGAGGAGGAGGAGGAGGAGGAGGAGGAGTACAGGTCTGCTCGAACGCTGCGGGTGAACTGACTCGACTCCCTCTCTGCTCTTCCTTCCTATATACTCAGCCCACACTGTTGATATTCGAGTCATAGAAACAAAGACATAATATAAATAAAATAAAATAAAATATTAAAGCCATTACACCATTATAATTTTTGGTGATGCTAATGGAGAACGATTTAAACGATATAATAAGAAAAAAAAACCACATTGGATAGTTATATATATACGGATTTTAACGTTATATTGTGTATGTGCTTTTCAGGGAATGTGTGTGTGTGTGTGTGTGTGTGTGTGTGTGTGTGTGTGTGTGTGTGTGCGTGTACTTTTAACAAGGGAACAAGCTAATAGTGTAATATAATGGTAGTTTGTTAAGTGATACAGTTGTTAGCTAAAGGTGATGGGGGGGAGGGGGGGTTAACAAGGTGATTAGAGGTAGGCAGTAGTTAGGAAGCTTGTTATAGGTAGTTAGGGTTGTTGGCTCTTCATAGCACCTCTTATGTGTACCTGTGTATGTATGTAGACACACACACACACACACACACACACACACAAGGAAACAC
>JAPQNM010000026.1:8072668-8077668 GCA_029783475.1 Metacarcinus magister
TATATTTTTTTATTTACATTGTTTTTCCTTTACATAAACCCCCGAAGCTATCTCTCTCTCTCTTTTTTTTATTATATTCTCTCTCTCTCTCTCTCTCTCTCTCTCTCTCTCTCTCTCTCTCTCTCTCTCTCTCTCTCTCTCTCTCTCTCTCTCTCCTAAAAAATAAACTATCCCAGTTATTTTATACATTATAAATTAGGTTTTGAAAAATATTGAAAAAAAAACACTATAATCAACGTTTCAGTGCATTAAATTATTATTATTATTTGTTTATTTGTGACTGAATTGCTTTTAGAAGATTTTAATGTGAACCTGTTTTTTCAATTTTTTTTTCAATATTTTTTTAGTTTTTTAGTTTTCCATTTTGTTCATTGTGACTAATTACCCTATTGAAAGGAGGTTTAATTACTAATGACTGTTTTAATCTCTCTCTCTCTCTCTCTCCTCTCTCTCTCTCTCTCTCTCGCTCTCTCTCTCTCTCTCTCTCTCTCTCTCTCTCTTCTAAATGGATGCAGGTGTGTTTAAAGCTCTTCCTTTTTATCTATTCGTAGTTGAGATGGATGAGTGGATGGATGAGTGGATGTAGAAATGGATGAATAGATAGATAGATCAATAGTTGGCTGAGTGTGTGTGCGTGTGTGTGCGTGTGTGTCATTTGTACTCCTAGTGGTGTTCCAGGCATCAATATCTTATCAGACTTAAGAGGAAGAACTTACTCCTAATGTTTCAGAAGTCATAATATTCAACAGCTCGGGGAAGATAGAGAGAGAATTGTAACCATAAGTCTATCGTACCTCACTCTACATTAATACTTAAAGAGACACACTTAGGAGTCAGTCTTACATGAATCTTAATACCAAAAAGAAAACGAAGGTAGCGAAGAAAGTAAGATAAAAAAGAGAATGGTTATCAAGAATCGAGTGTGCTAGTTTGAAGTCTTATCATCGAGGTAAGATTCTTGGACTTTCATTTTCCACACGAAGGCTTAGTAGACTCGTAACATAATGGTATCTACACACGAAGTAGTTTTAGTAAGCTGTTCACCTTTCACCACCTCCTCCTCCTCCTCCTCGTACTCCTACTCCATTGTGCATGAAAGTTATATAAAAGAAAAAAGAAGAAGGAAAAATTTAATGTTTCGTATCTCCTCCTCAAGAAGTTCATTCGGATATGATATTGTTTTCTAGACACCAACTGCTTGCCTCCTCCTCCTCCTCCTCCTCCTCCTCCTCCTCCTCCTCCTCCTCCTCCTCCTCCTCCTCCTCCTCCTCCTCCTCCTCCTCCACGTAGTTAAAACAAAACAACAAAAAAGTATTTCTCGTAACCATCTCAGTTGAAAAATAGTGCTCCCAGTTTTGCCTCGTGAATCTTCAAAAACAAGAATATTGAGATGAATTGCAGAGGAGAGAGAGAGAGAGAGAGAGAGAGAGAGAGAGAGAGAGAGAGAGAGAGAGAGAGAGAGAGAAGAGAGAGAGAGAGAGAGAGAGGAGAGAGAGAGATAATTACCTCAAAATCAAGAAACTGAACCTCTAACATATATCAAGTTTACATCAATAATAATAATAATAAAAAAACACGTAACACTCGCATAACAAGCCCTTCCTTCCTTCCTTCCTTCCTTCCTTCCTTCCTCCTCTTCCATCCATCCTCCTCCTCTTCCCTCCTTCCCTACAAGCCTCATCTCCCTCCCAGTCATCTTACCAATCATGCTGAAGAAATGTAAAACTTTCTTCAGCAGCCTCCCCTTCCACCCACTCACTCCTACCTCTCGTTTTCTATTTGCACAAGTTATAAAGGCAGATGGTTCATGAATGCCTTGCCGGTGCTTACTTTGCGTTGCTTCACTGGTCAACGCATAGGAAGGCGAGTGAGATGAGACTCCCACCGCTGCCACCAATATAGGCATTTACAGCGGCTGGAGAGTTGATGTTGTTGTTGATGTTGATGTTGATGTTGATGTTGATTGTTGTTGTTGGTGGTGGTGGTGTTTGTTTATCTTTGGTTTGTTTTCTACTCCTTGTTTGTAGATTGTTTTGTTAGTAGATTAGAGAACTGGATGATTTTAGAACGCTGTAGAAAGTTTTTATTTGTTTATTGTACTACTACTACTACTACTACTACTACTACTACTACTACTACTACTACTACTGGTTCTAATATTCGTAAACGTCACACACACACACACACACACACACACACACACACACACACACACACACACACACACACACACACACACAGACATAACACGCATAACATAACCATTATCATACGTTAAAGCGGTGTATTCATAGCTGGTGTGTGTGTGTGTGTGTGTGTGTGTGTGTGTGTGTGTGTGTGTGTGTGTGTGTGTGTGTGTGTGTGTGTGTGTGTGTGTGTGTGTGTGTGGGGAGGGCAACGCTCGCTTACACACAGTCCGTACTGGCTAATTATTGAGCAAGTCTATTAATAATTAAAGGTAGTGTGGCAGTGGGATTATTATTGTTATCATTATTATTATTAGTATTATTATTGACACACACACACACACACACACACACACACACACACACACACACACACACACACACACACACACACACACACACACACACACACACACACACCACTCGACTTTCATAATTTGTCAGAAGCGTTGCATAATTACTCTATTCTAAACTTTCAAAACACATGAATATAAAATGTTGATTCAATCCTTTTCACCCAATTTTGACTTAATCGGTAAACTGTTCCGATTTTCACTCCCGATTTACGCCCCCGATTTACGATAATTTCAAAGGGAAGAAGAGGGAAGGGGAAGAGTGGAAAGGGAAATTGTGTTAGTAAAGTGATAGGAAGATTAGTAGGCAAAGGAAAGGGGAAATAAAGAGGAAACAACAAGGCTATAAGTGATGAATGGAAAGAATGAATGGAAATAAACATCACATTTTCTTTTTTATATTTTAATGGGTAGCTTAGATATTTTTTGCAGGTGATACATTTATAATTGAAATATTATCTGGTGGGTTTTTTTTAATGTTTATTTTGGTTATAAAAAAATATATATATAAAAAAAACATAACATTTCAATTATAAATGTATCACCTGAAATGTAAAAAAAAAACTACCTACCCCCATTTTCTTTGTGTAGTCCTGTAGGTGAGGGAGGCAACAGGGAGGACTTATGAATATTTACAGAGAAACAAAACACAAATATTAAAAGAGAGAGAGAGAGAGAGAGAGAGAGAGAGAGAGAGAGAGAGAGAGAGAGAGAGAGAGAGAGAGAGAGAGAGAGAGAGAGAGAGAGAGAAAGAGAGCAAGGGAGGGAGGAGAAAAAAAATACAGTGTGATTAATGAGTATAAGTGAGACGAATGGATAGAGTTTCACAAATACAAACACGGTAAAGTTTGTTTTTCTGCAGTTTTAAAGTGTTTTTTTTTTTGTGTAATTTTTTTTGTGTAATTTTTTTTGTGTAATTTTTTTTGTGTAATTTTTTTTGTGTAATTTTTTTTGTGTAATTTTTTTTGTGTAATTTTTTTGTGTGTAATTTTTTTTGTGTAATTTTTTTTGTGTAATTTTTTTTGTGTAATTTTTTTTGTGTAATTTTTTTTGTGTAATTTTTTTTTTCCGACAAATTATTCCTTTTCTGAAATCTTTGTTTATGCAGCTTTTTTTGTTTTTGTTTTTGTTTTTTGTTGTTGTTGTGTTTATATTATTGAGGTAATTTATTATTCTGTTTTTTTCTATATTTTTTGTTAACTCTCTCTCTCTCTCTCTCTCTCTCTCTCTCTCTCTCTCTCTCTCTCTCTCTCTCTCTCTCTCTCTCTCTCTCTCTCTCTCTCTCTCTCTCTCTCTCTTTCTCTCTCTCACGTCACCAACATATGTACAAGTAAACAGACAGATAGACAAACAGGTTATCAGAATATATCTTAGTTTGCACACAAGCACAGACAGACAGACAGACAGACAGACAGACAGACAGACAGACAGACAGACAGACAGACAGACAGACAGACAGACAGACAGACAGACAGACAGACAGACAGACGGACAGATAGGTCACAAACTGGTCTCCTAACTTAGTTCATTGCGACAGAAAGTTTAAACGGTGGCAGTAGGCAAGAGAGAGAGAGAGAGAGAGAGAGAGAGAGAGAGAGAGAGAGAGAGAGAGAGAGAGAGAGAGAGAGAGAGAGAGAGAGAGAGAGAGAGAGAGAAAGTTTGCATGGCAGCTGTCATGGAAGGAAGGATTTGTGGGGATTATATCTATCTTTTGGTGAAAGTGGAAGAAGAGCGAAGATGGAAGAGGAGGAGGAGGAGGAGGAGGAGGAGGAGGAGGAGGAGGAGGAGCAGGCTGACGGTGAAAAGGAAGAAGATAGAAAGATACGCGAGAGAGAGAGAGAGAGAGAGAGAGAGAGAGAGAGAGAGAGAGAGAGAGAGAGAGAGAGAGAGAGAGAGTGAGAGAGAGAGAGAGAGAGAGGCAGGCTTGTTAATTAGAGTAGCTTCCATTTGTCTTCCATTTTTACAAACTGTTTAAGGAACCAAATTCTCATGCGCAGAAGGGAAAAAAACAAAAGCAATTCGACATTTCCACTTAAATTTAGAGAAAGTTTATCACGAAAAGAAAGAAGAAGAAGAAAAAGAAAAGAAGAACAGGAAGGAATAAAAGGTAGAAGGAGCCTTGCCACGTATACCCAACTCTGTATCCTAACCTAACCTAACCTAACCTAACCTAACCTAACCTAACCTAACCTAACCTAACCTAACCTAACCTAACCTAACCTAACCTAACCTAACCTAACCAACCCTAACCTAACCTAACCTAACCTAACCTAACCTAACCTAACCTAACCTAACCCAACCTAACCAACCTAACCTAAGCTAACCTAACCAACCCTAACCTAACCTAACCTAACCTAACCTAGCTTCTGTACACCTGGTTAGTTAATTACCTCCTCCTACACGTGGCTTCTCCTCACCTTTCCTAATTAGTTTCCTGCCCAGGTGTTCAGCTAAATATTTA
>JAPQNM010000026.1:8082668-8085168 GCA_029783475.1 Metacarcinus magister
ATCCCGCGCCACGAGGTCCTCAAAGGTGTTTATAGGCCTCAGTTTGGTGACGATGGTGAGGTGAGCAATGAGGGAAGAGCGATAGGTGTTGGTGAGGATGAGGCAGAACACAAACCACCCGCTGAAGAGAACCTGTAGAATTGGTGGATAAATAGAAGGTTAGACGAAGAGATAGGCGGTTGGATAGAAATTTAGGCGGTTGGGGTCAGTTTGGAAAAGGAAAAAGTCACTCAAACAATTGGACTTTCACTCACTCACCCTTATCAGTCAATCAGTCAGTCAGTCAGTCAGTCAGTCAGTCAGTCAGTCAGTCACATACCCTTCCGGAGGTAATGAGTGGGTGAGGGGCGGGTGAGTCTTCCAGTAAGGTGCCCCAGCTGTACAGAAGGGCGTGGGAGAGGCTGCCACGCCCACCCGCCCCTTCTGCCTCAGACCACTGCGTTCTGAAGAGCCACAGAACCACACTCCAGCACACTATGATGACGAAAGTAATGCTCCAAACCAAACCTGTAATAGTAGTAGTAGTAGTAGTAGTAGTAGCAGCAGTAGTAGTAGTAGTAGTAGTAGTAGTAGTAGTAGTAGTAAGAAAGAGAACTAACCAACACATTTACCTGAGAGAGGCTTAATCAACTGCAGGTACTGAGGTAACACTTGGGGTCTGGGGGACATTATACATATTAACTCTGGCAGGAAGACCCTTGAGTAGTCCACAGCCTTCTTCCTGCCGTGCGTCTGGGCGAGTACCGTAGAGAAGTCAGCCTCCTCATGCTGTAGAGTGCCAACAGTGCCTGACCAGTTACCGCCCCCCAGAGGTAGTCCAAATTGTGGCACCTTTGGGGGTCGAATCTCGTACCTGTTGGGGTGAGGTGAGATTTGACCTGTTGACCTTTTAGCATGTGGGAATTCCTGACCTATCCTGACCTTGCCTGTTTGCCCATTTTGTTGACATATGTAGAGGGAGTGAAGGCGTGGAGTCCCTTATAATTCTTTCTTCTTCCTCTATCATCTTCCTTCATCCTTTAGTTATTCTCTCTCTCTCTCTCTCTCTCTCTCTCTCTCTCTCTCTCTCTCTCTCTCTCTCTCTCTCTCTCTCTCTCTCTCTCTCTCTCTCAACACAGGGGGGAGTAGAACAATAATTACACACTAATCAGAAGGCTGTAAGCTTGCTACTCATTTTTGTAAACAAACTCAACATGAACTGTGAGTGTGAGGGGAAGGGAAGGGAGGGGAAGGGAGGGGAAGGGAAGGGAAGGGGAAGGAAGGGGGAGGGAGGGGAAGGGGGGAAGGGAGGAGAAGGGGAAGGGAGGGGAAGGGAGGGGAAGGGAAGAAGGGAGAAGAGGGGAGGAAAGGTCACGAGGGGAAGGAGTGCGAGTTAGTTGAGTGAAGAGGGAGGACAGGATGGAAGAAAGTTAGTTAGATGTGAGAGAGAGAGAGAGAGAGAGAGAGAGAGAGAGAGAGAGAGAGAGAGAGAGAGAGAGAGAGAGAGAGAGAGAGAGAGAGAGAGAGAGAGAGAGAGAGAGAGAGAGAGTAAGGAGTGTCATACTTTTATCACGTTAGAGATAAGAGAGTGAGCGCGCGCGCGAGAGAGAGAGAGAGAGAGAGAGAGAGAGAGAGAGAGAGAGAGAGAGAGAGAGAGAGAGAGAGAGAGAGAGAGGAGAGAGAGAGAGAGAGAGAGAGAGAGAGAGAAAGTATTATGTTAAAAAGGACATTTAGAACACTCCATTTTAAGTCATAGTTAGCATTGTAGAGACAGGTGATGACATACAACATTATAAGAATAGATAGTCAACTTTTACTTAGTGTTATAGTGTTGTATTTCGTTACTTAATCACCTTCCTTAATCAATGCTCCGTAGCTTAGTGGTAGAGCAGCGTAGATACCTAACGCAGGCGCAGGTTCGAGTCCTGCCGGAGCTAAATGTCTTTTTTTTTCCATTCAATTGTTTCTTATTGATCTGTCACCACCTGTCACCTAACACCTGTACCTGTCACCTAACACCTGTACCTGTCACCTAACACCTGTACCTGTCACCTAACACCTGTCACCTAACACCTGTACCTGTCACCTAACACCTGTACCTGTCACCTAATACCTGTACCTGTCACCTAACACCTGTACCTGTCACCTAACACCTGTACCTGTCACCTAACACCTGTCACCTAACACCTGTACCTGTCACCTAACACCTGTACCTGTCACCTAACACCTGTACCTGTCACCTAACACCTGTACCTGTCACCTAACACCTGTACCTGTCACCTAACACCTGTACCTGTCACCTAACACCTGTCACCTAACACCTGTCACCTAACAGGGGAAAAGAGGGGAAAAGGAGGGGAAAGGAGGGGAAAAGAGGGGAAAAGGAGGGGAAAGGAGGGAGAAAAGAGGGGAATTTAAGGCCTGTCTCTTAGCACCCTTTGCCTATCTAAGTACTTTTTAATCAGTGGAGGGGAAGGGGAAGTGTGTGTGTGTGTGTGTGTGTGTGTGTCTGTGTGTGTGT
>JAPQNM010000026.1:8102668-8105168 GCA_029783475.1 Metacarcinus magister
TTTCTTTTCACACAGTTAATGAAGAGAGAAAGGAGAAAGTTTGTTTTTTTTTCTTTTATTTTCGTTCAATATTGCGTTTGTTGTTCCTTCACACACACACACACACACACACACACACACACACACACACACACACACACACACACACACACACACACACACACACACACACACACACACACACACACAGGTGACCCACTACAAACACTTGCGTATACCTACCGGATGACACTATCTCTCTCTCTCTCTCTCTCTCTCTCTCTCTCTCTCTCTCTCTCTCTCTCTCTCTCTCTCTCTCTCTCTCTCTCTCTCTCTCTCTCTCTCTCTCTCTCTCTCTCTCTCTCTCGAAAGGTAATGATGAACTAGAATGTAAACAATGAAGTGGCGGTAGGAAAAGAGAGAGAGAGAGAGAGAGAGAGAGAGAGAGAGAGAGAGAGAGAGAGAGAGAGAGAGAGAGAGAGAGAGAGTTCAGTGAAAACAAACTTTATAGATTATTATCATTTCACTTGCAAAGAGGAAATGAAATGTGGTTGCCCAGTGTCTAGTGCCCCGCTGTGGTTGAGTGTGGTTAAGTGTGGTTAAGTGTGGTAGTATTAGTGTGGCTAAAATATATTATAAAAAAAAGTGTGGCAATTCTTATAGTTCCATTCTGTGTGTGTGTGTGTGTGTGTGTGTGTGTGTGTGTGTGTGTGTGTGTGTGTGTGTGGTAAAGGTGTGACACGCATCCCCTCTTTCATAAGTTGTAAAAGAGAGAGAGAGAGAGAGAGAGAGAGAGAGAGAGAGAGAGAGAGAGAGAGAGAGAGAGAGAGAGAGAGAGAGAGAGAGAGAGAGAGAATACCAAGTGTGTTATCAACGTAATATGAACGGATATTGTCGAAAATCAGATGGTTTTTTTCTTTTCCTACAAGCACACACACACACACACACACACACACACACACACACACACACACACACACACACACACACACACACACACACACACACACACACACACACTTGAAGGAAAAATAGAATGACGTCAATTCGACCTATGACGTTACTTCTGAGAGAGAGAGAGAGAGAGAGAGAGAGAGAGAGAGAGAGAGAGAGAGAGAGAGAGAGAGAGAGAGAGAGAGAGAGAGAGAGAGAGAGAGAGAGAGAGATTGGGTTTCTTTCATGAATGTGATAGAACTAATCCACGTGACATTTCTTTAAAACACACACACACACACACACACACACACACACACACACACACACACACACACACACACACACACACACACACACACACACACACACACACTAATTACCACTTCCCTCATCCATCCTTACCTACAACTAATTAACCGACACTCACCTGGGAATTCTCAGGTGACATCAATAACCTTTCCACACACACACACACACACACACACACACACACACACACACACACACACACACACACACACACACACACACACACACACACACACACTAATGTACATCTGGCAATTATATATATGTGTATCTAGGCGAATGTGTGTGTGTGTGTGTGTGTGTGTGTGTGTACATGAATTGTTATAGTCGTGTATGGCGAAGGAGCAGCTGAGAAAATAAACTTTATAGACGAGCTACAACCCACTGTGTATATCTTGAGAGAGAGAGAGAGAGAGAGAGAGAGAGAGAGAGAGAGAGAGAGAGAGAGAGAGTACATTTCTTGCAACCAGGGAAGTAAATACGTGAGTTTGGAAATAGAAATGGTGGTGATGGTGATGATAGTGATGGTGATGGTGATGGTGATGGTGATGGTGATGGTGGTGGTAGTGATGGTGAAGTGGATCAATAAACATTCTTTCATCCTTAAACCCATTACCACCACCATCACCACCACCACCACCACCACCACCACCACCACCACCACCACTACCATCTTCATCTCCTCTACATCTCCTCCTCTTCTTCTTCTTCTTCTTGCCGCCTCCACAAATTCTTATATAGCATCTGCATCTACCCTTTCATCTCGTCCTCTTCTTCTTCTTCTTCTTGCATCTTCATCTCTTCCTCTTCTTCTTCTTGCAGCCTCCACAAGTTCTTCTCAATCACACGGCCCTTTGCAAGGAACGTGACACAGTTCCAGATTGCGTTGATGATGGTGGCTGCCTGGGTGTGGACCATCATGTACAACCTCACTGGCACACCTCTAATTGGCATGACAAGGACAGGTGAGGGCAGGTGTGTGGGTGTGGGGGGGGTGTGGGTGTGGGTGTGGGGGTGGATGTTTGTGTGTGTGTGTGTTTGTCTATGTGTAAATAAACAAGTAGTCTTATGCCTTCCGCTTCCTGTGTGCGTGTGTGTGTGTGTGTAGGTGTGAGTGTGTGTGTGTGTGTGTGTGTGTGTGAGAGAGAGAGAGAGAGAGAGAGAGAGAGAGAGAGAGAGAGAGAGAATAATTATAACACCTATCCTACCACCATCTTCACCTCTTCCTTTTACCAACATCTCTTCCCACCAATCCTAATCTCTGTTTACTCTTCAT
>JAPQNM010000026.1:8115168-8120168 GCA_029783475.1 Metacarcinus magister
GGGATGCCTCTGAAACGAATGCTAAAAGTGTTAGTTTGATGTTGATGGATGGTAGTAACCTCATACAGTCTGACACGTCTTCAGGTTCAGACTCCAAGCTTAACTGCGCCGCCTGGGAACCACTTCAACCTATGTACCCAATGAATCACCTCAGTAGGAGTTGTCAGGAGATCATGACATCCACCTCCAACACGGTAACTCGATCTGCTTCTGTTGGGGACATCCAAGACCTGCTACACGATACTAAAACAGAGAAGGTCAAGGTGGATAAGGATTCTAAACGTCGGAATAAGTCTGAGGTGCATCGTCCGTTGATGTGGCAAGCAAGTGTTGACCACCTCACTACACCTGTCGGGAGGAGGAGGAGGTGTGTGATTGACAGGACGAGGTCAGATCAGAGCCAAGAACCTCACCACTACCACCACCTCGGCGTTAGGAAATTCATTAGAAACTTCAGGAAATCTCTCGGTGATCTGTTCAGTATTGAGGAACACTGATGGTGGTGACCTTGGAGAGTGTGAAGGGCGGGAATGTTATGCCCAGTCCTCCCAACACCCTTAAACATACCCTGAACACCCCCTGAACACCCCCCAACACCCCTGAACACCCCCAAAACCCCGGAACACCTTGTATCTCACCCTCTACCCTCCCCAAACACCCCGAAACACACTATCTCACGCCACAGATGCATTGAAAAACCTGTGTGAGAAAATGAAAGTGTAGCAGACTGAGGTGTGCCCCGCGGACCTGTACCCTTGAGGCGAGTGTTGGGTGTAGCGAGTGTAGGAAGTGTCAAGTGAGGAGGATTCTACCATACACAGAACGACTTTTGTGATTCCTGTTTTCCAGTGAATACTCAGTGAAGACGAACAACAGATTGGCTCAAGGCTGAACCAAACTCATATTCCAGCCTGTAATGAGGTGGTGACAGACAAACAGACAGACAGACAGGCAAACAGACAGTACAGACAGATATACACTGGCTCATTTCTGTGTTTCATATTTTTGTACATTGGTGTATAATGAATGAGTGATGATGATGATGATGATGATGATGATGATGGATGAGGAGCCATTGTTGATTGTTCACTGCAGCTGCATGTTTGGCGCCAACACTGCCTGTACGCCTTCACAACGGGGTCACTAACTATCAGACCATCTAACTAATGACCTGTGAGTAGTTAAGACGTCAATTGTACTACCATTATTAACCATTCACGATCATTAGTTCTTCTTATTCTTTATTTTTTTGTTTTTTCTGTGTGAAGCTTCAAATGGTTTATGAGTCAGCGATGTGAGTCACTTAGTCCGCCCGTCTGGCTCTTTGTGGTGTTGCCAGATGTGACTTACAGACAGTGGTGTTGAAAGCCTTGGAAGACGGACGTGGTGATGACGAGGAGGTGGTGGTGGTGCGTGTGTGTGTGTGTGTGTGATTGACCTTGAAACACCACCACTAAAGTATCAGGTAAAGACACACTTGTTGGGTTCATATTAAGTTTCGCATCAAATCACTCACTCACTCACTCACTCACTCACTCACTCACTCACTCACTCACTCACTCACTCATTTGAAACACTGAAACTTAACGACTCATTCCCTTATCACCTACAATATCGTGCCATTGACGGATATATAACAGAAGCAGGTTTTGTTATGTTATGCATTATCATTTTATCTGAATAATGGTGTTGATAATGATTCACGTTCAAATATTACAAATTATTCGTTATCGTAAATACTCTTACTGCCTATTACTTACTTATCATACAGCATGTCAAAGAGTTAAGATTATGTATTAGTTTGGTATATTTAAGATGTCTGAAGGATGTACAGTGTAAGAAAGTTGATACTATAGACTCTGTGTGTAGGATTTGGATGTTATGGAGTTTTTAGTTAAGTTACACCTTAAAACTTGCCATTATGTGTACCAAAGAAAACTAGTAAATTCAGGAGTGACTCGTGTAGATTAATGTTCGTGGTGTTTTTTTTTATTTTTTCTTAATAGTATGTATGTTTTATATTTTTTATGTTGTGGTGGAATAAATATGTTCAATGTTGCTGCTTTCCTCTATATATTGTAACCTTGAACAACATTTTACGATGCAATTGGAAAAAAGTAAATAAATAACATCTACTACACATAGGAAATATAATAATGATAATATAGTGAATTAAGGAAGGAAAAAAAACATACATTCTATTCAATCTTGTCACCAAATTGACTGACAACCACAATCACAACTTTACACTTCCAATCACAGACTTGAAACACATTATTCAACCCTTCCCCTAGTACCCCCATCCCCCCCCAGCCCCACCCCAGTAGCCCCAACCCCAACCCCAACCCCAACCCCTCAACCCCAGCCTAAGTCCCCAGCCCCAAGTCCCCAGCCCACAACCCCAACCCCAGCTCCACCCCAACCCCAGCCCAGCCACAGTCCCCAGCCCCCAGCCCCAGCCCCAACCCCAGCCCCAAGTCCCCAGCCCCAAGTCCCCAGCCCCCAGCCAAATCCCCAGCCCCAACACCCCAACCCCAAGTCCCCAGCTCCACCCCAGCCCCAAGTCCCCAGCTCCACCCCAGCCCCAAGTCCTCAGCTCCACCCCAGCCCCAAGTCCCCAGCTCCACCCCAGCCCCAAGTCCCCAGCTCCACCCCAGCCCCAAGTCCCCAGCTCCACCCCAGCCCCAAGTCCCCAGCTCCACCCCAGCCCCAAGTCCCCAGCTCCACCCCAACCCCAAGTCCCCAGCTCCACCCCAGCCCCAAGTCCCCAGCTCCACCCCAGCCCCAAGTCCTCAGCTCCACCCCAGCCCCAAGTCCCCAGCTCCACCCCAGCCCCAAGTCCTCAGCTCCACCCCAGCCCCAAGTCCTCAGCTCCACCCCAGCCCCAAGTCCCCAGCTCCACCCCAGCCCCAAGTCCTCAGCTCCACCCCAGCCCCAAGTCCTCAGCTCCACCCCAGCCCCAAGTCCCCAGCTCCACCCCAGCCCCAAGTCCTTAGCTCCACCCCAGCCCCAAGTCCCCAGCTCCAAGCCCCCAGCCCCAAGTCCCCAGCTCCACCCCAGCCCCAAGTCCTCAGCTCCACCCCAGCCCCAAGTCCTCAGCTCCACCCCAGCCCCAAGTCCTCAGCTCCACCCCAGCCCCAAGTCCCCAGCTCCACCCCAGCCCCAAGTCTCCACCTCCACCCCAGCCCCAAGTCCCCAGCTCCACCCAAGCCCCAAGTCCCCAGCTCCACCCCAGCCCCAAGTCCCCACCTCCACCCCAGCCCCAAGTCCCCAGCTCCACCCAAGCCCCAAGTCCCCAGCTCCATCCCAGCCCCAACCCCCCAGCTCCACCCAAGCCCAAAGTCCCCAGCTCCACCCCAGCCCCAAGCCCCAGCTCCACCCTAGCCCCAAGTCTCCACCTCCACCCCAACCCCAGTTCCACCCCAACCCCAGCCCAGCCACAGTCCCCAGTCCCCAGCTCCACCCCAGCTCCACCCCAGCCCCAAGTCCCCAGTCCCCGCCCGGCCTCCGTACGATAACTGCATGATAGATCAATGGACCATAACACTGAGAAAACACCACAGCCAGGCGAGAGAGAGAGAGAGAGAGAGAGAGAGAGAGAGAGAGAGAGAGAGAGAGAGAGAGAGAGAGAGAGAGAGAGAGAGAGAGAGAGAGATGATTCGCGTGACTTACCTTTTTACTCTCATTTCTCTTTATTTTTATCTTTTACTTACTTAAATCTGTATCCATTTCATTTTTTTTTCTTCTCTCTCTCTCTCTCTCTCTCTCTCTCTCTCTCTCTCTCTCTCTCTCTCTCTCTCTAATCAATGGTTTTAAAGAGGTTAATTATTATTTTCCTTGCAAGAGAGAGAGAGAGAGAGAGAGAGAGAGAGAGAGAGAGAGAGAGAGAGAGAGAGAGAGAGCCTGCGTGACGTCATCTCATATGTAAGCCATCTCGTTAGTGTCTTCAGGAGGAGGAGGAGGAGGAAGAGGAGGAGGAGGAGGAGGTAGAGGAGGAGGAGGAGGAGGAGGAGAAGGAGAAGGAGGAGGAGGAGGTAGAGGAGGAGGAGGAGGTATGAATGAATAGGGAGAGGATAGCGATGTGGGAGGGAGAAAGAGAGAGAGATGAGGAGAGAGAGAGAGAGAGAGAGAGAGAGAGAGAGAGAGAGAGAGAGAGAGAGAGAGAGAGGGTCACATTCTCACAATAAGTAATATGATTGTCACAAAAACGTTGAGTCACCTATAGAGAACGTATATACACTCTCTCTCACTCTCTCTCTCTCTCTCTCTCTCTCTCTCTCTCTCTCTCTCTCTCTCTCTCTCTCTCTCTCTCTCACGTGATTCCCTTCATCACTTAAAAACCTCAGTTGCATTGCGTGTTGTAAAAGAGAGAGAGAGAGAGAGAGAGAGAGAGAGAGAGAGAGAGAGAGAGAGAGAGAGAGAGAGAGAGAGAGAGGAAAAAAAACCGATTCACGTCAGTAGTTCGTGAAAATTACCCAGAAAAACGTTTGTCAGATTAGTAACGAAAGGAAGAGGAAGAGGAGGAGGAGGAGGAGGAGGAGGAGGAGGAGGAGGAGGCGGAGGAGGAGGAGCAACGTTTACAAGATCACCAACAGGAAAAAAAGAGACGAAAGAACGGAGACTAAACTAAAATAAATATTACTAAAACAAACCAAATTTTCCTTCTACTGTTACTGGGAAGGGAGGGAGGGAGGGAAACGGGGGTGAGGGGGGGGTGAGGGGGGAGGGGAAACATACCAGATGCAGTATATATACGTACTGTAGCCTGTATGTACGTAATATTACCTGTGTGTACGTGAATACCGGTGGTGGCCGTGCATTTAGACCCACTGGTACAAATCCTAACCCGAGATGCCAGGGAGGAATTCACCGCCCCGCTTTTCAAAACACCCTTATTTACGTACATAGACCGGACTTCCATGTACGTGGGGGTGGTGTACATGCAGGTGGTCTCCTAACCTATCACTAGAACGCCGTAGACACTTTAGTACTCCCTTGAA
>JAPQNM010000026.1:8142668-8172668 GCA_029783475.1 Metacarcinus magister
GTAGTAGTAGTAGTAGTAGTAGTAGTAGTCTTTCATTAACATAAGAAAGTTAGTTTTTCATGTTTACCAAAATGAAGAAGAAGAAAAAAAAGTAAAGCTAAATATATTCATAACTTAATGTTTTTTATATGTTCTCTAAGTGTTCTAGATTCTTGGTGTGTGGGTGGTGTGGGGGGGGGGAGGGGGGAGGAGGAGGGGGCGTAGGATTCTGAAATTACCTGGTGATCTAATTAGGAGTAAAGAAGCATTACCTGAGGAGGAGGAGGAGGAGGAGGAGGAGGAGGAGGAGGAGGAGGAGGACTTACCTGACGCAGAGGATTGTGGGCAGTAATTAGTCATTCACCTTTACACACACACACACACACACACACACACACACACACACACACACACACACACACTGACTCAGCAAACACAGTCTCAAGATACCAAAAAAAAAGAAAGGAGAGGAGATAGAAAAAAAAGAAGGGAAGGGGGCGTTGAGAGAGAGAGAGAGAGAGAGAGAGAGAGAGAGAGAGAGAGAGAGAGAGAGAGAGAGAGAGAGAGAGAGAGAGAGAGAGAGAGAGAGAGGGGCAGGTAGTGAGACAGGGGGTCCGTTGAGAGGGGGGGGGGCGGGGGCGGATTGACGTCACCGAGCGCCCTGCGTGACACTGGCTGGCTGGCTTATCACTTTCTTGCCCCAAAGCCGCGTACGGAGAAGCCATAAGTAGACGACACTTAAATAGCTGTAGTAGAGAGAGAGAGAGAGAGAGAGAGAGAGAGAGAGAGAGAGAGAGAGAGAGAGAGAGAGAGAGAGAGAGAGAGAGAGAGAGAGAGAGAGAGAGCATCAAAATATTACTGAATTCTGAAAACTGTACTCTGAAAACGAGGGAATATTTAATAAAAAAAAGAAAAATTCACTCACTTAGAAATCGGATTTTGAAACGAATAATTACTTAGAAGAAGAAAAAAAAGATTATGAAAACGATCTGAAAAGTGAAAGGAAACTTACTTGAAAAAAATATACTTAACTTTGAACAAACTTTTAAAACTTAGAAAGTAGTCTGTAAAGTAAGGATATACCAAAACTTAGAACGAGAGGATATTAACTTAAAACACATTCACTTAACTTACAAAACTACTTTTAAAACTTGAATATACTTAGTTATGCATCAACACAAACTTATATATGCACTCAGAAGTTGTATTTCTCAGTAGTTCAATACAATAGGGACTACCGGGTGATGTTATGGACTTATAACTACCACTGTGAGTCTATATCAAACATCTATAAGCAACCAGACAATTTTAAACTACCATTACTACCACTAACGAGGGGAGGGTCGTTAGGCAGAAGGAAAACACAATAGGGTGACCTGATCTTGTTTTAGACTTGTAACTACTAATTGTGAGTCTCTATTAAACACCTAGACGATCTTAAACTACCATTACTACCACTAACGAGGGGAGGGTCGTTAGGTATCAGGAAAATTAGTTCACATGGCTTATGTTAACGACTATTATTTTTTTTCCTTGGTAATTAGAGAAGCAAGGTAATTAGAAGGGAAATAAGGTAAAATTAGAGGGGAAATTCGGTTAAATAAGGTAAAGTTAGAAGGGAAATAAAGTAAAATTAGAAAGGAAACAAGAAAAAATTTTGAGAAACCAGGAAAATTTAGAGAAAAGATAATTAAAAGGAAAAACAAAGTAAAAAAAAAGAAAATAGAGGAAATAAGAAAAAAAAATACAGAAACAAGGAAAATTTCGAACCCCAAAAAAACTTAAGATATAATTAGAAAGGGAAACAAAAGTAGAATAGGATTAGAAGATTGGAAGGATTCGGGAGTCTATAATGCTGTCCGACCTGACTCTGCCCACCAATCAGCGTGCTCGTGGGTCCTCGCGGAGAGCCAATAGGAAGGCGAGAACCGCGTGACGTTAGAGCGAGGGTGTGACGTCATGAGCGGCGCATGTGTGTGTTGAGGTGCCTTTGTTTGCGTGTTTTGGGCTTGTTGTTGTTGTTGTTGTTGTTGTTTAGTAGTAGTAGAAGTAGTAATAGTAAGAATAGTAGTTAAGTGTTACTACTACTACTATTACTACTACTAACAACGGTAAAGTACGTAATCACTTAACTACTACTACTACTACTACTACTACTACTACTACTACTACTACTACTACTATTATAGGTGAAATGACAGTACCAAATCATTATAAGAAGAAAGAAAGGGAGGAAGAAATAAAGGAAGAAAGAGAAGAAGAGAAGAAAGGGTCATAGAGGGATTGGGTAATTTTAAGTATTAATCTGAGCCAATCATGTTCCTTCCCTCCCATGACGTCATAAGGAAGGTATGACGTCAGAGGAACCGATGACCAGCTGATTATTACGATTTATGATCATGTGTGTGTGTGTGTGTGTGTGTGTGTGTGTGTGTGTGTGTGTGTGTGTGTGTGAAGATAAAAATAGCACATAACTTTGCCTTAATCCTTCTTATCATTCCCTCATTTTATTTATATATATTTTTTATCTCATCTCTTTCTTTTTCTCTCTCTTTTTTTTTTTTTTAGGCGGAAAATCTTCTGTTGGACATTAATATGAATATGAAAATAGCTGATTGGGGCTTCAGTAACTACTACACGCCCACGGACACCCTCAACACCTGGTGCGGCTCCCCTCCCTACGCTGCTCCTGAAGTCTTCGAAGGCAAAAAATACATCGGCCCTGAAATAGACATCTGGGTAAGTAAAGCGCGGACAGAATATAAATAAACAAAACTTATCTTCAGTCTACCATTCAATACAAACGTTTTCTTTGATGTGATTATTAATAGGTTTTCTTTTTTTTTATTGTATGGGTGACTGATGTATTTTTGTGTTATTGATATTTATGTGTTTGTTTTCTTTTTCATGGACAGAGTTTAGGTGTGGTGTTGTATGTGTTGGTGTGTGGTGCGCTGCCCTTCGACGGCCCAACCCTTCCCGCCCTTAGGGACAGGGTACTCTCAGGGCGCTTCAGAATACCTTACTTTATGTCTTCAGGTAAGGAAATATAAGTATAAGTGTGTGTGTGTGTGTGTGTGTGTGTGTGTGTATGTGTGTGTGTGTGTGTATGAATGGATGTGTTTTATTAGTGTACATAATGCTGGCTTTCTCTTTCCCTCACGTACACCACTACCGAGAGAGAGAGAGAGAGAGAGAGAGAGAGAGAGAGAGAGAGAGAGAGAGAGAGAGAGAGAGAGAGAGAGAGAGAGATGAATGAGTGTATTTGTATGAACACCTAAGTAATTCCTTTCTCTCTCTCTCTCTCTCTCTCTCTCTCTCTCTCTCTCTCTCTCTCTCTCTCTCTCTCTCTCTCTCTCTCTCTCTCTCTCTCTCTCTCTGTCAACTGGTAGAGTTCAGCTTTAGCACGTGACGTCAGTCGTGTTCTCCCACAACCACAATCACCACAACCACAACCACAACCACTACTACTACTACCACTACTACTACTACTATTACTACTACTATTACTACTACTATTGTTGCTACTACTATTATACTGCCACAACCACCAATACTATTACTACTACTACTACTGCTTCTACTACTACTACTACTAACTACTACTACTACTACTACTATTATACTACCACTACTACCACTCTTTCAAAATTTTAATCCACAATATCTCCTACTCCTCTTCCTCCCCCTCCTCCTCCTCCTCCTCCTCCAACACACCCATTCATTCTTCAGCTTTGGACCTTCAGAGTACCCCTTCCCCCCTCCCCCCCCCCATTCTCCACCCACTCAAAGCCCCCCTTCAGTACTCTCCCCACCCCCTCACGCCCTCAATGACGTCATGCCGCCCACAGGTGTTGCAGGGTTGCCAATTCTCATCCACCTCACAGGACTTTCAGTGTTACCAATCTTCGAACCACCTTCATTATAGAGGAGGAGGAGGAGGAGGAGGAGGAGGAGGAGGAGGAGGAGAGAGGAGGACTAATGAAATTGATCTACCAGCTTATACATACATACTTACATACATATATACAAACATACATACATACGTTCATCTGTGTACACATGCCAAACGTACACATGACTGGTTTTACTGTTCCTCTCATTAGCTTCTCTGTCTGTCTGTCTATTTATATATTTATCTTTATTTAATATTCTGTCTATTTATTTATCTATTTCAATTTTCTGTCTTTACCTATTTCTTTATTTATCTCTTTGTCTATTTATGTCTTTGTTCTTTCATCTGTCTAGCATTTTAAAACATCTATATATATATATTTTGTGTGTGTACTCTCTCTCTCTCTCTCTCTCTCTCTCTCTCTCTCTCTCTCTCTCTCTCTCTCTCTCTCTCTCTCTCTCTCTCTCTCTCTCTCTCTTTACGCCTCCCTCCACCCACCTTTACCTGCGTTCAAAAATGTCTAATTAGTGAAGGTTTTAATCCGTCAGAACAAAGTTGAACCTGATTCCAGTGTGTAGTGAGTGCACAGAAATGCGTACCTGTGTGTGTGTGTGTGTGGGTGTGTGTGTGTGTGTGTGTGTGTGTGTGTGTGTGTGTGTGTGCGTGCGTGTCTGTGTGTGCGTGTGTGTGCGTGACTGAACTTCGATTCTTTAAGCCAATGACGTCAACAGTGAAACACCCTCTCTCTCCATATCTCTCTCTCTCTCTCTCTCTCTCTCTCTCTCTCTCTCTCTCTCTCTCTCTCTCTCTCTCTCTCTCTCTCTCTCTCTCTCTCTCTCTCTCAATAGTAGTAGTAGTACAGCCTCACCCTTCCTCCCCCAGATTGTGAGCAGCTGGTACGCAAGATGCTGGTGCTGGACCCTGGTCGGCGGTACACGGTGCAGCAGATCAGACAGCACCGCTGGATGGCGGGGGAGGACGCCCCCACCACCCTCCCTGAGCACCCCGAGGTGGCGCGGGCGGAGAGGACCACTGACCCCAACGAGCAGGTCCTCCGCGTGATGCAGGAGCTGGGCATTGACGTGAACAGGACCAGGGAGGTGCGTGGAGGGGGGGCAGGGGCAGGGGGGTTATGTAGGTTATATATATATATATTTGTTATAGGGATGTATGGGAAAAGAGGTGTGTGTGTGTGTGTGTGTGTGTGTGTGTGTGTGTGTGTGTGTGTGTGTGTGTGTGTGTGTGTGTGTGTGTGTGTAAGTGATGGTGACGCACGTGCTTGCCTCCCCCGCCAGGCGCTGCTCAACGACGCCTACGACAACTACACCGCCATCTACCTGCTGCTGCTGGAGCGTCTGAAACAGCACCGATCCTCCCTGCAGGGCGAGCGTCACGCCGGCCTCGACCACCAGCGGCGGCGGCCTTCCAGCGTGGCTGAGGCCGCCGTCAGGAAGATGTGTGCCGTGCTGCCCCAAGGCAAGGGTTCCCCCGCCACTCCCCTCATGCCGGCACAAGGGGACATGGTGCCGCAGGAGCCCCTGGTGGGCAGACCCTTCGGCCACACCGGCAGGATGCTGCCAGCCACGCCCGGGGATCCCTCAGGCCTCCCGCACTCCTTCATATCAAACATGGGTCAGCTGGGCATGCGGGGCAGTGTGGGTGGACCCATCCAGGAGGTGGAGGGCATGGCCACCATCACGTCCTACACGTCGCCGCCCTTCAGAGAAGGGAGTCAGGACTCCCAGACTGAGCTGGTGGCGGCGTACCAGGGCATGGCGGTGAGTGGCATGACGCTGGTGGGCAAGGCTTACCGGGAGGCTGAGGGCGGGCCCTCCACCTCCATTGACGAGGGCGTGGAGGCGGACATGGAGAGTGAGTGTGGCTCCCTGATCAGCGCGTCCCGCGGTGCTCCTTGTCTGCTGCAGAACATCAAAAGTGCCTCCCAGCAGTCCTCGGAGGCCTCGCAGGGCACGGACTCCCCCCTGGGCAGCGTCACCAGCACAGGCTCAACCTTCGAGAGCTTTGAGTCCCAGCTGGAGCCTGACATGGCGGCGTCACTGTCCTCGTGCTCCCACGCCTCGCTCACCGCGCGTCCCATGCTGCAGGGGCACGCCAACACGCGGGTCCTGCAGCCCCAGAGCCAGCTGGACCCGACACCCGACGCCCCGGAGCGTGCACACACCCGCTCACCTGTCAACTTCCGCGAGGGTCGCCGCGCCTCGGACGGGCTGGTCAGCCAGGGGGTGATTGCCTTCAGGCAAAGACTGTTGGAGACCGAGAAGGCGCGCGGCCTGACGGAGCTTCACAGTGTACAGCAGGAGCACCAAGCCCTCACCACGCTGTACCAGGCGGCGGCCGTCACCAGCAGCGAGGAGACGCCGTCCCGCCCCCCGCCCCCCCTGCAGCAAGCCCAGTACTACCGGCAGTGGCGGCACTCGTACGCTGGTTCAGACGAGCTGAGCCGCGCGCCCTTGGTGCGGCAGAGAGTGTCGTTGCCAGACACCCTTGGCCTGGCACAACACAAGCTGCTGCACTCCAAGGAAACTGTCAAGGAGGCCGACCACCCTCTCACCAAGCCGCTGCAGCAGCAGCTGTTCCAGCACCGCCTGCAGCAGAAGAGACAAATCCTTCAGAAGCAGGCGGCCTACCCCAGACAGTCCTTCCCCGTGGGGTGTGACCTGTCGCGGCGACAAATAGTGCGTCAAGCGTCCTACAAGCTGGCGCAGCAGCAGCCTGTGCTGCCGCCGCTGCCGGGCGAGCTGACCGCCGCGCACCTGCTGGCGGGCGTGACGCAGGCTGACCTCACGTGCCCGCCCATCGCCGAGCACGAGGACCTGGCCGCCGAGGACGAGGAGGGTTGGGAAGGCAGCTCCACCTGGCGGCGACTCACGTCCTGGACGCCGGACACCACCTGGCACACGCTGCCCTCCACCTTCGCGGCCTGTCAGATCAGTGAAGGGCAGCCTGTGCAGGCCGGCGCCGACACCCGGGTGTGGCCGCAGCTACAGTCTTGGCCCAGCACGTGGCACCACCAGGTGAGTCCACACACCTGTCCACCACCATCACCATCACCTTATCCTTATCACCTTCCTCTGATTGGTCTTCCTTTCCCCGTCCTTGCCCCAACACCACCTCTAACACACCTCTTCCCCTGCAGGGTGGCGGCGCGGTAGGGGCAGCACCCTGGCAGCCTGTGACGGGTGGTCCTGGTGCCCTGCTGCCCCAGACGGTGTGTGAGAGTCCCATCCTGGAGATGCCGGAACACATGGAGACCTGAGTCAGGCCTCGAGGGAGCCCCGGCACACTCCGTTTGAGTCACGCAGCAGCAGCAGCAGCAGCTTTGAGTCATGCGAGTCAGGGACCTCCTCACCAGGTGTGTGATTGGTTCATCTCGCCTCCCCCTTGAACTTGTGATTGGCCAGGACTTCCAATCGCTGGTCCGCGGCTGGCTGGCTGGCTGGCTGGCGTGGTCCTTGCCAAGGCGCCTCTGTGGTAAGGCGTGGGGCCGCCCGTCTCCCCGGCCAGGCCACATCAATATCTAGTCAATACCTAAGCTTCCCACGCCCTCTACGCTTCCCCACGCCCCACACGCCCTCACTAGATACACACCCACAGGACTCCCCGTTTTGGGCACATTCCTAGTCCACTCCTGCCACACCACCACCACCACCATTAGTCAGGTTACACGCTGCCCCGATCAAAAGTCACCAACCACAGCCAGTCTTGTCTGACATACGAGGTGCTGATTGGCTGGCAGGTTATCATGCTGTGCTGCCATTGGTTACAGGTGGCGTGGTGGTGGTACAAGACAGGTATAGGACAGGAATATGACCTTTCTTTCACACTTTGACCTTACTTGATGGTTTGGCATTTTCTAGACCAAAGATTCAGAAAGTTTAAGGCATACCATTAGATTATCGTTCATTGTGGTAATTTAATAAGTGAATGAAGGAAGGTTTTTTTATTAATTATTATTTTAACGTATCTTTTTACTATATTTCACCCTGTAGATGGACGTGCTAGGGTAGGATATAAACAAAATACTAGACAATCACGATAAGCCTGTAGAAGTTTTATGTCATTATTGTTTTTTTATTTATTTATTATTATTTGAACTTTAAGGGGGAAAAAGAAGGTTATTTAAGAAAGAAAGAAATAAGAAAGATATAATTCACACCCTTATTTATATACGTCGTGTCTAAATGCCAGATTATCAAAAAAAATTAGTAATATTCCGCCAACCTGTTTCCATTTTCTGTGGTGGAAAATGATGTGACGTTTTCTATCGCGAGGCTGAGGAGGGGACACTGCTCTATCTTATTTTCTTTTCTTTTTAGAGGGAGAGAGAGAGAGAGAGAGAGAGAGAGAGAGAGAGAGAGAGTGAGTGTGTGTGTGTGTGTGTGTGTGTGTGTGTGTGTGTGTGTGTGTGTGTGTGTGTGTGTGTGTGTGTGTGTGTGTGTGTGTAAGAAACGAAATTAACTTTTTGTAATATCTTTCAAATTGTGATGTTTTTGAAAGTCGAATATATACTCTCTCTCTCTCTCTCTCTCTCTCTCTCTCTCTCTCTCTCTCTCTCTCTCTCTCTCTCTCTCTCTCTCTCTCTCTCTCTCTCTCGTTGATGGGTGACATGATTTAGTCGCGTGTCTGTGTATAATTTTCTAGTCAAACGGATCCAGTATTATGCATTTTTTTTTTTATATATTTCCTCCCTTTCCTTCCCCTTTCTTTCCTTTCCCCCTTCCTCATCCCTGTTCCTTCCTTGCCTTTATGAGGAAGCAGAGATGAGGTTCCACTCCTATGAGGACATTATGCAAAAGAAAACGCAGATGAAGTGCGAGACAATTTCACTGAGTTTTCAAACCCTCCAAAAAAAATAAATAAATAAATAACTTCATCTTAGGAAAAAAATACTAAGGATGATAATATTTAGTAACTTCCACCACCACCACTACTATTAGTACTGCTGTGACTATTACTATTACTACAACTACTGCTACCAATACTCGTGTCTAGATGTAACCCCGATGAAGCAGATAGGCAGCCCTGTTAGCTCAAATACTTGTAGCGGGATGTACTGAAGTGTTACAGAGGAAAAAGAGCTCACCTGCCCACGACCAAGACGAGGGCAAGGGAAAGCGGGCTGGTATCGCCAAAAATAGATACACACATACCGTATTTCACTCTAAACCTAACCCCACGTCAATAATTAAGTAATATAAGCTTTGATATGAGTAAATTAATACATTATTGGTGCAAATGAGTTAAAAAACGGCTCGTAAGTCATTAGAAAACGTATTTTTAAGGGGTGTGGTGGTGTATTTTTCTTTTTTGGCGACGCCTCTTTCTCCTCTGGAACCATGCCTGTGGAAAGGCTTTAAAATCGCTACCATAGAGTTCTTTTTTAATTTTTCTAGTGTATGTAACGGGGTGACTAATGTGCTTTTTTGGGACTCGAATTATTAGTTTATATTATTATTATTATTATTATTATTATTATTGTTGTTATATTTTTTTGGTATTCATCGTGAAATGATGAAGCAGACAGGGAGACACACACACACACACACACACACACACACACACACACACACACACACACACACACACACACACACACACACACAGACCCACACCCACACACACACACACACACACACACTCAATGCTCAAGAAGCGTGTTGGTTCACGTTTCAAATGAATAATGTTAATGAAGATAAGAAAGAAAATAGATGAATAAGAAGGGGGAAAAAAACTGATAAAATGATCCATGAATGTAAACTTGTCTTTCCATTATTATTAATATAGCTATTATTATTATTATTATTATTATTATTATTATTATTATTATTATTATTATTATTATTATACTACCACATACCTCGTACAGGGTAACCAAATGTAATGAATAAGGACGATTTTTGAATGAATATGACGAATGATATTTATACATAACATTACATAACATAACTTAACATAACATTAACATTTTCTCACTGAGGTGGTGATTGTGAATGCAAATGAAGCAAATGTAGAATAAGTGACACTAATGCTAATGAAAAAATATATGTTTCGTGAGGTTAATTTCCGTCTTGTTTTTACGTTAAGTGAGTTTCTTTTGTTTTAAGTTTCTTTGCAAGTTTTGTTTATTTATTTATTTATTTTTTTCGTGGAAGTGAAGAAGGAAGACTTTTTATATATGTCCTTTACGTTGCTGTTGTTGTTATTATTATTATTATTATTATTATGTGACCTTTGAGTTACAATACAATACATATACAATGATTTCAAAGTTAGAAGTGAGAAATATTTAAATTACATTCAAAAATTCATTAATCACACTTCATTTAGGGCTAAAAAAGTATAGTACAGTTTCAGAAAAAAAACTCCAATATTTTAAAACAGATTATTTAAACTTTCTCTTTTATTTTCTATCTTCCTTCCATTATTCCCTTCCTCTTTCCTTACCAAACCAGTGGAGGGAAGGAGGAAGGAGAGGAGGAAGAGGAGGAAATGTAATAATTATAATAGAAAGAGATACACAAAAGTGGCAACAATATCAGAATCAAAGAAAACGGAACTAGGTTATGAAGTTTTAAGTATAACCGAAGTAAAAAAAATATAACTTGAAAAAATGTTAAGATAGAATACCATTGCAGGTCGTAAACTAATTAATTAAGGTGCATTGCCACAGTGCTTATCTCCGTCTCAAACAAAATAAAAACAGTTAATAAGTAAAATGGGTTAAGTAATTATTGAAGGAAATTGGATGTTTACAAGTTAATGAAAAAAGATGATGAAAGAAATGAAGAATGTGTCTATAGAATTTTAAAAAGAGTTAAGGAGTAAGATCAAGAACGGTTAAAAGTTGCTTAAAGAAAAGGAAATAATAGAAAGAGGGAAAGGAAATTCAAACTAATAATAACTAATAGAAAAAAAGATAGAACATAAGGACCAAAATACAAACTAATTATTACGATCAGTCTTACAAACGAAGGGGAAACACAGCACATGGAAAAATATATATAAAAAAAATATACTGAAGGGAAACAGGGAAGGAAGGGGAAACAAGGAGAGGGGAAGAGGACGCCACTCTTCCCCTCTGACCTCACTTCCCCTCCTTCCCCTGGCATAAAAAGAGGGGAAAAAAGGGGAGAAGTAAGTCATGCAAGTAATGTGGGAAAGAATTGATCTATAAATAAATCCTTTAACTCGTTGCCATTATTATTATTATTATTATTATTATTATTATTATTATTATTATTATTATTCATGAAGATATATATAAAACACAATAACACAATTTTCTTTATCTTATTATTCAGTTTAATCTATTTGTTAAGTATTTATTTATTTATTTATTTATTTCCGTCGTTTATTCTCCCATGATCTGTCTTCCAATAAATTTAATAAACGGTGAAATTAATGTGAGAAAATAATATTATAGAAAAAGCCTGAATGTAAATTACCTAAAAAGAAACTAAAATTTTGACCGAGAAAAGTAATGATCGATGAAAATTAAAGAGAAAAAAAAAACGTTTGAAAAAAAATATATATGCAATGTAAGAATGGGATACGCACGTAAAATTTTTCTTCCTAATTTTTTAATTAATTTTTGGTTTGGTTAATTATTATTATTATTATTAATTTTTTTTAGTATCAGTCAAAGCTTCATTTTTTTACACATGTATACCTGCTTTTATTATTATTATTATTATCATTATTATTTATCATTATTATCACATTTGCGTTCTCTCGTCTTCTCTTCTCCGTTCATTCGTAAAAGACAAATTGGAAAAAGAGAAAGAAAATAAGAGATGAAAGAAAATGAAACAAATAATATATATAAAATACGTGAAATATGGGCTGTGTATTAATTTATTTTAGTTTGGTAATGGGTAGAAAATGTATAGACTAGTTAGGATTTAAATTATTATTATTATTATTATTATTATTATTATTTATTCATTAATGGCGATCTTAGTTTATCTTTTTTCATTGTTTTTCGGTTGTGTGATGACGTGAGCGTTAATTAGTGAAGGCAGTTAGTTTTCTACAGTCTAATAGGCCTAGGAGGAGTACAGACATAGTTGTAGGCCTAGAGATAAAAAAAATATAGGTAAACAATATCAATGATGAATATTTATAAAAGCCAATCAGAACCTATTATAGAATTGGAACTTTTTCAGAATAATAACTTCTTTTTTATAGAATTGTAACTTTTATTTATGATTTGTTTAAAGAAATTTAACTTTTTATATATATATTTTTTTTAGAATTTTAACATTTTATAGATTTTTGTTACGATTTTAACTTTAGGAATCAATCTTTTTTATTATTTTCTAGAATTTCAATTTTTAAAAATTTTATTTCTTCTGGTTGGCAATTGTAAATGTTTCCTCTTTTTTAATAATAATAATAATGATAATAATAATACTACAGCAGCTTTTTAGAAGGACAATAAACCCTTTTTAAAACCCCTTAACTCAACCTTTTATCATGAGCTGGTCTCAATACACAACAATAATAATAATAATAATAATAATAATAATTGTACTGATAAAACAGATACATTAATAAAAGAAAGACTTAATTTATCAACAGCAGCAATGGGTGATAATAACTTTAGATTAAATAAATAAATAAAAACAATAAATAATAAGTATATATATAAAAAACTAAAACTTCCGTCAATGATCTTTCAAATAATGCGCTTCTCTGGACTATTTTTTTTTTATTTCGTTATTTTCATTTTCACTTTTTTTTCTTTTTCCGTCGATATTAATTTTTTCTTCTTAATACATTATACATTGTTGTTAAAAATGTTTGCTATTCTATTCACCTGTTAAATGACCACCATTAATATATAAGGTAATTAATTGTACGAGGTAACTATTATAACTACTATTATTACTATATTTATGTTGAATACTCTATTAATTCATTAACAGGATTATCTATAGCGTATAATTAATAGATTCAAAGACGCCAGCCACCAGGGTAAAGGAACGAAGGAAGGAGTGTTGGATGCTCTTTTGTTTTATATTCATTTATTTATTGTTGTTGAATAAATGCCCCGATTAATGTTTGTTCGTATGTGCGAATTTATTATTATTTTTTTATATATATGATTTGATCTCGAATGTGTGTACGTGTGTGTGTGTGTGTGTTTTTTTCGTTTTTTTTTCATTACAAAATTTTAACCCCCAAAAAACATGAAAATATATATAGATTAGAATGATTTTTTACGTTTTAAGATTAATCACCAAAATTAAAACATTCCGGGTTCATAATGTTGTGTTTTTATTTGTTATTAAATGTTTTCCAAAATAATCAAATAAAACGTTAATTAATCACGTTTAGATAATTGACGGAAAATTGGTGACTTATTTTTTTATATCAATTCATTTATAGTCTTTCATTATTGACGATTCCATTTTAATCTTTATAATCTTTCTCTCTATTTATTTATGTCTATCTCTCTTTCTCTTTTTCTTTTTTTATTCCTTTCGTTTGTGTACAATTCCAGATAGAATGAATTAAGTTATATTATCGTTATTATTTATAGGACAAGTGTAGGCAAGATGGGCTGGACTAATAACAAATAAATCAACAATTACCAAAAACAGATCAATACATAAATAAATACAAAAACTAATGGTTAGAAAGAAAAAAAATAATTATACGTTTTAAATCACTGTTCAATATGAATTTTTATCTAACTATTGAATACGTCAAATTGGGTATTAACATTATTTTCTAAGACTATTTATTTACCATTATTAACCAACATAACTACATGGGCATTCAACTGACTACATAATTACGTCATTGAGAGAAAGAAAGAAGAAAAATCTATACCAATTTACATCATTGAGAGAGAAAGAAAGAAAGAAGAAAAATATATACCAATTTACGTAGACACACCTGTAATCTTTCCTTAATTAGATTCACACGAGGAGGAGGAGGAAGTATTTGACCTAATTACATAAACAGATGCTTAATTGAACTAGATAATTAATTAACACACACGAGTACACACACACACGCACACATACACCTACACCTCTTATAAGTAATCTAAACCTTAATGCAGTCACTTAATACTGGGCTCTCCCTCCCCCCCCTTCCCTTCCTTTCTCTCCCCTTCCTCCCTCCCCCACAATCCCATCTCTAGCCCATTAGTGTCAAGTCTTCCCATGTTTGTATAAAGGTGTGAATGGGTGTACAAATGGCAAAGAAAGTATAAGGTTATGTTAAGAAGAATAGGAAGGTGTCTTAGCACCCTAAACTAAACTAAAACTAAAACTAAAGATAAAAAAAGTACATCAGGATTGTATAAGAAACAGGAATTATTAAGACCAAGAATCGTCTCTAAGTTATATTATTATCTATTGTGAATTGTGTTTTTAAAAAGGTTTATTTATATGCATGGCGAAAAATGTATCTTGACTTTTGGGGAAATATGTTAAAACGATAATTGGGGGAGAAATAAAATAATGATTAATAATATCAGTATTTTGGAGTTCAAATTTTGCAGTCTGGTTAAAATGTAACGTAAATTTGTGTTCATATCTCCTATTTTACCTGTCTATCTATCTATCTGTCTATCTACCTGTTTATCTATCTGTCTATCTGTGGGGGGGAGGGGGGGGGCCAAGATACATTTTTGGTCAGGTGTGCATTTTTTTGGTGGGCTTCTAACAGGTAACAATCATTATTTAGTATTGAACTGAATAATGTGTTTTTCTTTTTATCTCATTCTACAACACTGTCATATCTAGTCATCTCTGAGCAAGTCGAAGTTTTGTACCGTTTAGTTCTATAAATAATATACATTTCATATGCAATATCTTATATGTAAAGATGAAGACTTGTGTTATGTATGTTTATACCTAGTTGCCTAGCATAGAGCTGTGTATTTTTATGTAAACAAGCAGAAAATAAACTCCAGATTGGAATAAAAATGTGGAGTAGTTACAGTGTGTCTTGATTCATCCTAAAACTATATATAAAAAAAAAAGTGTATTGTGTTTAATACTGAAAATTGGAAAGGCGAATAAGGAAAGGTTTGTATATATATTAAAACTAAAACAGCCTCAGCGGTGCAGTGGTTAGCACGTCTGACTACCAATCCGATGGCCCGAGTTTGATCCCGGACGAAGGCAGTCTCGGCACACAGCTCACCAAGAAAAAGGTTTGATTAGCATAACCTTCCCAGAGCTGCAGTTAAATAAGGCGAACCAAAATTAACCCAACCAAACCTAACGTAACGTAACGTAACCTAAAAAGAAAAAATCTGTAATTCAGCGGCATAACTGTTTGAGGTGATCTGAACAAGTATCTGAGGTTGAATTTGCAGTGCATTATAAAGGTAACCAGGTATCGATTTGGTCGTCTTACGAATCTTTACCTCAGCTTTTTATATTTTATTACTCAAAAGTTAGGCACGTCGGCTGCCCTACCTGTAAGCACTACCTAATAATAATATAATAAAATTTCCTCCTCTCCTCACCTGTTTAAAAGCATCTATATCTAGTTGTCCTGATTTGACAACATCGGCAATCACTCTGGCTGTCTTTTTAATTCCATCTGAGTTTATTTTCACTTCCTTAGACAGGCTGGCGATGTATTTTCCAGCCGCACGTGGATTTAAAACAACTGAAGCCATGCTGGTGTGTTGACGTCGCTTAAGTTCCGAAGCATGACAAGACGATGCTGGTGGTGGTGGTGGTGGTTTTATTATATATATTTTTTTCATGAGATTAATGTGACTTAAATATTACAAATAGTTATGTTGAAATCCGTTAGATATTTTAATATATTTTTAAAAATATATATAATTGCTTTTCTGTGTATAATAATTTTTTTTATTTTCGTTTGTTTTGTTCGTAATCAAAGTCCACCAGCAGCACGTCTTGTCATGCCTCGGAAACTAAGTGACGTTAACACACCAGCATGGCTTCAGGAGTCTTAAATCCACGTGCGGCTGGTAAATACATCGCCAGCCTGTCTAAAGAAGTGAAAATCAACCCAGATGGAATTAAAAAGACAGCCAGAGTGATTGCCGATGCTGTCAAATCAGGACAACTAGACATGGAAGCTTTTAAACAGGTGAGGAGAGGAAGGAAATTTTATTATATTATTATCATTACATTGTTTACTTCTCGTGATATTTAATTACAAGGGAATCATTATTTTTTTCTGAGGTTACAATTACTTAATATATTGTTTACCTTTCGTGGTATTTAATTATAGGGGGAATCAATTTCTTTTATTTTGTTCCAAGGTTACTTACTATACAAATATACCTGAGTGATGCAGTGGTTAGCAAGTCTGACTATGAATCCGCTGGCCTGAGTTTGATCCTGGACGGGGGCAGGCGGCACACAGCTGTTCATCCTCACAAATGGGTTGGTGGATAAATGGGTACCTAGGGAAACCTGGGGAAGGTAAACTGTGGAAACTTGGATGTCACAGTGGTCTTGTGTCTCGGGGTAACGGGTTAATTTCCACCATAGACTCAAAGGCCAATGTGACGGGAGATGAACACACACACACACACACACACACACACACACACACACACACACACATCACTACAGGGAAGGCAGAATGACCACTCCTCTTTTTTAGAAGGGTTCATGCAGCGGTTCATGGACATGGAACGGAGAAACCAAAAGACTGTGGATCTCATGTTAGATCGACTGGAGAGATTAGAGACCAAAGACAGAGGGTGCAGCCGAGTGTGTCATTAGTCACATTCTACTATGCCAACATCCGGGGACTGTATCCAAACAGTGACCAAACAAAGATCCCAATGTTGGCAGAGATGGCCCATCAGGAGAACGCTCTGTTCCTCTCTCTAACGGAAACCCACCTGAAAACTGACCATCTAAACTCAGAAATATATATCAAGGACTATACAATTTTCAGAGCGGACAGGTCACAAAGATCACATGGAGGGGTAGCAATATATATCAAGGATGACATAGCTTCATCAACAGGGGAAATTAAAAGTTTCTCCAATGGGGCCACTGAATTACTTGCACTTTACCTCAGGAAAGTTAATCTTATTCTCATAACAGTGTACAGACCCCCAAATACCACATTGGAGGAGTTCAGAGTCATCACTGACATAATCAAGGGAATACTTTCTGACATCCAAACATCAACTGAGGTCATTATCCTTGGTGATTTCAATCTTCCCTCAATAAATTGGACTGACATGAGCATCAAAGGAACAACACAAGAAGGAAAACAACAAGCCTTGTTACTCAAGGAAGTAATTGAAAATAACCTTCTAATCCAGTGTGTGGATAAACCAACGAGAGGAGACAACATACTGGATCTCATCATTACAAACAGCAGTGGCTTGATCCACTCGCTGGAAGTAACAGACACCATCATGTCCGATCACAAACTTATCACTGCATATGCAAATATAGGCAATCTGTCTCCCACAAACAGTTGCCCAAAACAAGTCGTTCTCCAAGACTCTCTCATAGACTTTAACTTCTATGGGAAGGATATAAACTGGGATGAACTTAAATTGGACTTAAGTGAAGTGGATTGGAGCACAGAAAACCAAGACCCTAACGAAATACTAAATACAATATCCCAAAAGTGTCTTGAAGTTTGCAGGAAATATATTCCAAGGAAAAAGGCTGCTGCGAAGACTAACATCATACCAAGAGATAGAAGAATCCTGATGAAGAAACGTTATAAACTCAGGAGGAAGCTGGCAGTCACTAGACATAACACTACCCAGGACAAGATAAAGAGTCAAATAACTGAAATAGAAAAAAAGCTAAAACAGTCAATAGAAGACCAACAAGTACAGGACGAAAGGCAGGCCATCGCCAACATAAAAGGCAACACAAAGTACTTTTTTTCGTATGCCAATAAAAAATTGAAAACAAGGTCATCTGTTGGCCCACTTAGAGGTGGAAATGGTGAGCTGACAGGAGACTCAAAGGAAATGGCAGACATACTAAAAACACAGTATGAAAGTGTCTTCAGCACACCAAGGGCAGATAAGATAGTGGCAGACTCTCATAGCTTTTTTGCATGTGTTCCTGAAGGTGGCTCACACCTGTCCACCATCACTATCTCAGAAAAAGACATCTTTAGCGCCATAGACGAGATTGCTCCGGATGCGGCAGCTGGCCCTGATGGTTTTCACCCCCAGCTCTTGAAGAGATGCAAGAAGGAACTGGCTAAACCACTGAAACACCTCTGGCAAAAGTCCCTGGAAACAGGCATCATACCACAGGCATTGAAAACTGGGATTATAACGCCAATTCACAAAGGAGGTAGCAGAGGACTAGCAAGTCATTACAGACCAATAACGCTGACCTCACACATCATTAAGATCTGTGAGAGAATCATCAGGACAAATATGGTCAGATTTCTTGAAACAAATAACATCTTCAACAATGGACAGCATGGCTTCAGGAAGCACCGTTCATGCCTTTCACAGCTGCTGGTGCACTATGAAGGCATCCTAGAAAATATAAGGGAGGGAAATAATGCCGACGTCATATACTTAGACTTTGCCAAGGCTTTTGACAAAGTCGATCATGGCATATTGCTCCATAAACTAAGAAACCATGGCATCAGGGGACCAACTGGGAAATGGATACATAGTTTCCTCGTGGGAAGGACCCAGCAAGTATCAGTCATGGGAGCTCTATCTGAGCCCAGCCCAGTTCAAAGCGGGGTGCCGCAAGGCTCTGTACTTGGCCCGCTCCTTTTCATCATGCACGTAGGTGACATCGACAAAAACCTGGAACACTCTGAAGTCACCTCCTTTGCCGATGACACAAGAATCAGAACAAAGGTGACAGAGGTCGGTGATGCACAAAAACTACAGATGGACCTCAACAAAATATTAACATGGGCTGATGAAAATAATATGTCACTGAATGGAGATAAGTTTGAATTGCTCAGATATGGAGATTATGAGGAAGCAATCAGTGACTTTAACTACTCCGCCAAGAACCAGATAATTGAGGAAACAAACCATGTTAAAGATCTAGGGGTATACATGAGTAAGGATGCATCCTTCACTCATCACTTCAGCAAGATCACGGATACAGCAAGAAAGATGACTGGCTGGGTTCTAAGAACATTTAAAACACGAGAAGAAAAGTGCATGATGACCCTGTGGAAAACTATGGTCCTGCCCAGACTAGAATATTGCTGTCAGCTTTGGTCCCCTGACAAAATTCAAGACATAACCTCCCTTGAAGCCCCACAAAGGACCTTCACCAGTAGAATTCAGGGCGTCCAACACTTGAATTACTGGGAGAGGCTGAAACACTTGCGTCTCTACTCGCTGCAGAGGAGGAGGGAGAGATATATTATCATCTATGTCTGGAAGATACTAGCCCCAAATGTTGTGTTAGTAGTAAACCCACATCCCAGGAGAGGTCGACTGTATTATGTACAGGAAACGCAGGGCACAACAGCAAGACTGGGAACCTTGGTGCATAACACGTTCACCCACAATGGTACCCGCTTGTTCAACTGTGCCCCAAAAGAACTCCGTAACTTGACAAACATCACAGTGGAGTGTTTCAAGGGGAGACTGGACAAGTGGCTCAGTGGGATACCAGATGAACCTCCAACACCAGGATACCCTAACTCCCATCACAACACCCTAACAACCATCACCCCAAGTCCAGGAAAAGGGGTTGAGGAGGCACCTGGAGCCAGTGGAAGCCCACTTCAGCTGTGCCGTTAACAGGCAAAATTTACCAAAGTAACCAAAGTAAGTAAGTAAGTAACACACACACACACACACACACACACACACACACACACACACACACACACACACACACACACACACACACACACACACTTACAGCATGTCAACACACTTTACTTTACCTTACTCTATAAAAACAATACATATACATCCTAAACTTTATTAACCTATAAAAACCACAATAATATATCTATGCTAAACTTTATTATTATTTTTTTTTTTTTTTCCACTTACTATATATAAAAACCACAATAATACATATCCTAAACTTTATTATTACTATTATTTTCCTCTTTTCCCCCAGAATGAGGTGTTGCCGCTGGGCCGGGGACTCACTAAGGGTCAGCTGGCTAATTGGGTGTTCCTAATTGACTCATTAAACTTCAACTTCTGGACACCTGACGGGCAGCCTAAGTACACTGTTAATTATGAAGGCAAGGTGAGGGTGTACTTGTTTACCTGTGTTTTACTGTGTTTTATTGTTTTCTCTGTTTCTTGTTTTCTTTGTTTTATCTTGTTTACTTCTGTTTCTTTTTGTTTTCTCTTTTTTTCTTCTTGTTTGCTCTGTGTTATCTTGTTTCCTGTGTTTTCTGTTTCCTCCTTATTTCTCTTATTTCCTGTTTCCTCTTTTTTCCTCTTGTTTTCTCTTGTTTTTTCTTGTTTTCTATGTTAAATATGAGGTGAAGGTTAGGTTACACTTTCTCTTCTAACCTTTCTTTAATTTGTATTACTTATCATCCTTTTTTTCCCTTTTTTCTTTATTGTAAAGTTGTTTTTATTTCCTTAACATATCATGAATCCCAAAATTTCTTACTTCCTCTTACCTTGCATCAACTCTAGATATTTTCCTTACCTTTCCTTTTTTCCCAGACCCGTTCCGGTTACATGGCCATGGTCGCTGCCGTCAACCGGGCCATGAGTGAGGGCCGGGCCATGCATGACCCCGCCTACTACACCACACTGACCCAAGACGACCTCAAACACATCTTCCGTTCAGACACAACTTCACAAATGCCTCTCCTGGAAAAACGCATCGAGGTCCTACAGGAAATTGGGAACATCCTGAAGGAGAAATTTGAGGGATCCTTCGAGGGGGTTCTTGAGAGAGCGGAGAACAGTGCGGTTAAGTTAGTGGAGATTGTGACAGAGACATTTCCCTGTTTCCGCGACACTGCTGAATACGAGGGTCGGACAGTGGCCTTCTATAAACGAGCGCAGATTTTAACGGCTGATCTTTGGATGCTGTACCGCGGGGAAGCTCCTGGCGCCTTCTCTGATTTAGATAAGCTGACGATGTTTGCCGATTACCGAGTCCCGCAAACCTTAGCTTACATGGGCGCCTTGGAGTACACTGACGCCCTGAGGAAGATGCTGAAGGACCAATATGTGTTTAAAACTGGAGATAGAGAGGAGGTGAGTGTAGATTATGTCGTTATTTTCTTGCGTACACTAACTTGGAAACACAAACTTAATAATTTCACGTTCCTTTTTATACTAATGTTGGGGAATTATTTTTAGATTGAGGTGAAATATTGACTCTTCTTGCAGGTTGAAATCCGCGGGTGTTCTATCGAGGCGACGGAACGGATAGTGGAAGCCGCCCGGGGTCTGCTGCAGGCGGAGGGAGGCGGGGATGTGTCAAGTATTAAGGTGGACTTCTTCCTATGGGATTACAGGTTGAAGAATGCTGTGGAGATGGAGAGTGTACCTTACCATAGGGTGAGGTGTATCTACTACTAGTGATGGAGGTGAGGGTGTGTGTGTGTGTGGGAGGGTGTGTGTGTGTGGATGTGTGTGTTGGTTACAGTAAGCAGAAGTGTGATAAACAGAGGCAATTGGTGTTCTGTTGTGTGTTCTGTTAATGCTGTTTGTAAAATATATACCTTAGCTCAAGTGAAAAAACAAGGGGAAAATATGTCAAATTTTTAAAAAAAGCACAAATGAGGAATGTATAAGAGAGAGAAAAAAAAACATGATACCAAAATTAACTGTTAGGAGGAAACAGATAAAGACTATTAGTAGTTTATGTTGTGGTAATTATGTTGGGGTAGGTAGTTAGTGCATGGTTGAAACAATACAAGTAGTGTGTGGTATCGTTATGTATAGTTATGCATGTGTAATAAGGGCGTATATACTTGTACTGTATTGAGGAAACTTGTAATAAATAGTAATTGTATTTTGTATATGTTGGTGATATGTATGTGTTTTCCTTCCCTACAAGATTAGTTATAAGTATTTAGAGGACTGTAGATTGTGAGGGTTAGTGTGTGTGTGTGTGTGTGTAGTGTATGGATAGGGAGAAATATAGAGACTTCTGTCCGAGAGAGTTAGAAAAAATAGGGAATAGAATACATTAGGTTAGGATTTAAATTATATCATACTTGTTACGAGGAATTAATTTTTGTCTTCGGAAATTTCAAGGTTAAGAATAGACGAGATAATACGTATAATTTCATTTGTTTTGCATTGTGTATTGGATGCATAATTAGTTTTTACAATGTGGATAACTACATACATTTGTCATTGACGTTTATTAACATAGAAAAAGTTATAGGAAATTATATAAAAAAGGTTGAGAGGAAAAATAAAAGGTATAAGATTGAGTTAGAAGAATATTAAGGTTAGAAGACTTTAGATTATTTCCAAGATATGAATAAGATAAGAATGCAAGACAAGATAACATTATTGAGTCAGAGATGCAGAGTGAAGGTCAGAAGATAAAAGATAATAGACTATAATGTTTGATAAATGACCAGAAATTGTAAGTGATGGGAAATTAAAATGTTCTATAATTTGATCAAACCTCAAAAGTGAAAATTATAGAAGAATTTTAGTGTTTTTTTTCTATCATTACTCAGAGCACAAAGAAAAAAAAGAAAGTATACAATTTTCATAGGCCTAAAATATGACCAAAAAAAATAAATAAATAAATGGGCTTTAAATATAACCAAAATATAAAAGATTCAAAGGTATAAAAAAAATAAAAAAAACCAGGCCTATAGCAGCAATAAAAGCCTATACAAAACATTGCACCTAACTCACATAGCACCGAGAGCCATTAAGCTGTAACTCCCAACGAACAGCACAGCGATGGCCATGATGACAGCACGCAGCATTTTGTTGTAACGCTGTGCTACCACCATATGCAGCACCACACCCTCACCCTCATTCTTAGGGCGCACTACATCACCCTGGAAAGGAAAGAAAGGGTGAATGTAACAGCTTAGGGTGAAATAAAGTGAGATTGAGTTAAGTTGAGTTTGTTGGTTTGATGAGGAATAAGAATGTTTTTGTGTGTCACCCTATTTGGAGAGGAAAAAAAGGGTGACTGTGGCTTAGGGTGAGATGAAGAAGATTTGGTTTAGTTTGTTAGTTTAATGTGGAAGAAGAAAGATTTTGTAAGTCACCCTTTATGGAGAGAGGAAAGAAAAGGGTGAGAATGTAGTTTAGGGTGTAATAAGGAAGGTTTAGTTTATCACCCTAATTGGAGGTGAGGTAAAAGTTAATGCAGTTTAGGGTGTAATAAGAAAGGTTTAGTAGTGTGTAGTTTGTCACCCTGGAATGGAGATGAGAAAGGGTGAATGTAGTATAGAGTAAGATCATAAATAATTAGTAATATTTAGTATACCATAAACCTTAATATTTGTGTAACTTATAAGTCTAACCAAACCATTACTAATACTTAAGGAAAATATCAGTCTAGTATATATATATACATTCCTCATACTTTCTCTAATACTAAAGCTAAAAAGCCCTGGTTTAACTGCTTGTTCTCGTGCTGTCAATGATAGAGAGGCGGCTCACAAACGGTACCGTAGCCATCCATCTGCTGAAACTCATGCCCTATATATTTCTGCCCGTAATCATGCCAAATCTATTCTCCAACTTACTAAAAACTCTTTCATCAATAGAAAATGTCAAAATCTTTCCAACTCAAACTCTTCTCGTGATTTCTGGTATCTAGCCAATAATATCTCTAACAATTTTACTTCTTCATCTTTCCCTCCTTTACTTCAACCAGATGGCCCCACAGCTGTCTCTTCTTTCTCTAAAGCTGAACTCTTCGCTCAAACCTTTGCTACCAACTCTACTTTGGATGATACTGGGCATATTCCTCCTACTCCTCCACCCTCTGACTACTTCATCCCTAAAATTAGAATTCTTTATTATGACGTTTTCCAGGCCCTCTCTGGCCTTGATTCTCGGAAGGCTTACGGTCCGGATGGAGTCCCTCCTGTTGTTCTCAAAAACTGTGCTTCCGAACTCGCTCACTGCCTGGTCAAACTCTTACGTCTGTGTCTCTCTACTTCTACCTATCCTTCTTGCTGGAAGTTTGCTCACATTCAACCTGTCCCTAAAAAGGGTGACCGCTCCAATCCTTCTAACTACCGCCCTATAGCTTTGATTTCCTGCCTTTCTAAAGCCTTTGAATCTGTCCTTAACAAGAAGATAATGAGGCATCTATCAGCTCACAACCTTCTCTCTGATTGCCAGTATGGTTTCCGTAAAGGCCGATCTACTGGTGATCTTCTTGCTTTCCTAACTGAATCTTGGTCATCCTCTTTTAGGGACTTCGGTGAAACCTTTGCTGTCGGCCTTGACATATCGAAAGCCTTCGATAGAGTCTGGCATAAATCTTTAATTTCTAAACTACCCTCCTACGGATTCTATCCTTCTCTCTGTACCTTCGTCTCTAGTTTCCTTTCCGACCGGTCTATTGCTGCTGTAGTGGACGGTCATTGTTCTTCTCCTAAAACTATCAACAGTGGTGTTCCTCAGGGTTCTGTCCTATCACCCACTCTCTTTCTATTATTCATCAATGATCTCCTAAATCTGACTCAATGCCCTATCCACTCCTATGCTGATGACACCACCTTGCATTTTTCAACGTCGTACAACAGACGCCCAACCCAACAAGAATTAAATGACTCAAGGCGAGATGCTATAGGACGCTTAACTTCTGATCTTTCACTTGTTTCTGATTGGGGCAGAGCAAACCTAGTTTTGTTCAATGCCTCAAAAACTCAATTTCTACAACTATCTACTCGACATAACCTTCCAGATAACTATCCCCTCTTCTTCAATGACACTCAACTTCCCCTCTCCACCACATTAAACACACTCGGTCTATCCTTTGCTAAAAATCTAAACTGGCAATTTCATATCTCTACTCTTGCTAAATCAGCTTCCAAGAAGTTAGGTGTCCTATGGCGTCTGCGTCCATTTATCTCTCCCTCTCAGCTGCTTGCTCTGTACAGGGGCCTTATCCGCCCATGTATGGAGTATGGCTCACATGTCTGGGGGGGCTCAACTCACACAGCTCTTTTAAACAGGGTGGAGTCTAAAGCTTTTCGTCTCATCAACTCTCCTCCTCTAACTGACTTTCTTGATTCTTTAAGTCACCGCCGCAATGTTGCATCTTTATCTATCTTTTACCGCTATTTTCATGCTGACTGCTCTTCTGAACTTGCTAACTGCATGCCTCCCCCCCTCCCGCGGCCTCGCTGCACAAGACTTTCTACTTCTTCTCATCCTTATTCTGTCCATCTTCCTAATGCAAGAGTTAACCAGTATCTTCACTCTTTCATCCCTTACACTGGTAAACTCTGGAACTCTCTTCCTTTGTCTGTTTTTCCACCTGCCTATGACTTGAACTCTTTCAAGAGAGGAGTGTCAAGACACCTCTAATGTTAACTGGATCTCCACCCCTTGATTCTATTCTCCTACTGTCCTCTTTACAGGGTCTGGCGACAAGCGGGATTTTTTTTTTTACTTGTTTGTTTTCCCTTAGCTATTGCCCTTTTGATGTAAAAGAAACAATATTTAGGGTGAGAAGGACTGACAAAAAATTGGTTACATCACACCTTGATTCATATTTTAATGGACTGACGAAATGGACCAGTAACGCCATCTAGTTTTTTTTTTTTATTATTATTATCCTTTACCCGTGGCGCCGGTAAGCTTTATGGAGGCCTTAGATAGTCAGCCTCCACCCGTTAGTAGCGCGGGTTAGGTTTTTTAAGTGACGCCTCGTTTCTTATAGAGAGGCTCATGCTGCCAGCGGAAGCTCCTCGAACATATAACTTTGCAGTCCCGTGACCCGTCGAGGATAGTGTTATGGCAGTATGTGGGTGATCTTAGGCCACTCGGCGGTATTACCAAAGAAAAGTGGCCGGGGCTCGAACTCGGGACTCCTAGTTGTCATTATTAGCGGTAATTCGTGGTTTCGTTACATATAAAGAGTCATATATAGGTTTGTTAGGTCACCTTGCCCTTCTGCACCGCCTTGCCCTTCAGCCCCACCAGCAGGAGGGCAGCGCGGGGGAGGGAGGAGGCGTGAAGCACCACATTGATGACGGTCTGTGAGATGACGATGACGAAGCAGAAGGTGATGACGGCGGCGTACCACACGTCTATCAGCTTGAGGTAGGGCGTCTTGACGGAGGACTGCGTGGTGGAGGTGAACAGTGCCGCCAGGACCAGCTGTGCCGTCAGGGAGATCATGATCCTGTTGGTGAAGTCATCCACCTGAAAACAATAACACAGGACAACATTGTTAGAGTCTGCCATTAAATTATAACGTTTTCTATGAACGTGTTGTAAAGCAGATTCAGGGGAGGCTTAGCAAAGTTGAATTTCCTTTTAACTATTGGTAAAAAATACTGAAAGAAGAGTGAACATAGCACCTGTCTGTCTGCCCGTCCCTCTGTCTGTGTGTGTGCCTGTCTCACCTGGAAGTAGAAGGTTGCCCACGATACGAAGAACATGAGTAGGCTCGGGAAGTAACTGTTGGTGACGTGGTAACCGTAGAGACGCTGCAGGTGGAAGGTGAGGGCGAAGTAAGTGTTGTTGTCGGTGCCCTGAAGGAAGGCGCCGACCTCCGTGGTGATGGCGTGTAACTCGTACTCAAGTAACACTCGACGCTGGAGGAACAGGGAGGGAGATAAGATTATGTTTTTTTATTATAAGAAAGGTTTGGAGTTAAGAGTCAATTTTATTCTCCTTCCTCCCTCACTCCTCCTCCCTCCTCTTCCCTCCCTTCCTCCTCTTCCCTCCCTCCTCCTCTTACCGAGTCGAAGTAGTCCACGCTGCCCCCCGGCGTGGACTTACGGAACACTCTGGTCCAAGGTGCGTTCATGAGCATGAAGGAAATGTTGCACTTCTGGCTGTCGAACGGGTACCGCTGCAGCTTAAAGTGGCAGGGCGTCGAGGCCAACACGCCCACGTAGTTCTGGATGGCGTGGGTGCCGCCGTCTGCCTGGTGACCTGCAAGGGGGTGGAGGATGGTGTTAGGGTGGCAGCTCCCTGTCCCTCCCCTGTGTCCCTGCTGGTCCCTTATTCTCCTTTCCTCCCCTCCCCCCCGCCCCCCAGCCCCCCGCCTCCCTGGTACACTCACCCATGAAGGCGTCTGTGAGGGGTCGTTGTTCCATCTCGTCGTTGGCGTGGGCGAAACAGAACTTTTCGTAGTCGTTAGTCTGCAGCACCGTGCCCTCGCCGTGCCCGGACACTGCACGCACACTGGGCGTCCACACCAGGTCGCACGGGAAGTAGTTCTTGACGTCGGACTTGAGGTTGAGGAACTTGATGCGCGGGTCGTGCCAGGTGAGGGTCATGCCCACGTTCATGGTGGCCTCGCCGCCCTCCGTGGTGATGTCGTCCGTGCTGTACACGTCCACGTGGTACATGAGGTCCAGGGGGGGCAGCTCCCCCGGTCTAGGGGGCGGGGGGTAATAAGGGTCGTAACCCTCGGGACGCACCACCACGCTGCAGTCGGCCTCGTCGGATCGGTCTCGACAGTCCTCGATGTCGTTGCATCTTGCCGTCTGCGCCACGCACTGACCGTCGCTGCACGAGAACTGGCCGCTGCGACACACGGTCACCGCCAGCACGGTCTGCACGGCGCCCTCCCTCCACAGGCGGCGGCCCACCGGCACGGGCGCCTCCGCCAGCGTCCAGCGGCGGCCGTGCAGCGCCGACACCAGCCGCCACCCGACGCCCTCCCGCTCCAGCCGCGACCCGCCGGCGCCGCTGAAGGCGAGGCGCCCGTCCCGCGCCTCCAGGTAGAAGGTGTTGTCGAAGAGGCTGCCGTCGTGGCCGTACAGGCGGTACAGAGCGGCGTGCGGCACGGCGCACACCGAGCACGGCAGCTGCCGCACGCACGCCGCCCGTACCAAGCCGCTGGCCGTGAGGGCGGGGCACGTCTCCTCGGTGGCCGCCTCGCCCACGGGGCTGCCGCCCACCCACGACAGCAGCCCCGCGGGGCCCTCGCAGGACTGGTTGTTGTTGTTGATGAGGGTGGGGAGGGCGGGTCCCAGGGTGGCGGCGGCCGGCACCTCCCCACCAAGGGCGGTGCACACCACGCCGTGGCCGCGGAAGGTGCCGGCGGGCTGCACCACCACCAGGCGCGGCGCCCTTCCACACACCTGCTGCAGGGGGAACGTGGTGGGCGAGGCGCTGCCCTGAGGGACCCACCAGGACCCCAGGGACAGCCGGGGTGATCCTCCCCGCCGAGGCTTGGCACACTGTGAGGTCCCGGCCAACGCCTCCTCCTGCAGCAACTCAAACCACAACGTTACACCCGCAACGTCTGCCTCCATGTCACTGCCGCCCACACACACCTGATTCCCGCCGCCGCCGCCGCCGCCTGCATTCATCCATCGTCGGCCTCCCAGCGCCGTGTGTTCGTCCTCCCGAGGCATGGTGGAGGGCGGCTCACGGGCACCGTCCACAACACACTTGGCCTGAGGACGAGGAACTAGGACTCACCTCACTGCCTTATGTATACCCTGTCATCCCACCCCACCCCGTGACCATTCCCTTGCGCCTCACTGCCCCGAGACTCACCTGTGGCGGGGCGGGGCGGTGCTGCAGACACAGATGGCGCCACACTCCGGGGGGGAACCTGGCCTCGAAGAAAAATATGACGGGCACGGCGCCCTCCGCGGCCACGCCCACCCACACGCCCAGGTGGTCGATGTCTGCCGGACACAAACCACGGTGAGGGTGAGGGTGAGGGCACAGCAAGGCGGGGAGAGGGAAGGGAAGGAGGTGAGAGGGCGGAGAGGGATCACAACTTACCCACAGTGAGAGTCGAGGCTGGAGTGGTGAGGGTGAGGAGGCGGGAGGCTTGGTACGTCTGGTTCACCCTGACGAAGGTGCAGACGGTGGTGGGCGTGGGCTCAGGCTTCACCATGCTGGAGTCAAGGGTCGGGGAGCACAGGAGGGAGGATCCAGGCCCTAAGGACACCCCTGCCACACTTCCTTCAGGGCCTTCGTCAGGAGGGAGTCTGGAGTCCGGCAGGGTAGGAGGTGTTCCGTCCTGCCCTACCACACCTTGCACCACCACCACCACCACCACCACCACATACAGGTACACACGCCACGGCCTTGAGATATTCCAGGGACCAGACATTGTCCCTGGAAACAGTACAACCTGCAGGAAGGAGAGAAAACAAGAAAAGGACTCCTAACTGTAAGGACAACTTGTATTGATGAGTCCTAGAGAGTCCTATGAAGTCTTAGTGAATCCTATAAAAGGAGTCCTATGTATTATCCCATCACTGTCTCACCCACTGGACTGGCGAGGAGGGAAGAGTGAGGGTAAGTGACTCCCTCCTTCCCTCTCTCTCTTTCTCTCTCTCTCTCTCTCTCTCTCTCTCTCTCTCTCATTCTCACTCCTGCAAGTATCACGACACAGCTCCAGCGTCATTGATTTTTGGTGCAGATTTCATGAGTCTCGTCCGTGGCAGGTAATAAGTCGATTAATAACCTCACCTCACCTGTGTATTACCTAACCCACCTACTCTTACTCTTACCTGCCCGACCCACCTGTACAAGACTCTAAGGACACAAGCGGGATTGTATTTTTGTTGATCCTTAGCCAGTACCGTTTAAATGTATAAAAATAAATAAATAAATAAAAAAACATTCAGCTTCAGGAGACATCACCATCAACACCATTCATTATGATTTTGATGGTGTATTTAACCTTTATTGATGTCACCACCTCTATTCCTAACCCCAGTCAAGGTCACTGTAAACTAACCTCACCTGAATTATCCACTGTAACCTCACCTGATGACCTCACTGTAACCTCAGCCTCTACCTCAAAAATCCATAGGCCTATAAAACCTAAATTGAGGATGTGCCTAGGCCCTTTCCATCCTATCTAAGCTTACCTTCCCCTATTCCTTACCTGATCCTCCTCACTGATGCAGAAAGACCAGCTTGAAAGTGATAAAAAAAGAGCCTATAAGATTGTACTAATGCCTACCACCACCACCACCACCACCACCATAACCACCATAAAAGTGAGATAGAAGTAACACATTCCTCACTTACTTCGAGTTATTTG
>JAPQNM010000026.1:8175168-8180168 GCA_029783475.1 Metacarcinus magister
ACCTTTCACCTTCAATTAATCCAGGTGACTCCAGGTGACTCATGCCTGACCTCAATCAAGGGTCACACAAACACAAACACAAACACCAACACGGCAATGACCTCGATTCCTCCCACAAGGTCATCACAGCGGCTCTATAGTGACCTTAAAGCCTCATATTGACCTCTTTTGTTATTTTTTTTTATATATGAGGTCATGAACAATCCTTAATGACCTAACTTCCAAAAACTAGGTCAAGATTAGGTCATTAAATACACGCTAAAATGACCTTGAAAGTATGCCTAAAAAATTCATCTGTATTTGTAGAAGATAGTTATAGAATCCTAAATTATTTTCTATCATTTATTAGGTTATTTTTTGTAGGCCTAAATTAATTGTTATGACCAGTAATTAGGAGTGTTAGAAGTGACCTAGTTTGACCTCCGTTTCTATGGGCGTGTCTAAGGAAAGGTCAGTCTTGAGATATTATGTTAGTAAGGGTAAGTGGCAACTGTTACTAGGTGGTCATGTGTGTGTGTGTTAGTATGTCTTGAGTCCGTTAGGGGAAAGGTAGGTAGGTGTGTGCTTTCTCTCTCTCTCTCTCTCTCTCTCTCTCTCTCTCTCTCTCTCTCTCTCTCTCTCTCTCTCTCTCTCTCTCTCTCTCTCTCTCATTCAATTTTGCAGACTGGCGCCAATGTGGGCTTCACCGGGCGTGTGGGCGTGGGCGTGGGCGTGGGTGTTGATGGGCGTGACCTGTCAGGACGTGGACCTTACCTGGATGACCCAAATGACCTCAGGTAAATATAGTGACCTGGTTTTTCTTTTTTTTATTAACCTCAAACTTACTTATATTTATGATTTTTATTTTATTTATTTTTTTATTTTTTGTCTATCAGAGGTGGAGGGCGTGCGGATGGAGGGCGGCGGTGAAGGCGCGGGCGTGTGTGTGGAGCTGCAGAGGCGTGGTGGGGGAGTGGAGGAGGGCGTGGTGGATGAGGGCGTGACGGTGTGTGTGCGGGTGAGTTTGTGGAAGGTGGATCCTCTCTCCACCCTGTTCACCCTCACACACCCTTCACCCGCCTCACCCAGCATGGTTGTGGGTGAGTGTGTGTGTGTGTGTGTGTGTGTGTGTGTGTGTGTGTGTGTGTGTGTGTGTGTGATATATATATATATATATATATATATATATATATATATATATATATATTGTGTGTTTTGGTGTTTGTATAATATTGTGTTGCTTTGGTGTTGTGTTGTGTTGTGTTGTGGTGTCTAGGTGCAGTGTTGCCATCCTTCCTCCCTACACCCTGCCCTCCCTCCCTTCCCCTGGCAGAGGTGGGTCACCTGGGACTGTGGTTGGCCACTACAAGGGAGGGAGACAACCTGCCCATCGTGTCCTTCTTCGAGGCTCAGCTGCCCCCCCGGGCGTGGCGACACCTGTGTGTGCAGCACCGACCACCACCACCACCACCACCGCCGGCGGCAGGACCCTTGGAGGCGCCGCTGGCTGAGGAGGGTCCTGCCCCGCGCTGCTATGTAGACGGTGAGGAGGAGGAGGTGGTGCCCGTGACGCCGTCCCCCGGGCCTGAAGACCGGTGCGGGCGTGACACAAGCAGGTGTCCTGGCCACGCCTCGGCGGGACGGAACACTACCACCAGGCAGGACGTGTGGAGGGTGTGTGTGGGTGGCGGGCGGCGCCCTCTGCAGGGTGAGGTGGCTGACGTGAGGGTGTGGCCAGGTGTGCTGGACGCCGATGCTCTGCGGGACGCCTCGCTGTGCCCTGGCCGTTTCCCTCCTTCGTGGCAGGTCCTACAGGCAGCTGGCGCGTGGGTGTCTGAGGGCAGCGCCTCGCCCACCACGTTCCCCCTGCAGCAGGTGTGTGGAAGGGCGCCGCGCCTGGTGGTGGTGCAGCCCGCCGGCACCTTCCGCGGCCACGGCGTGGTGTGCACCGCCCTTGGTGGGGAGGTGCCGGCCGCCGCCACCCTGGGCCCCGCCCTCCCCGCCCTCATCAACAACAACAACAACAACCAGTCCTGCGAGGGCCCCGCGGGGCTGCTGTCGTGGGTGGGCGGCAGCCCCGTGGGCGAGGCGGCCACCGAGGAGACGTGCCCCGCCCTCACGGCCAGCGGCTTGGTACGGGCGGCGTGCGTGCGGCAGCTGCCGTGCTCGGTGTGCGCCGTGCCGCACGCCGCTCTGTACCGCCTCTACGGCCACGACGGCAGCCTCTTCGACAACACCTTCTACCTGGAGGCGCGGGACGGGCGCCTCGCCTTCAGTGGCGCCGGCGGGTCGCGGCTAGAGCGGGAGGGCGTCGGGTGGCGGCTGGTGTCGGCGCTGCACGGCCGCCGCTGGACGCTGGCGGAGGCGTCCGTGCCGGTGGGCCGCCGCCTGTGGAGGGAGGGCGCCGTGCAGACCGTGCTGGCGGTGACCGTGTGTCGCAGCGGCCAGTTCTCGTGCAGCGACGGTCAGTGCGTGGCGCAGACGGCAAGATGCAACGACATCGAGGACTGTCGAGACCGTTCCGACGAGGCCGACTGCAGCGTGGTGGTGCGTCCCGAGGGTTACGACCCTTATTACCCCCCGCCCCCTAGACCGGGGGAGCTGCCTCCCCTGGACCTGCCTTACCACATTGACGTGTACTACGTGAGTGACGTCACCACGGAGGGTGCTCGTGCGGGCATGGACGTGGGCGTGACACTGTCCTGGCACGACCCGAGGCTCAAGTTCCTCAACCTGAAGCCGGACATCAAGAACTACTTCCCGTGTGACCTGGTGTGGACGCCCACCGTGCGTGCCATGGTGGGCCGAGGCGCGGGCATCATACTCAAGACGGACCACTACGAGAAGTTCTGTTACGCGTACGCCAGCAACGAGAAGACGGCGCGGCCACTCACCGACCCCTTCATGGGTGAGTACCCTGCCACACCACCCCTGCCCTGCCCTGCCCTGCCACACAATACCCCTCCATCCCCCGCGTCAAGTCCCCTCACACCCGGTCCTTGCCCTCCCTCAGGTCACCTCGCCGAGGGCAGGACACACGCCGTGGAGGTGTACCTGGGCGTGCTGGCGTGGCTGCCTTGCCGCTTCCGCTTGTCGTCGTACCCGTTCGACGCCCAGCGGTGCAACATGTCCTTCGTGATGTCCAACGCGCCCGGCACACGCACCTTCCTCAAGGCATCGGAAGGACGCCACGTGCCCTACCTCAACGCTGTGTGTGTGTGTGTGTGTGTGTGTGTGTGTGTGTGTGTGTGTGTGTGTGTGTGTGTGTGTGTGTCTGTGATTCTCTTTTATAGTTATCTAAGGAAACAATGATGAATATCTATATTTATCTATCTATTCATAATATTATGTGTATCAATTGATTTATATTTTTCTATCTACTTTATCCCTTCAATTCTTCTCCTATTTCCTTTCTTTTCTTTTATCAACTTTTCTCACTATTTTTCCCTCTTTCATAACACCATTTCTTCTTTAATCTATCTCTTCTCTCTCCTTTTCCTCACCACTCTCTTTCTTCTTCATCTTCATTACTCTCATCTTTTCCTCATATTTCACTCCTCACCTCATCTCTTCTAACACTTCTTTCCTCTCCTCACCACCACCACAACTTTTAATACTCTTCTCTCTCCCACTCTCTCCCTCCCTGTTCCTCCAGCGTCGAGTGTTACTTGAGTACGAGTTACACGCCATCACCACGGAGGTCGGCGCCTTCCTTCAGGGCACCGACAACAACACTTACTTCGCCCTCACCTTCCACCTGCAGCGTCTCTACGGCTACCACATCACCAACAGTTACTTCCCGAGTCTACTCATGTTCTTCATATCGTGGGCAACCTTCTACTTCCAGGTGAGACAGACACACACACAGACAGAGGGACGGGCAGACAGACAGGTGCTATGTTCACTCTTCTTTCAGTATTTTAACCAATAATTAAAAGAAAATTCAACTTTGCTAAGCCTCCCCTGAATCTGCTTTACAACACGTCCATAGAAAACGTTATAATTTAATGGCAGACTCTAACAATATTGTCCTGTGTTACTGTTTTCAGGTGGATGACTTCACCAACAGGATCATGATCTCCCTGACGGCACAGCTGGTCCTGGCGGCACTGTTCACCTCCACCACGCAGTCCTCCGTCAAGACGCCCTACCTCAAGCTGATAGACGTGTGGTACGCCGCCGTCATCACCTTCTGCTTCGTCATCGTCATCTCACAGACCGTCATCAATGTGGTGCTTCACGCCTCCTCCTCCTCGTCTTCTTCCTCGTCGTCTGTTATGAAGTTTACGCCCTCCCACCGGCTGATTAAGGTAAGATAGTGAGTAGTAGTAGTAGTAGTAGTAGTAGTAGTAAAAGTGAGGCATTTGAAATATTCTTAATAATTTTTCGACTTGTTCTTATTATTGTTGATTATTTTGTTGTTGTTGTTGTTGTTGTTATTGTTGTTGTTCTTCAAGCAAGCATAAACGAAAAACAAAACAAACACACACACGCACACACACACATATACACACAGGTCATGCATGTCCCAGCCAAAATTGGTCACCTACCAACCCAGCCTTCACCTTTTGACCTCCCAAGCACAAGGTCACAAACACACACCTAAGTTGACCTCGTTTTTACACCTCTCTTCACACGACTCATAGAAAACGGAGAGAGAGAGTCAACACAAGAGGAAAGACAAGTTAGAAATCCTATTATTATACTAAGAGTCACAAGATCAAGAGTCATTCAAGAGGATACTAAGAGTTGTATAAGAGGAAAGAGTTTTGTAATATATGAAGAAATTTAGGTTTAAGTGTTTGTTAAGAGGGGAAACTTAACTCTCTCTCTCTCTCTCTCTCTCTCTCTCTCTCTCTCTCTCTCTCTCTCTCTCTCTCTCTCTCTCTCTCTCTCTCTCTCTCTCTCTCTCTCTCTCTCTCTCTCTCTCTCTCTCTCTCTCTCTCTCTCTCTCTCTCTCTCTTTGTTAGATATAAAGGGATATCTCAAAGGAAAACAAAAAGTGAAAGTTAGAGATATTA
>JAPQNM010000026.1:8197668-8200168 GCA_029783475.1 Metacarcinus magister
GTGTGTTGTGTGTGTGTGTGTGTGGTGTGTGTGTGTGTGTGTGTGTGTGTGTGTGTGTATAGGAAAGTAAGAGAAAAAAACATGATTAATTTACTTCTATTACTAAAAAAATAATAATAAATAAATAAATAAATAAACAAACAGGAATGAAATACTTAACAATTTAGTGAATAGATAGATATGTTAAGTATTTATCAAGTTTTTTTTCTAACCTAACCTAACCTAACCTAACCTAACCTGTTAACTATTTATTTATGCTGGGAGAGAATTCCTAAATATTCACGATTACTATTAAATAAATAAAAAAGATCTTAGCTTCATTCGATCTCAAAATACTTAACCAATGATGATCTTGATGCCATTGTTACGAGTGAGTGGTGCTTGTGAGATAGGTAGTTACATACAGAGCCGTTTGTACTTATGATTTTGTAGCCATTGTTACGAGTAGAGCTTGTGATCGGTAGTTACAGAGCCGTTTGTACTTATGATCTTAAAGCCATTGTTACGAGTGAGTGGTGCTTGTGTGATGGGTTAGTTACAGAGCCGTTTGTACTTATGATCTTGAAGCCATTGTTACGAGTGGTGCTTATGTGATGGGTTAGTTACAGAGCCGTTTGTACTTATGATCTTTAAAGCAATTGTTACGAGTGGTGCTTGTGTGATGGGTAGGTACAGAGCCGTTTGTACTTATGATCTTTAAGCTATTGTTACGAGTGAGGTGCTTGTGAGATGGGTAGGTACAGAGCCGTTTGTACTTATGATCTTAAAGCTATTGTTACGAGTAGTGCTTGTGTGATGGGTAGGTACAGAGCCGTTTGTACTTATGATCTTTAAGCTATTGTTATGAGTAGTGCTTGTGTGATGGGTAGGTACAGAGCCGTTTGTACTTATGATCTTTAAGCTATTGTTAGGAGTAGTGCTTGTGTGATGGGTTAGTTATAGAGCCGTTTGTACTTATGATCTTAAAGCCATTGTTACGAGTGGAGCTTGTGATCGGTAGTTACAGTGCCGTTTGTACTTATGATGATCTTGAAGCCATTGTTACGAGTGAGTCCTTGTGAGATAGGTAGTTACATACAGAGCCGTTTGTACTTATGATCTTAAAGCCATTGTTACGAGTGAGTGGTGGTTGTGTGATGGGTTAGTTACAGAGCCGTTTGTACTTATGATCTTAAAGCCATTGTTACGAGTGAGTGCTTGTGAGATAGGTAGTTACATACAGAGCCGTTTGTACTTATGATGATCTTGAAGCCATTGTTACGAGTGAGTGGTGCTTGTGTGATGGGTTAGTTACAGAGCCGTTTGTACTTATGATCTTAAAGCCATTGTTACGAGTGAGTGGTGCTTGTGTGATGGGTAGTTACAGAGCCGTTTGTACTTATGATGATCTTGTAGCCATTGTTACGAGTGGAGCTTGTGTGATGGGTTAGTTACAGAGCCGTTTGTACTTATGATCTTAAAGCCATTGTTACGAGTGAGTGGTGGTTGTGTGATGGGTTAGTTACAGAGCCGTTTGTACTTATGATCTTAAAGCCATTGTTACGAGTGAGTGGTGCTTGTGTGATGGGTTAGTTACAGAGCCGTTTGTACTTATGATGATCTTGAAGCCATTGTTACGAGTGAGTGGTGGTTGTGAGATAGGTAGTTACATACAGAGCCGTTTGTACTTATGATCTTAAAGCCATTGTTACGAGTGGTTAGTTACATAGGTAGTTACATAGTGAATTATGTTAATATTATCAAAGCATCGGAACATTTTCAATACCCCAATTAGGACCCATCGTAGCCTAAATTTGGATAATCTGAATAAATTTTAATCTCGTTTAGTCATTCTTCGTAAAGGAGGAGGAGGAGGAGGAGGAGGAGGAGAAGGAAAGGGAATGCGGAAGAAAGGAAGAAGACGGGGAGGAGGAAGAAGAGAGGAAGGAAAGAGGAAGAGAGGAAGAGATAAACAAAAATGAGAGCAGAAGGGAATAAAAGGCGAAAGAGAAGAGAAGAGGAAAATGAGAGGGAGAGAGAAGGAAAATTGAAGAGGAGAAGAGAGACAATAAATAAAGAGAATAGAGGGGAAAGAATGATAAAGAGGGGAGGCAAGACGGAGAAAATTGAGGGAAATAAAAGAGAAAGAAAGCAGGCAGAGGGGAAAGGAGGGGAAGGGAGGGGGAGGAGGGAAAGGAAGGGAGAGAGGAGGAGAGGGGAAAGGAGGGGGAGGTGAGGCAAGAAGGAGAGAAGTGAGGGGAAAAAAGGAGAAGAAAAGCAGACAGAGGGGAAAGGAGAGGGTTAAGAAGGGGGAGGAGAGGGGAAAGGGGGGGAGGAGAGGGAAAAGGGGGGGGAGGGGAGGGAAAAGGAGGGGAAAATGGAAGAAGAAAAGCAGACAGGGTGACAGGAGGGGAAATGAGAGGAGGGAGAGGGTTAAGGAAAGGGAGGGAAGGGGGGGGGAGGGGAGGGAAGGGGGGGGCGGTCAACACTGGTCTACACTTCCAAGTAACATCAATATTTT
>JAPQNM010000026.1:8207668-8217668 GCA_029783475.1 Metacarcinus magister
TAATATTTTTAGAAATTTATGATATTTTTTGAAGTATGAAATCTATTTAATGTGAACTAAAAGGAGATAATAATAGTTACGTTTTTTATATATATATGTTTAATGTTTTTCCATTTATTTATAGACTGGCTGGATAAGATCTTTTTTTTTTATATATATTTCTTTAAAGAGAGAAAAAAACATATTAATGGATCATAAAGAAGAGTAAAGAGACATTTATATTACGAGAGTTTGAAGGTAAAGTTGTAACACTATAACCTTTAATTTAGTGTCTGAAGGAAAACATAAATCTCAAGTTGAATTGTAATGAGAAGTTAGACAGAACATTTATAAGACGGAGGATCAGTTACAAAAAAAATCCAACAACTAATAATAATAATAATAATAATAATAATAATAATTGTTAGTCGTTGAAAAGTGAGTTTTTTTATTATTTATTTATTTTTTCGTGTGAATTAGCTAATAAATTGGAAAAGATGAAAGAAAGAAAAATGATAAAATGGTACTTTCTCGTAAGGTTTGTAAATAGAAAATTGACTCTTTTTTTTCTTCTTCATACACCAATAAATAAATAAATAAATAGGTCAATAAATAAATATAAATGATCTTCACCGTAAAAAATATCTGTAAAGAAGGAGAAGAAGAAGCGATTTTTTCGATGCGAGACAAAATGTTTAAGGAAGAAAATAATTGTTAAAAATAAATAAATAAATAAAGTATGTAAGATAATGATAATAATGATAACAACAAGGAACGAGAAGAACGAAAATTATGAGAACAATGATGAAGAAATGCAAGATAAAGAAGATGATAAGGAAGAAAAAGAAGAAGAAGAAGAAGAGGAAAATTACAAAACAAGTCAGAGAGAGAGAGAGAGAGAGAGAGAGAGAGAGAGAGAGAGAGAGAGAGAGAGAGAGAGAGAGAGAGAGAGAGAGAGAGAGAGAGAGAGAGAGAGAGAGAGGGAGAGCTAATGACAAGGATTAACTTCAAGGTTAGGATAGCAGCTGTCTTGTCTTGTATGTCTGTTTAACGCAAGATTCTAACGCGCATGTCTCGAGGCGTGGCGGGGAAGTGAAGACACACTACCCACGCTACTAAGCCACGCCCTCACACGCCCCTCCCACACCCTGCCAGCCAATCAACTCTTAGTATGAGATTTGAAACTTGCTCTTGTGAAAAATTGATGATAAATTTTCTATCTTATTTTTTATTTATTTATTTTTTTCTATTTGTTGAGGAAAGTAGTATTTGATTTTTTTTTTTAAAGATAATTTATAGATTTCTTCTGTATTTCATTTTCTTATCTGTGTTTAGAATGATAATAATGAAAGGATAGACATTTATTTTTTTTATTTATATCATAGTTGTTTTTTTTTCTATTTTAGCACACAGGTTTTTTTTTTTTTTTTAAGGAAACGAAATTCAAAAGGCGTTGGTGTTAACATTTCATTATTATAGAATTAAATTTAAAACAACGTGGATTTGTGAATCATAAAGTGGATAAAGTTTATAAATCCAATGTCCCTTATAGTTTTTAAAGTAGAATGAAGGAAGACTTATGTAGATTTGTGTTTTAAGTTTACATTATCACGAATATGATTAGATAAAGTTATGGAATTATAAAATGACAGAAGATAAGCTATTTTAACTCACTTTTTACCTTACATACGAGCGAAGGTTAATGATAAAAGTGAAAAAAAAACCGAAGAGTAATAAAAATGCAGAGCAGGAAATTATTATCTTATACAAGGAGGTTCAGAGACACGATTATGCGTATCTTAAAGTGGATATCAAGTGTCTCTTTCCTAGTACGTCACACACTGATTAACCTTCACTCTGTTTTCTTTACTTTGAACCCAATCTTTTGTCAGGGGTCACTTAATGAACTTTGATATCAGGCTTGTTAATCATTATTTTGTTTGCTTTTGCCTTAATTACATCACTTGATACTTTTTGTTGTGGTGGTAATTAGTGGGTAATGAAGGAGGAGAGGATGTGTGTGACCTTGAGATGTTTATTGTTTATTTTTTTTTACGAGTTAAGTAGATTAACAGATTAACTTTTTTTTTAGGAGAGACCTTTTTTTCGTTGGATGCTCTATGTGTGTGTGTGTGTGTGTGTGTGTGTGTGTGTGTGTGTGTGTGTGTGTGTGTGTGTGTAGCAACAGCTATATTTCGCATACTTGAAATCAAAATCACGAAAATTAGATAAAAAAAGAAGAAAAACTAACTGAATTTACATATAATTAAATAATAATAATAATAATCATAGTAATAATAATCCTTCATGTAGCTTGATAAACCTACACTTTCATCTCTCATTAAATTACTTGAGGTCATCCTTATGTGTGTCACGGGTTCGAAAACAAAGTCAAGTATGTATAAATATTCTTCAAACCAAGTTCTAGTATGTATAAGTATTGATAAAGATGTGAAGAACAAGAATAACGTTGGCAGGTGGTGCTGTGACTAATACACTTGCCAGGTAACACAGATGACACAGTGACACAGGTGGTGGTGGCAGCGAGTCAGGTGAGATGGCAAGACAGAAATAGAAAACGTATTCAAGATCAAAACTTAACAAAACAAAAAACAAAAGAATGACTAAATCCGCAACGCTCAAGTGGAATAGACAAACAGCAGATAGATACTTATAGGGAAACGTAGGATAAACTTTTTTTTTTTTATGATTAATATTAATTTTACTCTAAAGAATAATAATAATAAATAAAAAAAAGAATAACATTGAATTTCAGTTATAACATCAATAACACATTTACTCTCATTTTATCATTCTCACCACTGATTTGGCAACACTACGTACATACATTCAACAGGTGTGCATTCAACAGGTGTGCATTCTTCACCTGTACAAAAACTAACAGCTATTAACTAAGCTGAAAAAACACATGCAACCACGTTTTAGCATTCAAGGATCTCTTAATAAGCACCTTGAGAGGACTGCTAAGGGTGGGAATAATGTGTTGACAAATGATACACATTAAACAGGGAAGCAGGAGGAGGAGGAGGAGCAGGAGCAGGAGGAGGAGGAGGAGGAGGAAGAAGGAGGAGGAGGAGGGTGAGGGTTGCATTCCTAGCTTTCATGCGCATAATTACCTTCATTTGTTCGCTGTTTAAGCCACCCTCGTAATGTATAGTTAGTGTCAAAACTCCCAACACATTAGTTATTACATGTATAATTTCCAGGCTTTTTTTTTCTTCTTCTTTTTACTTTTTTTATTCTTATTTTGTTCAAGAGCGTAAGGACAGAATGCAAGGTTTTCTCTCTCTCCGTTATATTTAATGCTTAACGTTCTCAGTATCTTCCTCTCCACGTCGTAATGAATGAGGAAAAAAAAAAAAGAAATAAGAAAAAAGATGAAGACACGGATGGATAAATGTTGAATGTTTAGGTTGTTGATCTTTTTGTGAATTGAAAATGTTTTTGAAAATGTTATTATAAATACTAGTGTTCTCGTCTTTCTTTCGTCTGTGTGTGTGTGTGTGTGTGTGTGTGTGTGTGTGTGTGTGTGTGTGTGTGTGTGTGTGTGGTGCGTGCGTGTGCGTGTGTGTGGGCGGGTTGCATGACCTAGACCTTGTCAAACATCACGCAACACACACACACACACACACACACACACACCACTAATACGGAATATAGCACCCAAAAATGCCGCTTAAAAACACCATCATTAGACTGACAAGGTTACAGTCAACACCAAGAGGCAGTTAACCGGCGATAAATGCAAGTACGTACTGATAACAAGAAGCTCAACCACACACTTAATGAAGAACACCGATTATCCGGACTATTTCGATTAATCGGTTAAGTGAACAGTCTTCTCATTATGATAAAACGGACCGCAGAACAGACACCCATTGAGAAGAAGAGAGTAAAAAAAAGATCACATTCCTACTCTCCCCTAATTGGCGTCTCATGATCAGCGCCATCTATGTAACAGACTCCGAAATGTATCACTGACTTGTTTTCTGATGTTTCTGTACGTAATAAGGGTAGCATACACACGTAGCTGCACATACAACACGTACACGATAGCACACACCTACACATGTACACGCCCTCACCCACGCTCTCCCTACAGGATATGGATGACGAAAAGTATTTGTTCGTCGGCTTTCTCCTCACGCGGCAAGGAACCAGGATTGAACGTCTTGGCCTTAAAATTCCTGGTGCCTTCACGTATTCCGCCGAGCAGGTCAACCAGAATGCACTCCTACCTGACGGATACAAACTTAGATATGAGGTAAGTTAAGAATATAAAGAAAAAAAACCCACCAGTATACATATATATAAGAGAAGGATATTTATAGTGAAGTCTCCCGTTTTATTGATCTTGCTAATTTACTCCGTTTTTTATTTTATTTCACAGTTCTTCGATACACTTGGGGAGGAGGTGACTGGAAGCAAGGTTATGGTTGATCTGTTGTGCCGGGATGTGTCAGCTGTGTTTGGACCTGAGAATACTTGTTTTGTAGAGGGAACCGTCGCTCAAGGCTACAACCTTCCAATGCTCTCTTACGTAAGTCAAGTCCAGAAACGATGTTGTAGATGCATGAAGGGATCGAAGAGTAAAGGAAAGGGGATAGAGATAGAGTGTAAAGCGATTGGAGGGCGTAATATAGAAGAAGAAAGAGGGAAAAGGAATGTAAAGTGTATGGAAAGCAGAGAAAGGTTATAGAAGAGGAATGAAAATGATTATAGAAGGAAGAAAAATAGGAAAAAAAACTGAAAATTGATATGAGGAACCGTTTGAGAGAGAGAGAGAGAGAGAGAGAGAGAGAGAGAGAGAGAGAGAGAGAGAGAGAGAGAGAGAGAGGAAGAAAAAAATTAAAACGATAGGAAAGGACTGAAAGAAGGATGAGAGGAAGGTAAGAAGGATAAGGAGAGGGGAGAGAGGGGAGGAGAGAGGCTCCCTAACCACCAACCACCATCCACTTCAACCACTAAATCTCACTCAAGTGGATGATGATATTTTGAAAACACTTACTAACTCCTTCACTCAGTCGCGTGCTAGCCAGGCTTGCCACCCTCACCCCACCCTCACCCCTCACCCCGTCACCCCTCACCCCTCTCCCCAACCACCTACACATCCATCACCCTCCCATAAATAGAACCAACATGTGAACTCATCCATCATCCACCATCACCGCTGCACGAGCATCCACAACGAGTCGTATATGGATGAGGGGATAATCGGGAAGGTTGGTAGCCCTGACGTCTTATTATGGCGGTTTGTTTACATTTGTTCCCCGTTGAAGTATCGTACAAAGTGGTGTGTTATCGTACTCTTAAAACCTTCCTCCTACACACTCACTTATATTAGCAGTTTGGGAAATAAACAAACGTGGTGTGTTTTTAATGTTTGTAAGTGGTTGACAGTGGTGTTGGATGAGTGATGTGGATGCTTGAAGGCGTGGATGACTGGGTGGGTGGTTCTCTAAAAGTGTTCTATTAAGGAAAGCAGTGACGTTCTGTTAAGGTGATGGTGAATGTTGTGTTGGTGTGCTTGTGAGAGTGTTTAATGGAGTTTTCGTGTTATAAATAAAGAAGTGAAGGGTTGATCTTAAGCTTAAGTTGATGTCTGCCTTTTTGACTTTATTTAAATGTGATCGAAAACTATTCATCAAAATTTTCGTTTTGTCACTTGTTATATTTCCATTTGTAACTGATTAATTTCAAAAGTTTAAACCTCAATTTCTACCCAAGTTTTTTTTTAATATATATATTGATTTGATTTATTTCATAAGCTTTAAGTAGATTATGATTTATTACTCTATATATAATGTTATCTATTAGTCATACTTATGTTAGTGTAGATAAGTGTAGGTGTGCCCGTCCCCCGCCAGGTGTCTCCCGTCTACCACATATGTACCTAACACAAAGGCATATTATAATTACTTGAAATAACCTTGAGTTAGGGTAATCTAATTTGCATATGTATTAATATTATCTCTCTCTCTCTCTCTCTCTCTCTCTCTCTCTCTCTCTCTCTCTCTCTCTCTCTCTCTCTCTCTCTCTCTCTCTCTCTCTCTCTCACACACAGGGTTGCACCGATGAAAAGGCGTCAAAATTCACCACTTTCGTCAGGACCAACCCGTCAGAGATTTATGTGAGTGTGTGTGTGTGTGTGTGTGTGTGTGTGTGTGTGTGTGTGTGTGTGTGTGGTGTGTGTGTGTGTGTGTGTGTGTTTTTCCGTGTATGTATATTTTTTTCTATAATTAATACTCTTATGTTTCTTATTTAATTTTTGTTTTCTATGCACACAGACAAAATCTAAAAATCATCTCACACCTTTATTTATTATTATTTATTATATTTATTTATCATTTATTTTCACCGTAGTGCATTCTAACACCCTTTTTTTTTTTTCCCAGATCATCCGAACGGCTATAGCAGCAATGAAGCATAATAACTGGACTCGATTCTCTGTCATCTATGAAGCGGACCAAGTGAGCACCAAGGACACACTCTTGAGGGAGGCCGAGCGGTCCAACATGACGGTGAACCACGAGATTAAATACGACAAGGATAGACTCTACTTAATTCTAGACAACACCAAGAATGCAACCCGAAGTGAGTGAGAGAGAGAGAGAGAGAGAGAGAGAGAGAGAGAGAGAGAGAGAGAGAGAGAGAGAGAGAGAGAGAGAGAGAGAGTGAGAGTGAGTGAGTTAGTTGATGTTGTATGTCATGTATTGTGATTCTTCCTTCCTTCCTTCCTTTCCTTCCTTCCTTCCTTCTGTTGTTGTGATCTCTTCTTTCTTTCTTTCTATATTTTTTTCCTTCTTCTTTATGTATGTATTAGTTTATTTATTTACCTTACCTTACCAGTTTACTTCTATCTATCTATTTATGTAACTATTTATCCATCCACCCTTCCTTCCTCTACGCCCAAACACACTTTTTTTTTTTTTCCCCCTTTCCACTTTCCCCTCTCACCCACACATTTTTTCTGTTTCCCCTTTCCTCTCTCACCCCTCTCACCCTCTCTCACCCACACACTATTCCTGTTTGCCCTTTCCCCTCTCACCCCTCTCACTCCCTCTCCTCCAGTTTATGTGTACGTGGGCCATCGGAATTTGGTGGAGCAGCTCCTCTCCGTAATGACCATGATCGGTTTGTTTCCCGCAGGATCAGAACCAAAAGAATATATGTTGTTGTATATTGAGAACGAAGAGTATCATTCAGAAGACTGGCTCCAGTACATTTGGGGTAAGTATAAGGATTGACGAAGAAGGAGGAGGCAGTAGGATTATTGAAGGAGGAGGAGGAAGTAGGGTAAATGAAGAAGGAGGAAGTAGGATTATTGAAGGAGGAGGAAGTAGGATTAATGAAGGAGGAAGAAGGAGTAAAGGATTTGTGATTTCAGTATTTGTTATTTTTATTTATTTATTTATTTTTTTTTCTTCTTGACTGTTACATTTGTCTTTTTCTTCCATTTCTTTTGTTTCCTATCTCTCTCTCTCTCTCTCTCTCTCTCTCTCTCTCTCTCTCTCTCTCTCTCTCTCTCTCTCTCTCTCTCTCTCTCTCTCTCTCTCTCTCTCTCTCACTCTCTCTCTCACACACTCTTCCCCACAACCACACACACACACACACACACACACACACACACACACACACACACTCCTACATTACATCCACTACACATTAAGTCAAGTTTCACGGTACACTTTATTTTGATCTCCAGGAAACGACGCCAGAACTCAGAAGAAGGAGTGTCGTCGGAGCGATCTCTTGTCTTATGATCGAGCGTTTATGGTGATAGCGAATAGAAGGCCCGAGTTTAGTGAGTTTTCAGACCACGTTCGAGCCTATAACAATCGGCCACCCTTCTGTTTGGGACATATAGGAAACATTAGCAGGAGCAGTGGCAGACCCCGGGTGAGTTTGTGTGTGTGTGTGTGTGTGTGTGTGTGTGTGTGTTGTGTGGTGTGGTTTTCTTGTGTGAGTTTTGGATAGGTTGAAAGTTTATTATTATTATTGTTATTATTATTATTATTATTATTATTACTGTTGTTATTATTATTGCAGACTTAATCTTACATTTGTCTTTTTTCATTTTTTATGATGAGTTATTAGTTTTTGTTCCATGGTCAGGTGTGTGTGTGTGTGTGTGTGTGTGTGTGTGTGTGTGTGTGTGTGTGTGTGTGTGTGTGTGTGTGTGAATGAAAACTTTGGACCCTAATTAATTCACAAACGAAATAATTATATATATAAAAAAAAAAAAAAATTTCATAGGACATAAATTATTATAATCAACTCACGCAACAACACTAATTATATAACTTACAAAATTGCGCTGCGTAGTTAAAAAAAAAACTATAATTTACTCGTACAACATTATATATTTATCACTAGTACCTTGAAATACTACTGGAGTTGTTTACATACTAATTGAAAGTCGATGGTAGGTAGTTACTCTAGATACCTTGGAATATCACTGGGGCTGTCTGCATACCGAATGGCAGTCGATGCTATTCAAACAACTTTTTTTACCCCATACTCCCCACCTCCCCCTCCCCCTCCCTGAACAACTGACCTCAGAATCTGATCTTGCCTGATGGCGCCAATTACACTGACCAGCCACGAACTGCATTGGATCCAGTGATGGTTAGTCTAAATGTCACGTCCTGATGCCTCTTATTCATCTGATCTTTCCTTCATCTTCATCATTTTTAGCTATTTTTTAATTTCTTTTATATATTCGTGTTATCTTGGTTTGATTAATATTTTAACTGATTTTTTAATATGGAAGAATTATTTTATTTATTTATTTATTTATTTATTTTTTTGTCTTCCATTTATATTCAAATTTCTTGACTATTTTCATAATTTTTAACTTGTTTCATTTTTTTTTTTATCATGTTCACTTAGTTTTATTATATAAGCATTTGGCATTCATATTTTTTCCTTTTTTTTATTAAGTGGTAAAGTTAGCTATAATGTCGTAGTCTTTTTTCTTTTTTTTTTCATTTTTCTCCTCATACTTATACAATCTCACACTCATCCCCCCTTCCTTCCCTCACATTCATTCACTCATACTTAATAATTCATACTTATACTTACTTTACAAAAATTTCCAAGTTCAAAACATGTATTAATCTAACTTAACTTTCCTTGAATTTCCTTGTCCCAGAACTGAAAACTTTACCCTCATTTCTCCCCTCACTCCCCTCATTCCTCCCCTCACACTTCCCTGATGTTACTTAGCTTAGAGAAAAAAATATATTCGTTTAAATGTGTTCACGTCCACCGCCTTGCTATCTGTTTACTTACCGCTAGACCAGACCTTCCCTTCCCTCCCCTCCCCTCCCCTCACCCCAAATGTTTATAAATTTTTTGGGTGCTAGAAATCAACAACCTCATTCACCCCTTGCTCATTAATTAACTAACCTCACCTGTGTTTGTTTGTTTACCTGCCTATATTGGGGCGTGTGTGTGTGTGTGTGTGTGTGTGTTTAAATTACCTTCCTCACCCCTGTAGTCCTGTATCTTATGTTCCTTTTTTGGGTGTGAGTCCCCCACCCGGGTTTTAATAGATTTTAGGGTTGTGGTCCCCCTCCCCCTCTCCTCCCCTCCCTCCCCCCCTCCCCCCCCCTGCCCTGTCCGACCCTCATTCCGCTTGTTCATTGTTATTCTTGAAGCTTTAGATTTTTAGATTTTTGTTTTTGTTTTTTTGTATACGTATATATAGTGGTTTTAGAAGGTAGAAATAGTGTAGTACATTAGAGAGAGAGAGAGAGAGAGAGAGAGAGAGAGAGAGGAGAGAGAGAGAGAGAGAGAGAAGAGAGAGAGTCTATATAATTAATACGATACATGAAGTGCAATGTGAAAGTATCTTTGATGGAAGAAACAAACAGGCAGGCAGACAGACAGGCAGACAGGCAGGCAGACAAACAGGCAGGCAGGCAGACAAACAGGCAGGCAGACAAACAGGCAGGCAGACAAACAAACAAACAGACAAACAGGCAGGCAGACAAAC
>JAPQNM010000026.1:8222668-8225168 GCA_029783475.1 Metacarcinus magister
TATTTACCCACAAACGTTGTTGATGTGATATGTTTGTGTGTTTGTGATTTATTATTGATTTTTGAAAAGCAGTGTTGTCTTTTTTTTTTATAATATATGTATCTATACGTGGAGCTGTTGGATTGATTTGCTTTTTTTTTATATATATAGAATGAGTTTTTTTTCTGTTTTATTTTACGTTTTTTAATTAATGAATTGTTTTGTTGTGAGAAGAAGCTTGAATTTGAAGTCTTATTAATGAATCTAAAAAAACCTTTCTTCTATATATATTTTTTTTATTATTATTATTCTAATGCAACAAACAGATTATTTTGATCAAGCTTAATTAATTAGAGAAAGAGAAATAGAGAAAGAGAGAGAGAGCGAGAGAGAGAGAGAGAGTGAGTGTGTGTGAAAACAGCTGCTACATAAACTCAAAAATATATATATAAATAAACCTTGACTTGAAAACAGGAAATAACTATACGTAACTTAACATTTTTTTCTTCCTCAAAGTTATTATGAATGATTATTATAACTATTTTAATTTGTTTGTGTGTGTGTTGGTGTGTTGTTCCCTAAAATCTCGTGCATGTGCATTGTACACTTACTCTTTTATTTGGGGGGGGAATGTTGTATGTAGATTGTGCTTTACTTGCATTGTAATTGTTGTTGTTGTTGTTGTTGTTGTTATTGTTGTTGTTGTTGTTGTATTGTGTTATTTGTGTTGTTGTGTGCAGGTGTTGAAGCCTTGAAGTCATTGTGTATGTAGTATAGATAGATAAAAAAAAAAAAACCGCCCCCCGCCCCGCCCCCCCTCACTATAATTTTTTAATATTTTTGTTCAGCTCTTTCTATCTATTCAATTATTCTCTCATTTATCAATTATCTCACTTATTTATTATCTTATATTCAACCCCCTCCCTCCCCCCTCCCCCCCCCACCATTTGCCCTATGTAAACCTTTATGTGCACACGTCGTCAAACAGCCAGACCACCAAAACGTACATAAACTATACGTACAGTGGTTGTCCAATGTAGTAATTTATTTATTTTTTTCTTCACATTTTGAACTCTAAATTTAACTTGGACAACGAAAATATTTGAACTCTTCCAGAAAATAAATTGGGAGAAAAAAACAGAAACGCATCGTATCCCATTTTCTTTCACCGAATCGCGTTTTCTTTACAAATATGGATAACTATAAAAAATTAAAAAAAAATATTCGAGGCTGGCAATAAGACGCAAGGCACATGAGGGGAAACAGAGGGAAAAAAAGGGGGAAACAAGGGGGGAAAAAAGGGAAAAAACAATCAGCAACAACAAGCTACATAAGGGAATTGATGGTGTCACTGTACTATATATAAATGACTTGAAGGTTTTGATGCTGTAGACTTGTAATGAGCTGCCTGTGAGGGGGGGTGGAGGGTGACGTGCCCCCCCACCCACCTCCACCTCCCCCCATAACACCCCCACTTAAATTTCCCACTTAAATGCACCCTGTAATGCCTACTTATGCACCTACACTTAAATATATATATATAGACACTTCTACTTTTCTTTCCTCTCTTTCCTCCTCCTCCTCCTCCTCCTCCTCCTCCTCCTCCTCCTCCTTCTCTCTGTGATGTACATAATATTAAGTTGTACATATCACATTAATAATTATCATGATTTTTTTTTTTTTGTATGTGTTTTCTCTCCTCCTCCTCCTCCTCCTCCTCCTCCTCCTCCTCCTCCTCCTCCTCCTCCTCCTCCTCCTCCTCCTCCTGTAACACTTAACTCTTTAACGCTGGTTCACTCTGTAGCTTGTTACTTATAGAAGTGAAATTGTCTATATAGCTGAGTAGTAACCACTTAAATACTTACACATACATACATACACATCAATCAATATCTCATTATATGCACATGTACACTACTATACTACACTGTATCTCTCTCTCTCTCTCTCTCTCTCTCTCTCTCTCTCTCTCTCTCTCTCTCTCTCTCTCTCTCTCTCTCTCTCTCTCTCTCTCTTTCACTCAAACATTACACAACCCTCACAACACAACACAACACACACATACACAGACACACAGACACACACACACATCCTAACATTATTTCCTTACAGCACATTCCTTACCAACCCTCGGCCCATCTGTACGACTCGGTCCAGCTGTATGCAAGGGTCATAAGGATGTTGTACGAGGAGATGAAGGGAGACAACGTGAGTGTGAGGGAGATCGCCCGCAACGGAACACTAATCAAAGACAGAATGAAGAATATTACCTACGAGAGTAAGTGAAGTCGAGAGAGAGAGAGAGAGAGAGAGAGAGAGAGAGAGAGAGAGAGAGAGAGAGAGAGAGAGAGAGAGAGAGAGAGAGTGAGAGTGAGTAGTAGTAGTATAATTAACCTGTATCACGTATTTCCTTCTTATTGTTATTGTTTACATTCATACAATCATCATCTTTAACCTCTTTTCATTCCTCTTTCTACCTCCTCCTCCTCCTCCTCCTCCTCCTCCTCCTCCTCCTCCTCCT
>JAPQNM010000026.1:8230168-8240168 GCA_029783475.1 Metacarcinus magister
CTCTCTCTCTCTCTCTCTCTCTCTCTCTCTCTCTCTCTCTCTCTCTCTCTGGGATTTCTTATTATACATTCTCCTCTCCCTCCTTGCATCCTTTCCTTCACTCCATTTCGTAACCTTTCTTTTTCTTCAGTATTTCCAAACCTTTCGCTTCTTTGCTCAATTTCCAAACCAATCCACTAATTCCTTCTCTTTTATCAGACTTTCCTTCCTTCTTTCCTTTCTTTCCTTCGTTCACTTAATTTCCAAACCTTTCTTTTTCTTTACCATTTTTTCCAAACCTTCTTTTCTCCTTCGATCCACTAACTTATCTTATATCAGACTCTTTCCTTCCTTCCTTTCTTTCATCCATATTATCAAACTTTCTTTCCTTCCTTCCTTTCTTTCATCCATCTATTATCAAACTCTTTCTTTCATCCATTATCAAACTCTTTCTTTCCTTCCTTTCTTTCATCCACTCAATTTTCAAACCTTCCTTTCCGCTTCGATCTACTAAACTTTTTCCTCCCGTCCTTAGCAAAGCCTGGTGAGCGCCGTTTCCTTTGACATCCACGGGGTCTGGTACCACAACTTGGCCAAATACAAGGGAGCTGTTGTGTGTGTGAAGATGATCCCGTTGAACCAGAAGCGACCCGAGTTGAGCCGAAACACAATGAAGGAAATGAGGTGAGGAATGGAAACATTGAACCTAACCTAACTTAACCTTAACCTAAACCTAAACCTAACGTAACTAACCTAACCTAAACCTAACGTATCCTAAAACTAACCTAACCTAACTTAACTTAACTTAACTTAACCTAACTTAACTAACTTAACTTAACTAACTTAACTAACTTAACTTAACTTAACTTAACTAACTTAACTTAACTTAACTAACTAACTTAACTTAACTTAACTTAACCTAACTTACCTTAACCTAAATCAACCCTAACCTAACCTAAACCTAACTTAACTTCACCTAATTCAAACCTAACCTAATCTAATCTAACTTAAACCTAACTTAACCAAACCTAAATCAAACCTAACCTAACCTAACCTAATATAACCCAAACCTAACTTAACTTAATTTAAATCTAACCTAACCTAACTTAACCTAAATCAAACCTAACATAATCTAACCTAAACCTAACTTAACTTGAATCAAACTTAACCTAACCTAACCTAAACCTAACCTAACCAAACTACTATTAAAATGGTGTTATTACTGTTCTTTCTTCGTTTTTTCTACCCACAGGAATATGCGGGAGATGAAGCAGGACAATGTATGTGCCTTTATCGGTGCCTACGTAGAGCATAATAAGGTTGGACCAGGAGGAGAGAGGGTGAAGGTGGCGCTGGTGTCTGAGTACTGTCCACGTGGCTCCCTGCTGGACATTCTTGCCATTGAGGATATTAAGTTGGACGGCCTCTTCATCTCCTCCCTAGTTCATGATCTCTTAAGGGTTGGTATTATTATTGTTATTGTTATTATTATTATTATTATTTTTTTTTTTTAGTGGTAAAGTGTTTTTTTATTCTTATTTCCTAATCATTGTGTTGTTGTTTTATTTGGATACGTAATCTTTTTTTTGTTGTTGTTGTTGTTGTTGTTGTTGTCTTCGGTTGTAGGACCAAAGTATGTGTGGAAATAGTTCGTATGCATAAAGTTTGTACGCAATTGTTCGTAAGCAAATGTTCGTAAGGGATAAAGTTCGTTTGAAAAAAGTATGTACGAAAAAGTTTGTACGCTAAAGTTCGTATGGTAAGTATGTATGTATGTAAAGTATTCGTAACGACCTAACTTAACCTAACCTAACCTAACCTAACCTAACGCGTACGAACATTTTTCAAACGAACATTGGCACGACGAACATTTATCCTTACAATTTTTTTTCCATTACGAACTTTTGACACAACGAACTTTATACCCAACGTACTTTATCCTGACGTACTTTAGGCAAACGAACTTTATCCTACGAATTATTGCCATACCAAGTTTTTCTATACGAACTTTTGCCCGGAACCCTTCTCCTCCTCCTCTCTTCCTTCTGGCATTTCTGTAGCTGGTCATCATCCTGTCTTTCTCCTCCTCCTCCTCCTCCATCCTTCCTCCTTCTCCTTCCTCCTCCTCCTCCTCCTCCTCCTCCTCCTGCTGAAACAACCTCGTCTCCACAGGGTATGATCTTCCTACACTCCCACTACGGTCCTCACGGGAACCTCAAGTCCTCCAACTGTGTGGTGAATAGCCGCTGGGTGCTGCAGATCACTGACTTTGGCCTCCACGATCTCCGCTGCGAGACACTCAACCATCTGGAACGGAATGACCAAGTGCAGTTCCATAGACGTACGTAAAAAAGAGAAGAAAAGGAAAAAGAGAAAGAGAGAGAGAGAAGAGAGAGGTGCAGATACATAGAGATGAAAAGAAAGAGAGATGCAGAGATAAAGAGAGATGTAAAGTAAAGACAGACTGAGCAAAATAGATACAAAGACAGAGATATATATACATACATAGAGAGAGAGAGAGAAGAAATTATATCCTCTTAGAGAAGTAATAGCAAAATATATATCCTTTCATATCCTATCATAGCTTCTAGTATCCTTCTGTATCCTACCGTATCCTCAGAGATGCTTTGGCGTGCCCCTGAGCTGCTTCGGAAGGGCATTGACTCCCCAGGAACGAAGGAGGGAGACATATACTCCTTCGGGATCATCTTCCACGAGGTCATAGGGCGTCAAGGACCTTACGGGATATACGATGGGATTGCCAATGACAACGCAGAAGGTAAAGGACTTGAAAAGGTCACATAGAGGTCACTAAAATCAATGTAACCTAACCTAACCTAACCTAACCTAACATAAGATAACCTAACGTAACCTATCTTAAACCTAACTTAACTTGACCTGATCTGACCTAACCCAACCTAACGTATGAATTCATAAACTAAGGTGATATAAACTTCAGAAAATATGCTTAAAGGTAACAGGAAAAGGTGGAAAATATTATAAGGTGATCAAAATAACCTCACACATTTCTGTATAGATTAATCGAAAACTATTTATTTCCACCCTTCACTTGACCCCTTCAATACTTTGCTTTACCATTACCTATCTTTTAGCTTTACATAGTACCATATCACCTATTATATTTGGTGATTACTTTTTTTTCACATTAATCAGCTCACTCACTCACTCACTCACTCACTCACTCACTCACTCACTCACTCACTCACTCACTCACTCACTCACTCACTCACCCCCACCCACCCACCCACCCACCCACCCACCCACCCACCCACCCCCCACCCACCCTTCTGGTCTGTGTCTTCTTCTTCTTGGGAATTTGATGGGGCCGTGCAGGCTGTGGTGGCACAGCCTCTAGTGCCCCAAAAGTGCAGGTTGCAGATGAGTAAGTGGATCAGATCCTGTTGAGTTGACCTGTCCTTTGGAGGAAGGTCCTGGTGTGTTTGAGTACTTTGAAGGCCAGGCCAGGGTCTTGAGAGCCACCTAAGAGGTCAGTTATTGCTGGTCTGCGGAGGTGAAGAGACGACAGTGAGTGGAGGAGTGCCATGCGGTGGGAGTGGTGACGAGGACAGTGTAGTAGGAGGTGTTCTGGGTGTGTCAGGTTGTGTAGGGCACCAAGGGCAGTGGGGGTCTTCTGTCATGCCCAGCTTGTGTAGGTGGGAGTTTAGGCGGCTGTGTCCAATTCGGAGTCTGGTGACGGCAGTGTCAAGGGCACGGCTGGGGGAGTAGGTCCACCAGTGGTGTCGTGTGTCTTGTCTAATGTGTCCAAGTGAAGTGTACTGTAAAGCGTTAGTCAGGTCTGTGTCCCAGTGTAGTTTACAGGCTGTGTGGAGGTTAGTCAGAGAGTCGGTCTGGTCAGTGGGGAGGTGTATGGGGAAGGGGTGGGAGTGTGCCTCCGCTGCCGCTCTGTCGGCCACTGTGTTGCCCATGACGCCAACATGTGAGGGGACCCACTGAAGGTGGATGGAGAAGCCAGAAGAGGATAGTTGGAGAAGAAAGTTGTGAATGGTGAAGCAGAGGGAGTGGTGTGTTTTAGGGCGGTGACGCCGGATGAGTTGGAGGGCTGAGAGGGAGTCTGAGAAGAGAGTGACTGAGCAAGGGGAGGTGAGTGTGGTGGCAAACCTGAGGCCCTCTCTGATGGCAAAGAGTTCTGCCGTCAGAATGGAGGCAGAGGCCGGCAGCCTCCAGGCAGTGGCAGTGGAACGTACATTGCAGCCCCAACAGAGGGAGGTACTGGGAGGCGGGAGCCGTCGGTGTATATGTGGAGGGAGTTGTGGTATTGAGTGTGCAGGAGGTTGTTGAAAATTATCCTGTGTCTACTTCACTAGTTCCCATTAAGAGACATCCTTCCTTACCGCCGTGACAGTCTCCCTTATTTAACACCGTAATAATGGTGTTTAAAGTGTTATGTTCAGCTTTACGTGGCAGGGGTGTGGCAGGACAGGTGAGTGTGACCCTGTAGTACCTGTAGGGAAGGGCGGCAGGGGTTGGCAGGGCCCAGGGAAGGTGTAATAAGGTAGTAACTTCTTCTTCTTCTTCTTGTGACCACAACACCTTCCCTGTTCCCTTCCCTCTACATGTCATTTTGAGGGATGGAGGAGCAGTAACACATTATTCTTCACCATTAATAGTGGTTGGATATAAAGAAAACATTACCTATTAAGCGTAAATAACCTTAATAAATAACATGAACAGGTTTCAACAGGTACCGTAAGATAGCCGTGCGTTGAGTGCTGGGTCACGTATATATTAAACCAAAATTGAGATTTTTATTATACACAAGAAAGCAATTATATATACTTTAAAAAATCGTCTGAAATACCTAACTGTTTTCTACATAAACATTTATTATATTTGATTCGTATTTATTTCATGAAAAATGTTTATTTCCAAGGTCAATCATAAAATCGAAAAATAGAATAAAGCAATAATAATGAAATTGAACCAATATAAACCATAGAATAGGATATATAAAAAATATTAAAACTTAAAGTAAACCCTATAAAAGGCATAGAAAAAAGAAAAACGGAAAAAACAATGAAAAAATAAGAAAAAAACACCGTAATTATGTGTTTACATCCAAGAGTGTTAATTATAGCGTGTTAGGTACAGTAAAAGAAGTGTTAGGACATGACGACCTACAAGGATAGAGATGAAGGTGAGTGTGTTGTGTTGTGAGTGTGTTTTGGTGGGCTGAAGGGCTGACAGGCTGACGAATCGACTAAAATACCGTTATACCGAAGGGCTTCTAATGCCTGTAATACCGATAATACCGCCCCGAAAATACCGATATGTCGGTATACCGGATAGGTATACCGACACACACACACACTCAGCTGACGCCAGGCAATGTAATCTGATTGTGTTTCCGATTAATAATTATAATACTTAGGACACCAGTTGTGTTGTATATCACGTATATATATATGTACTACGCTCATGGTGCTGCACTTGTTGACATTTAAACTGCATCTGGCTGATGCAGTTTAATGTTAGCAAGTGTAGCATTATGAGCGTAGGTAAAGGTAATAGGCCTGTAGATTACATATTAAATGACACTACCTTAGGAAGGTCATATAATATGAGGGACTTAGGAGTTCAAGTGAACAGTGACTTGCGCCCCAGGGAACAGTGTATTATAGCTAGAAATAGGGCCAACAAGATACTGGAATTTATTGGTAGGTGTGTGACAAATAAGAGTTCTGAGGTCATTCTGAGGTTGTATTTAGCGCTAGTTAGACCCCACCTATATTATGCAGCTCAATTTTGGTCCCCTTATTATAGGAAGGATATAGGCTCCTTGGAGGCAGTTCAGAGAAGAATGACTAAGATGATTCAGGGGCTGAGAAATTTACCCTACAAAGATAGATTAAAACGTCTTACTAATCTCCACTCCCTAGAGAGGAGGAGGGCAAGAGGGGATATGAATGAGGTTTTCAAATGGATAAAAATAATTAATAAGGGAAACATTGATCAGGTTTTATTCCAAGGGTGGGGGACAAGGAACTGCCTCGTGTAGGTCATCAACTGGCCTCTTGCTGTCTCCTCAATTCTTATGTTCTTATATTTCAGATGAGAAGTGTAGTGGCAGTAATTGATACAATATTAATGTTATTCCCCATCCAGGATGTACCATCAGTAGTGGTAGTCTAGTATAATATAGTATCCTCCTCTATTTTCATTCTTTACTATAAAATGTCCATGGCCATGTTTTGTACAAGGTCATGGTGTTCCCTTCTATCTGTTTTTCCTGCCGGCATGTTGCCGGAGGGAGAGGAGGGTGGGAGAGAGCCTTGTTCTGTTCTATCCTGTTCTCAAACTCTTAGTGCCCTTGTAGTAGTATGTAGTGCAGCAGATACCCTAGTTATAGACCAATAGTGATTCTGGTGTCTGTTCTTCTCATGTATTCTCATATATTCTCTCTCACTCACCCACTCCTTCCTTCCTTCCACAGACATCATAAGGAAGCTGAAGGCAGGCAGCACAGAGGCCGGATCACCCTACAGACCTGACCTCAATAAGATCGTGGACAGTCCCTTCGGTTCAGATCCAGCCGTGCGCACAGCCATGCAAATGTGTTGGTCGGAGTCCGTGGCGGATCGACCAAACTTCCGCGCGTTGAAAGTAAAATTGAAGGGAATGAAGGATAAAAGGTGATGATGATGATGATGTGTTTGTGTGTTTGTGTAGTGTTGTCGTATTTCATGTGTAAGAAAAGTGTTTGAAATGTATACTAATGAAACAAAATAAGTCACACATCCGCACACACACACACACAACACACACACACACACACACACACACACACACACACACACACACACACACACAAACATATATATATATAAAAAAAAAAAACACTAATTCAGTACCTTGTTTTAAGTGTATTATAAGATGTGTTTGTGTGGGGTTGGTTTAATTTTTATTTATTTATTTATTTATTTATATATGAATAGTGTTGGTAATGTATGTTAAATGAATTATAGGTTTAATCTGAGTGTTTGTTATATATGAAAAACTTTGGAAAATATCAATCACCTATATTTATTGATAAGATTATTCTCTTTCTCTCTATTTCTCTCTGTATTTTCTATCACAAACTATATTATCTAAATCTTCATTCTATCTCTCATTTTTTTCTATTTTTTACCTTAAACCTTTTCCTTTCCTATTTACCTTCACACAAACACACACACACACACACACAAACACACCCATCTACCTTACCTTTCCTTGTATTCTATCTTATTTCCTTCCATCAATCCTTCACTTCCTGCATTTGTATAAGATATGTACTCACTATCATTCTCTCTCTCCCTCTATCTCTACCATTCTCTCTCTCTCTCTCTCTCCTTCTCCTGTACTTGTAATTCTACCATTCTCTCTCTCCCTTCCTCATACCTTGCAATTTTTATCTTCCTCCATTTGTATAAGATATTTACTCATTATCATTCTCTCTCTCCCTTTCCTATACCCTGGAATTCACTATACTTTCTGATTAGCATTCTCTCTTTATCTCTCTTATACTCTAGAATTTTTATCTTCCTCATTACTATTCTCTCTCTCTCCCTCTCTTATACCTTGCAATTCTTATCTTTCTCCATTTGTATAAGATATTTGCTGACTACCATTCTCTCTCTACCTTTCCTGTACCTTTCAATTTACATCTTTCTCCATTTGTATAATATATTTAATCATTACCATTTTCTCTCTCCGTCTATACTTTTCAATTCCTACATTTGTTTAATATATTTACTGACTACCATTCTCTCTCTACCTTCCCCTTTACCTTTCAATTTACATCTTTCTCCATTTGTATAATATATTTACTAATGACTATTTTCTCTGTGTCTTGTTGTTCTTGGGTGTGCAGTAAGAGAGGTAACTTGATGGATCACATAATGCAGATGATGGAACAGTACAGCAAGAACCTCGAGGACCTGGTAACCAACCGCACCCAAGCCTTGAGGGAGGAGGAACGCAAGACTAAAGACTTACTACACCGCATGCTTCCCTCGTATGTGTGTTTGTGTTTGTGTGTGTGTGTGTGTGTGTGTGTGTGTGTGTGGTTGATTGTACTATATTAAATTGTTAGTGTTGTATGTGTTCCTATGTGTGTGTATGTGTGTGTGTGTGTGTGAGTGTGATGCATCTTTTTGTCCTTAAACACATTTTGTTCTCCTTAAACACATTTTTTTCTCCTTACACATCCTTTTATCCTTCAACGCATCCTACACACTAACACAGATATCCTTTCACCCTTTGATACGCTTCCTACTCCGGTATCAGGTCAGTGGCTGCCAGCTTGACCCAAGGCATGGCAGTGGAGCCGCAAGGATTCGATGCCGTCACTATCTACTTCAGTGATATTGTCGGCTTCACTTCACTGTCGGCCGAGAGTACTCCATATGAGGTGAGGCGTGTGTGTGTGTGTGTGTGTTTATTGTGTCGGATGAATGTAAGATAGGCTAGTGTGTGTGTGTTTGGCTAGCTAGATGTGTCAGTGTATGTGTGTGTGTGTTTGTGTGTTTGGTTAGCTATGTGTGTGTGTGTGTGTGTGTGTGTGTGTGTGTGTGTTTGGTTAGCTATGTGTGTGTGTGTGTGTGTTTGTTAAATATGCAGTAAGAAAGAAAGATGAAATACAAGTAACAAAACCAAAACACACACACAAACCCACACACACACACAAACACACACACAAACCCACACACACAAACCCACACACACACACAAAACACACACAAAACCACCCTAACCTAACCATAAACAACCAATCCGTCTCTTCCTCAGGTGGTCACTTTCCTTAACGACCTGTACACGCTATTCGACAAGATCATACGCGGTTACGATGTGTACAAGGTGGAGACGATTGGTGATGCGTACATGGTGGTGTCAGGTCTGCCCAACCCTAACTGTGGACGACATGCTGGGGAGATCTCATCAATGGCGCTGGAACTACTAGATGGGGTATGAAGGGAAGGGAAGGGGTGTGGGGGTGAAGGGAAGGGAAGGGGTGTGGGAATGAGGGGAAGGGAAGGGATGTGGGGATGAAGGGAAGGGAAGGGAAGGGAAGGGTGAAAAGGGGTGTTAATGCTGGATAAAATTATTGGGTATGGAGATGAAGGGAAGGGAAGGGAAGGGAAGGGGTCTGGGAGGGTTGATAATGGGTGTTAATGGTAGATAAAGTGATGGGGTAGAAAGGAAGGGGTATGGAAGGGTTGAGAATGGGTAATGCTGGATAAGGGATAAGGAAAGAGATAAGGGGTATTGATACTAACTAAGGTAATATTTTGGAAAGTAAAGAGATGTAGAAGGGTTTAAAAAAAATTCATCTAATCCACTTTTAATGTAATCTAATCCACTTTTACCTAATCCACTTTCATCCGTTCAGGTTCAAAATAGGTTCGTCATCCACCACCGGACTGACCAGAAGTTGAAGCTCCGCGTAGGCCTCCACACTGGTCCTGTTATTGCCGGTGTGGTGGGGCTGACCATGCCTAGGTACTGTCTGTTTGGGGACACCGTCAATACAGCCTCAAGGATGGAAAGGTGAGGGGATGATGGTGGTGGTGGTAGTGGTGGGGGTGATGAGAAAGTGTGGTGATTGTAAGGAAGTGTGGTGGTGGTGAGGTGATGGTGGTGGTGGTGAATTTTTTTTTTTATATATATACACAAGTCCTCTCTTAACAACCTTATCTTATCCTTATCCTCCTCTTCCTCATCATTATTATTATTATTATTATTATCTATTTTCTTGTATATATTTTATCATTATTTGCATTACGTCATCAGATATTCTACTATGTTTATATTTTGTCTATCATCCCCTTCCTCCACACACACACACACATACACACATACACACACGCACACACGCACACACAGCCTCATGCACCTTCCCTCCACAGTAATGGTGTGCCGCTGCGTATCCACATATCCGAGCGGTGTAATGATGCGTTGGAGAAGCTGGGCGGATACCTTACAGAGAAGCGCGGTCTGGTCC
>JAPQNM010000026.1:8247668-8255168 GCA_029783475.1 Metacarcinus magister
CCCTTTCGTAACATCGTCTTATGTACTAAATTTTATTATTACTATTTTTTATTATTATTATTGTATATATTTATTACACTAGACAATATCTACCTTCACTCCCTCCTCTAACTCCCCCTTCCACTCCTCCTAACTCACTCCCCCTCTCACTCCCTCTCCCACCCCTCCTTACCCCCCCTACTCCTTCTCCTACAATGCAAAGGGGGAGGAGCTAACCTTCTGACCCCCTAAAGGGCTTATATACACATGTGAAAACTTCTACATCACACTGAAGGGAAAAAAGTATTGAGGTGAACTAGAAATGAAAAGATGGAGTGAAGACGTAAATAGATTGTTGTTGTTGTTGTTGTTGTTGTTGTTGTTGTTGTTGTTGTTGTTGTTGTTGGTTAAGCGCGGGAATAATATTAACGTAGACGAGTTAATGATACAGTTTAGTTTTTCCCGCTAAATTTTCAAACTGCAAACGGGAGGTGAATATTTATCGTATTATTATCATTATCATTATTATTATTTTTATCATAACATCACCTATTCCCTATAATTACTACCTTTCCTATCACCATTACTGTTATCAATCTTATATATCACTTGGTTTTTTTCTTCTCGTTACTTGCATTCAGTCTCTCAAACAAACTATTATAGAACAGAAAATGAAACTAATATAAATCATTGGTTGGCATCTTTCCCGCGCAAATTAACGACCTTGTAACCCTTCACTTCACTTCAGCTTTTAACGATCCAATAAGCAATTAAAAGTAGGTAGTTTTTTTTTATTTCTTTTTTTTTACCGTACATGACAAGCGAGTGTAAGGTTTAGTTACTAGTTACATAAGGATAAATATATGTAAGAAAACTTGTTGGTCTTACTACTACTACTTACTACTACTACTACTACTACTACTACTACTACTACTACTACTACTACTACTACTACTACTACTATTTTTTCTCTTCCTGTTAACTGTCCCTTCTTCCTCTTTTTCTTCTTCTTCCTCCTCCTCTTCCTCCTACTCCTACTACTACTACTACTACTACTACTACTACTACTACTACTAAATTGGATGGTATTAGGTACAGTCGTAGTTATAATAGTAAAGTTAAGTCTAAGTTAAGCTACATTCATGCCATTGACCCTAATTATATCACTAATACAGTACTATACATGGTAATTAAGCATATATTATTATACACACTATTAATTAAGGAAAATTGATGAAGGATTAACTAGAATATAATAATGTTAGGTTAGTTTAGGTTAGGTTAGGTTAGGTTAGGTTAGTTTAGTTTACTATTATATAAGGCAAAGGGCTGGGAATCCTTACTGCTTAAAAACGTTTATATCTCATTCCCTTAACTTAGAAAACGGAATTCATAACGGCAGACTTTTTTGAATTTATGGAGTTATTATATTTTGTAGTAGTAGTAATAGTAGTAGTAATAGTAGTAGTAGTAGTTTAAGTATCAATTCCACGCTTTACAAACACGCTTCTCTCACCTTTTTTGTTTTGGATCAATCATTTCAACTTCATCACTTCCACTCGCGTGCCGATCATAACCCACTAATTGGCGCCACCTTTTTACCTGTCAGGGACGCAACACAACTTCCGGTGGTAATGGTAGGTAGGTTACAGGTAGGAATGAAGGAGGGGAAGGGGGGTGAGAGGGAAAAGGAGTGGAGGGGAAGGGGAGTGGAGGGAAAAGAGAAGGAAATCGCGGAAAGTGAAAGATGAAAAGGGAAAAAAAGTGAGTTAAGGAGAGGAAGGAAAAACTGAGTACGTTAAGAAAGAAAGAATAGATAAAAAACGGAAGAATTGGAAAGAATAGAAGAGGAGAAGGAGGAGAAGGGAATAATAGGTAAGGAATGGAGAGAAAAAAAAAGAGGAGGAAGAGGAGAGGGGAATGGAGAGAAAGAAAAGGAAAGAGAAGGAGGAAAGGAAAATAATAGGTAGAGATGGAGAGACAAAGAAGGAAATAAGAATACAGGGAATAACTGATGGAAGGAAGGAAGGAAGGAGAGAAAGATGAAAAGATACATAAAGAAACAGAAAGACAGACAAACAGGCAAACAGCACCAAAAATTAGAGCGAGGCTAGCGAAGGGAGGGGGATAATAAGAAATAAATTAGAGAGAAGAGAGAGAGAAAAAAAAATAATCGTGTCTTGTCTAACATCTTAACCTGAAGTTTTATTAATTATTTTCACCGGTACAATTTTTTTTTATATATCAAATCATAACAACTATTAATATTTTTTTTTCTCTCTCTCTCTCTCTTACTCTTTCAATTATTTATTTTTTTTTTTTACAATTTTCGAATTTTGGAAAGTAATATAGTTTTCGTGTCCGTCTTGTAAGTTTAATGATATAATTTTTTTTTTTTTTAATATATATATATAAGTCATTTAAGGTCATTTTGTAGATTAAATCCTGTGTTTTTTATTATTATATTTGATCTACATTTCGTTTATTTTTTTCAATTCTTATTTTATGTTATTCAAAATTCCTTTCACTCTCTTTCTTGATCTCTCTTTTTTCATTCTCTTTCTTCATCTCTCTCTCTCTCTCTCTCTCTCTCTCTCTCTCTCTCTCTCTCTCTCTCTCTCTCTCTCTCTCTCTCTCTCTCTCTCTCTCTCTCTCTCTCTCTCTCTCTCTCTCTCTCTCTCTCTCTCTCTCTCTCTCTCTCTCTCTCTCTCTATTATTATTATTATCATCATTATTTTCCTCATCGTATATACAGATGTTTAGCTTATAAAAGAGAGAGAGAGAGAGAGAGAGAGAGAGAGAGAGAGAGAGAGAGAGAGAGAGAGAGAGAGAGAGAGAGAGAGAGAGAGAGAGAGAGATAATTAGTGAAAGGTAGATTATGTTGATCAAATAATGTATGCAGACATTAATTGCATCCAATATTGAACCTTACCTAATACAGTTACCCCTCTCTCTCTCTCTCTCTCTCTCTCTCTCTCTCTCTCTCTCTCTCTCTCTCTCTCTCTCTCTCTCTCTCTCTCTCTCTCTCTCTCTCTCTCTCTTCGCCTTATTAATAAACGTACACACACACATACACACACGTACACGATCACAATGCAAACTGTTCCGATCATGCGATTCTGTACTTAGAAATCATAATTATTGCCTTTAACGATCCCTTGCCAATTAGAGTGAAACGGTTTGATGGGGACGAAGGGAGGGGATGGTTAAGAATTCCTCTGATATTGAAGGCAAGTACAAAGGTTAAATGAGAGAGAGAGAGAGGGAGAAAAAAAAGAGAGGGTATATTCATTTCCTGTGGTATTTTTAGGAAATCTCAAAATCCTGCTGAAAATTTCTTATTAATGAGACATGCTTGAATTAATGTTGTAAGTATTAGCATAAGAATCGACAGGGAGCATTGCAATCAAGATCAATGATTAGACCGGGAAGTAGACGAGGGACGGGACACAAGCTGACGGGATACCAATGTTTATATAACCCTTCTTGTTGTGCCCGTCTCGTACCGCGATGTAGAGAGGTTTTAGGGTAAATTTTGTAACCAGGAAAATTGATTAAATAAAAGTTGTGGTTGCAGTAGAAGTGGAAGAGAATGTTGAAAGATTAATATTTTGTAATCGGGGAAATATATTGAAAAATTGAGGATGTAGTAGAGAGTAAAATAGATTGTAGAATAAGGTAAATTTTGTAGCGAGGAAAATTAAGTACTTGAATAGATTGTTGGTAGAGGTGCAAATAAAGGTAGAAAGATAGAAATTTTATAGTGAGGAAAATTAAAATAAAATAATTGACGTTGTAGTAGAGAGTAAAATAGATGTAGAAAGATTAATATTATGTAACGAAGAAAAATGAAAAACTTGATAAGATTGATACAGGAGTTAAAAAAATAATGTAAAAAAATATACATTTAGTAATGAAGAAAATAGTTTATTATTGGAGTTAAAAGTGAATGTAAAAATATATAAATGTTGTAATTAAGAAAATATAAAATAAAAACAAGAAAAGGTCACAGTGGGAGGGAGGCGAAAGAGAAGGTAGAAAGATACTTATCACTAGAAAAATGTAAGTGTATATAGATGGATTTGTGTGTAAATACTAAATTGACGAACAGCTTAAGTAAGGGAGAGAGAAAGTTTTTATCGAAGCACCCCATGAAACGTTAAGTGAAACAGAAAATGAGGTTAATTAAAAAGAAAACGGGAAGAAAGTTTATTAAATGACGCAAGAATCCAGCTTACGAGGAGAGAAAAAAACCAAAAAAAAACCATCTTACTTAACGAATCAACATAATTTTCAACTTATAGAAAACGGGAATCGAGTATATAAAGATAACACTAACTATTTTATTCTTCTTATATAATGGGATTTGAGGTTAAAATGCTTGCTATCAGACTTTAGCAATACCTATAATAGTAATTTTATGCTAAACTTATCATCTGGGTATCGAAGCGTGGCGCAGCGCAGGTGGGTACGCTACCAAGACAGGTGTGCGGACAGGTGTGCGGACAGGTGTGTGACAGGTGTGTGACGGGTGTACAGGTTAATTAATGGGATGATAATGTTGTGTACCTTTTGTTGACACCTGGTTTTTTTCCTTCTTTCTTCTCTCATTTACTACTATTACTACTTGTTTCGTATCTCTCTCTCTCTCTCTCTCTCTCTCTCTCTCTCTCTCTCTCTCTCTCTCTCTCTCTCTCTCTCTCTCTCTCTCTCTCTCTCTTTGATAAGTTGTGTTTCATTATGTTTTTTCAGTTTATTTATTTTTATTTCTTTTCGTTGTAAAGTAAAAATTGGTAAGGTATGAATTTATAAACTACTACTACTACTACTACTACTACTACTACTACTACTACTACTACTACTACTACTACTACTACTACTACAACTACTACTCTCTCTCCCCCCCCCTAACACCCCCCAAAAAAGGACCACCTCCCAGTGTTCTCAAATGTTGCATATTCATCGTATTATTAGAGTTTTTACACCTGTCTGTGTGTTGGCGCTAAATAAGAGTAAGGGGATGACAGGTAGATTCCAGGTGTGTGTGTGTGTGTGTGTGTGTGTGTGTGTGTGTGTGTGTGTGTGTGTGTGTGTGTGTGTGTGTGTGTGTGTGTGTGGAGAGGATGCGTATATCTGGCTTAGTTTGATTTTATTTTTTTATTTATTTTTTTTTAGTAGTCTATCTATTTTTTTTTTATTATCTCGTCTTTTTATTTATTTTATTTTTGTTTATGTGTGTGTATGTGTGTGTTTTTGATTTTGTTTTGTATATTCATTTCTCTTCTTTCTCTGTTTCTTTCTCTCTCTCTCTCTCTCTCTCTCTCTCTCTCTCTCTCTCTCTCTCTCTCTCTCTCTCTCTCTCTCTCTCTCTCTCTCTCTCTCTCTCTCTCTCTCTCTCTCATTAATAACTCGCATATTACTAGAAAGAGAGAAAGAAAAACAATAATAATAATAATAATAATCTTACGTTTCAACCACCACCTACACTCTTCCTCCTCCTCCTCCTCCTCCTCCTCCAAGAACAAGTTTTCACCTACCACAAGCACACACACACACACACAGCTAATGGTATCACAGTAATAATAGTAGTAATAACAGCAGTAATAACAGTAGCAGTAGTAGTAGTAGTAATAATAGCAGCAGTAGTAGTAGTAGTAGTAGTAGTAGTAGTAGTAGTAGTAGTAGTAGTAGTAGTAGTAGTAGTAGTAGTAGTAGTAGTAGTAGTAGTAGTAGTAGTTATAGTAGTTATAGAACCACCTCAGGGGAGAATTAACTCATTGATGGAAAAAAGCTAAGGGATCATTTTGTATTGTCGTGTCGTGGGTCCAAATTTTTTCCCCTCCCCCCCCCAAATACCCACCTCAAATACCCCCCCCCAATACCCACCCAAAATACCCACATCACGGCAGCTTTCCCCTCCTCGCGTTTTGATTGAAGTGGTCCAGTGATTTAAACGTACACAGACTTACTTATTTACGTACATACATGGATAGATATATACGTACATGCAGGGTGGTAGATAGCTAGACAGGTTGGTAGATAGGTGTGTGTGTGTGTACATGTAGGTGTGTGGGTGATTGATGACTGTGTGTGTGTGTGTGTGTGTGTGTGTGTGTGTGTGTGTGTGTGTGTGTGTGTGTGTGTGTGTGTGTTTCATTTTGTTTGTTTTATTTGCTTTACTTTTTTTATTTGTAGCTAATTTATATATTTTTTCATTTTTTATTTATTTATTTTTTCTAAGGTGCTTTCATTTCTCTCCTTTCTCCCCTTTCCTTTCCCCTCTCTCTCTCTCTCTCTCTCTCTCTCTCTCTCTCTCTCTCTCTCTCTCTCTCTCTCTCTCTCTCTCTCTCTCTCTCTCTCTCTCTTCCTTCCTATTTCCTTTCCTCCTCCCTTTCCTTCCTCTTTCCCTCCCTTTCCTTCCCTTTTTTCCTCCCTTTTCTTTCCTCTTTCTCTTCTTCTCTCCCTTTTTCTCCTCCCATTCCTTTCCTCTTTCCCTTTTTCCCCTCCCTCTTTCCCTCTCCCCTCCCTATTCCCTCTCTCTTTCCTCTCTTCCTTTTTCCCTTCTCTCTTTCCCTTCGTTTTTCCCCTTTCTCTTTCACACACACACACACACACACACACACACACACACACACACACACACACACACACACACACACACACACACACAGCCATTTACAGCGTCGTTATCTCAGGCGTTGATGCTTATCATATCTACGTACATGGGTATAACTGTGTGTGTGTGTGTGTGTGTGTGTGTGTGTGTGTGTGTGTGTGTGTGTGTGTGTGTGTGTGTGTGTGTGTGTGTGTGTGTGTGTTGGTTGACTTGCTTTTCTTGTTTTTTTTTTTTTATTATTATTATTATTATTTTGTTTTTCTTTTCCTGGTTTTCATTTATTTATTTTTTTCTTCATTCTTTTCATTTTTCTTGTATTTTTCTTTTTCTTTTTCTTTTCTTTTCTTTTCTTGTCTTGTTTTTTTTTATTATGTTTGTTTATTTTCATCATTCTTCTTCTTCTTCTTCTTCTTATTATTATTATTATTACCTTCTTCCTCTTCTTCTTCTTCTTCTTCTTCTTCTTCTTCTTCTTCTTCTTCCTCTTCTTCTTCTTCTTCTTCTTCACACACTAAAAAAAAACACTCATACATATAATATCTACACACACATGGAAGTAACAGCTGTGTGTGTGTGTGTGTGCATGTACGTATGTATGTATGTGTGTGTGTCTATGATTAATGTGAAAGTATGTAGGAGAGAGAAAGAGAGAGAGAGAGGGAAAGAGAAAAAAATTAGTTACCTGATACACATTCTCAACCTAGTCTCTTATTGTCCTTCTTGAATTTTATCTTTTATTTTGTAGTGAAAGTTTAGATTACACTTGACCTGTTCGTGACCTGACCTTACCTTACCCCTACCCCCCTTTCCCCTCACCCCCCTTTACCCTCACCTCCCTTCCTCTCACTCCCCACTCCCCTCATTCTCTCTCTTTATCCCCTCCTCTTATTCTCTCCTCTCATTCT
>JAPQNM010000026.1:8265168-8285168 GCA_029783475.1 Metacarcinus magister
CAGTCAGTCAGTCAGTCTCTTTAAGTGGGAAGGAAGAGAGACTGACTGACTGACTGACTGACTGACTTAACACTTCATTTCCTCCCTTACATCATTCACCTCTACTAACATTCCTTCTAAAATACAGTAAGAATGATAACAATACAAAATAAGTACAAGTTATCCATAAAATACAGTTATGATAAAGAAAAGTGAAGGTATTTATAGTTTTTTTTGTATTTATAGTGAGGGAATGTAAGGTAGGAATTGCAAACTACATCAAGTTTCATCTATTTTCCTATTGCAGTCTATTTAAGTTAACATGTATACTTATAAAGGGCAACAGAGGTAAATACAATAATTACTACTAATACGTATATCCACACTTATAAATATTAGCTTAGGAAGTGTACAAGACTTAAAGAATCCTCTATATTCCTATTAGTCTTTTAAAAGTCATCACTTATACTGACAAAAACTACTTAACCTCAAAAATGATAACAAATGAGGCTGAGAAAGTAACTTCATCTATAAATCCAAACTAATTCCCTGTCTTAGAAGAAAAAAAAAAAAAATACTTACCTGTCTCACTTACCTAGATGTATTTTTTTACCTGTCTACCCCGAGGTGTTGTTGATTAATTACACCTGATTGTGGGAACAGGTGTGTGAAGGTGTTGTTGAAAGGTGTGTAGGAAGCTAAGGAGCAGGTAGTGTATCCTGTGCTTTGTGAAGGGAGAAAGGAAAGGTTAATCTCGTCTGTGTGATTTATAAGGTTAGGATAGATTAGGTTAGGTTAGATTAGGTTTGGTTAAGTTAGGTTAGGTTAGGTTTGGTGAGGTTAGGTTAGGTTAGGTTAGGTTAGGTTAGGTTAGGTTTGGTGAGGTTAGATTAGGTTAGGTTAGGTTAGGTTAGGTTAGTTTAGGTTAGGTTAGGTTAGGTTAGGTTAGGTTAGGTTAGGTTAGGTTAGGTTAGAGATGAAGTAGGAAAGTTTAGTCTTAGAAGGGAGTGATTATAAAAAAAAATATATATATATATATATATATATAACATTAAAACTATAATTAAAGTTAGAGAATAAAAAAAAAATTTAAGTCGTACAAATAAAGAAGATTATTTATTTAAGTCAACCCAAATCATCCACATTCAACCACACAGTCATCCACCAGACAAGCCTTAGACTCACCCAGATCCACAGACCTTCCCCCACCTCCTCCCACACACCTGTCCACACCTGTCAACACCTGTCAATACCTGTCCACACCTGTCAATACCTGTCCGGAGTGAAATAGAGAATACCTGTGTGATCATTTCGGGTTCAAAGTCACTGCTTCATTGAGTCAAAGTGTCGAAAATTGATTCACTGGTTCAGAGTTTGTTTTGATTGCTATTGAGATTGAGAGAGAGAGAGAGAGAGAGAGAGAGAGAGAGAGAGAGAGAGAGAGAGAGAGAGAGAGAGAGAGAGAGAGAGAGAGAGAGAGAGAGAGAGAGAGAAAGTTTGTTTGTGCCGTGGAGTTATGTTAGTTTAGAGATAGCATTGTTTGGTGGACATCTCTCTCTCTCTCTCTCTCTCTCTCTCTCTCTCTCTCTCTCTCTCTCTCTCTCTCTCTCTCTCTCTCTCTCTCTCTCGTTTCCCTCATCCAAAAGTTTCCACCTGTTTGAACCCCCAAGAACGAGGGGAAAGATAAGAGGGGATATAAACAATGTGAACGAGGGCTTAGGGTCTTTGAGGGGAAAAAGGAAAGAAAGAAAAGAAAGAGAGAAAGAAGTTGATGCCGATTTTGTAGTTTGAAAAAAAGAAAATAATTGATGTATAGAGGTTTGAAAGAGGGGAGAAAAACGTTATTTATAGAGGTTGTGTGTTGTGTGGTGTGTGTGTGTGTGTGTGTGTGTGTGTGTGTGTGTGTGTGTGTGTGTGTGTGTGTGTGTGTGTGTGTGTGTGTGTGCGTGTGAAAGAGCAATCCCCTTTACATCTCCATCAAAAAGGAAAATATAAAGTTAGTTTTCCCTTTTAAACTTCACAACATTAAAATAAAAGTGAAATCCTCTCCTAAAATAAAGTTAATCTCCCCTTAACTTTCTTTACAACACAAAAATAAAGTTAGTTTCCCTTTAATTTCCTTTACAACATGAAAACAAAATATAGTACTCCCTTCTAAAATAGAGTTAGTTTCCCCTTCATTCCCCTCTTTACGTTTTCCCTCACGGTCATGCACAGGAGAGGTCAGGTGTGTACAGGGTCTAAGTCTGACGTCATAGCTTACGTCTGAGGGAGAGTGAGGGGAGAGTGAGAGGGTGAGGGGGTGAGGGGAAGGGTGGGTGAGGGTTACTTAAAGCTGAATTCCCTTTGGTTACCCTCACTATCCCCTCAGTGCCTTAAGTGGCTTGCATGGGAAGGGAAGGCTCGTGTAGTGGTTTTGCATGGATGATCTGGTTTCACATCCTTTCATGTTTGGGTGTGTGGATGTGTGTGTGTGTGGGTGTGTGTGTGGATGTGTTTGGATGTGTTTTTTTTGGTGTGTTTTGGTGGGGTGGTGGTGTCTGTTTTTTTATTTTATTTGGTTTTGTTTTTGTTTTGTTTATTTTTTTCTTTCTAGTGTGTGCTAAAGACAGTTTCGTTTATCTCTCTTTTTTTATTGTTTGTGTTTTATTTTGTTGCTCTCTTGCTGGCTTTTTACTTGTATCTTTTTCTCCTTTTTTCTTTCTCTCTCTCTCTCTTTCTCGAGTTGTGATTTGTTTATTTTTTGTTTGTTTGTATTTTTTTTCAATTTTCTCTCTGTGTCTCTTGTTTGCTTTCTCCGATACTTTGTGTGTGTTTTATCTTGTATCTTCCTTTTGCATTTTCTTGTTATCTCTCTCTCTCTCTCTCTCTCTCTCTCTCTCTCTCTCTCTCTCTCTCTCTCTCTCTCTCTCTCTCTCTCTCTCTCTCTCTCTCTCTCTCTCTCTCTCTCTCTCTCTCAAACACACATACATACACACATAAACACACACAGGCCACGAGGTGCTCCGTTGCAAACACAAAACATAAACAAAACATCCCACGTGTCATTGTCTATAAGCAAACACATGGAAGTTAAGACATCCTCAGCCTCTTCCCCCGTGGCAGCAGAGGTGGCATCCTGCAGGACTCTCAAGGACTCATTAGCTTGGTATGTGTGTGTGAGTCAGTTTTTTGAAGCTGGGAAAGTAAATGGTAGAAAATGGTCCGATTTTGTGCATGTATCCCTTGCTCTCTCTCTCTCTTTGTCTATCTATCTTCTCACACTCCCTCTCTCCCTCTCAGGTAAATACAGATGTTGCATTACCCGACACCAACGTCAATGGTGTTCTTGCTCCTCTTCCTTTGCCTGAAGCCCCGCCCGCCACCCCCGCCCCTCTCCGTTCAGAGTCCTCCGCTGCAAACTTTCTCACTGACTTGGTGGGTTCAACAGTTCCAGTAATTGTTCCAGCACTCTTTCCGTCGCCATCTCAACCCGCCTCTCAGCCAGTACCCCAGCTCGTACCACAACCAGTACCCCAGCCAATCATCCAGCCTGCACCCCAGACACCACCCCAGCCAGTACCTCAGCCTGCACCCCAACCAGCCGTCCAACCACTACCCCAGCCTACAGTACCCCAGCCTGCACCACAGCCTGCACCACAACCAGCAACTCAACCTGCATCCCAGCCAGCTCCCCAGCCTGCAGCACCCCAGCCAGTACCCCAGCTTGCACCCCAGCCTGCACCTCAGTCTACAGCACCTCAGCCTGCAGCACCCCAGTCTGCAGCCCAACCTGCATCTCAACCTGCACCCCAGTCTGCACCCCAACCAACACCTCCACCTCAGACTATATCAACAGCCGCACCTCTGCCTCCACCCCAGCCCACTGCTCAACCTAAAGCCTTGCCCTCATCCCAGTATTTACCCCCAGTCCTTCAGCCAGCCAATCCTGCAGTAACAACCCCAAGCACTCCCGAACCATTCTATCCTATGGTGCTACCATCCCCCAAACAAGCTTACCTTCCCCCGGTATCCTTTTACTCGTCCAAGGAAGAACGTGACGCCTTCCTCCCCACCATGCCACCCTACGTCCCACACTTCGCTAGGTTGCCTCCGAATTCGCTGTACGCTGCTCCAGATGCTAACTTGACTGTGTTTCCCTCGGGACAGTACTTCGTGTTCCCAGGCTCGCACTCAGGGGTGTTTAACATTGCTCAGCCTGGCATGTACCCTGTCAGTCCGTCACCCGGTTATCCTGGCCACTACATGTCCGTTAAGCCAATCAGTAACCACACAATGTACCAGTACTACCAGCATCCCAAGACTCCAGTTACCGGGTATGCTCTCCCCTCTGCCAATCAATACCAGGCAGGCACAGGTGGTTTGGCCAAGACCACGCAAGCACCGTTAACAGGCGTTCATCAAGGAGGGTATCCAAAGAAACATGGACTGCAGCATCCAGGGGCCCAAGGGACACAACCTGCCCACTACTTGACGCCACAGCAAACTTATATGTCACATTTCCAAAAAGTACAGTTCCCAGGAGCACAACCCTCTCCGCATGCAGGGGCGTGGCCAGTACAGTACATCGCCTTACAACCAGGTCATCCAGCAAGTGGCCCAGGACCTGTACAGTCAGTAGGTGGACCAGTGAAGTCATCAGCTGGACCATCTACTCAGTACTTACCGCCTCCTCAATCACAGTATCCAGGTGGTCAGCCAGGCCAGTTCCCAGCCACTCAAACAGCACCTTTCCCGTTTGGTCAACAAGCACAGTTCCCAACGCAACAAGGACAGTTCCCAACGCAACAAGCACAGTTCCCAACGCAACAAGCACAGTTCCCAACGCAACAAGCACCATTTTTCCCCGGCGGTCAACAAGCACAGTTCCCAACGCAACAAGCACCATCTTTCCCAGGTGGTCAACAAGCACAGTTCCCAACTCAACAAGCACAGTTCCCAACGCAACAAGCACAGTTCCCAACGCAACAAGCACAGTTCCCAACGCAACAAGCACAGTTCCCAACTCAACAAGCACAGTTCCCAACGCAACAAGCACAGTTCCCAACTCAACAAGCACAGTTCCCAACGCAACAAGCACAGTTCCCAACTCAACAAGCACAGTTCCCAACTCAACAAGCACAGTTCCCAACGCAACAAGCACAGTTCCCAACGCAACAAGCACAGTTCCCAACGCAACAAGCACAGTTCCCAACGCAACAAGCACAGTTCCCAACGCAACAAGCACAGTTCCCAACGCAACAAGCACCATTTTTCCCCGGTGGTCAGCCTTCTCAGTTTTTCAACACTCCTCTGTCCCAGTTCGAAGATTCTCAAGAAGACAACTTTCCAAAGCATCGCAAAAAAAACAAACACTCTTCCCACAGTGACCAACAACGGTTCATGCAATCTTTTGGTGTTCCGCTGCCGGGGTTGGGTTCGTCCTCAACGCCTTCCAATGGCTTCCCCACCGCTGGCAGACAAGGCTTAAGGGGTAACGCTGTTGACTCTGGATCTCCATCTGTGGATCAGACTCGAGCGCGGGACCCTTCCCTGGTGTCTCCTTCCGCGAGCAGGTCTTCGTTCAACCAAAACCCCAGTTCCGAGGACAGGCAGAACTCATTCCTAGACAGACTCTTTGAAGATCCCGAAATGGGTCTGGATTTCATCAATCTGTTGCTTGGTGGATCCGAGGACAGCGGTGAAGTGTTTGATGACAGGCGTGATGGACGTAATGGGCGTGGCAGGGGGACGCGTAGGGGACGTGTTCGAGGTGATAGACACAGAGACATCAGTGAAGAAGATGTCTTTGGAGAGTCCAGTTTTATGTTTCTTCAAGATTCCAATTCCTCGTCCAACACACGGTCACACAAGAAAGATTCATCCAAGACGCGGACGCGGCCACGCTTCAACTTCGCTTCTCTCTTCGAAGGACAGAATCCTATGAACCTGGTGGGTGCTTTGCTGGGCGCCGCCTCGCTGCTCACCGGCCAGTCATCGTCCGGTAACGCTCAGTCATCTTCCGGTAATGGTCAGTCATTATTCTCGGGTCTCTTATCATCCGGTAATGGCCAGTCATCGTCCGGGAATGGCCAGTCGTTACTCAACCCATCGTCACTGCTCAGTGTTCTGTCTTCGGGCGGTCTTCAAGGTCTTCTGAGGTCTCTGGCTCCTGGTAATACCTCGCCACCACAGAACACATCTCCGTTGCTTGGTCAGGCACCGCTGTCAGGTCAAACACCGCTGTCAGGTCAAACACCGTTGTCAGGTCAAACACCGTTATCTGGCCAAACACCGTTATCTGGCCAAACACTGTTGTCTGGCCAAACACCACTCTTTGGTCAAGTATCTTCGTTTGGCCAAACGCCGCTGTCTGGACAATCATCGTTGCTGCTTAATGCCGGGTTATTAAGAAATGCGGAGCTACTGAGGAACGCCCAAGCACTAAGAGATGCCCAGGCCTTACGCGACGCCCATGCCCTCCTTGCACCGGGCTTACACACCTCCCCGGCACTACTTGGCACGCACGTTTACCCTGATGCATATTCTCGAACGTTTATCAACCCACACTTAGCCCCTAACCCATACTACCCTTCCTTGTCCAGTCCCAAAGCCTTGAAGAGTGCCTCAGCCCCACCCGCCGCCACCTACACCGCTACCACCACTGCTAAGCCACACAAGACTAAGTCGGCGCTCAATGCACAGTCTGCCGCCAACCTCAAGACACTCATCAACACCCAGCTTCTCCTCAACGCTCAGTTAATCCAAGGCACTCAGTCTTTGCTGAAGGCTCGGTCACAAGGGAAGAAGAAGTCCACCACCACCACCACCACTCCTCTCCCCTCCACAAACGGCGGACAGTCGCCGGCCATTAACTTGGTCATAAACCGCTTCACGAATGGAAGACCTGTTCCCTCCGCCGGTAACGTTCCTATCCAGCCGCCGTTTTCTCCCGCCCGTCAGCCAGCAAACGTAATACCACCCGGCCGTCAAGCCTCACCCAGGACCACAGTAGACCGTGAGCTCTTCCTGACATTCGTTCTTGAGCCAGTGAACCTTCCGCAGCAGGGCTAAAACAGAGGCTCGGTACACCTTCCGCCCGGGGCACCTCTGTGTAAGGCCACGGAAGGTAGAGAGGATGCATACAGTGATTTCTACATCGTATCTGAGCACATTCTACCATGTACCGCAACGCTCGACCAACAGACTAAAGGGAAAGGTTCAGACGGACGCAAGTGTGATGGTGTCCGAGGAAGTGTTGCATCACCGCTGCCACCAATTGTGTTCACCGCTGACAGTGGTGATGAGGGCGAAGTTACACAATGGAGCGGCGTTGATAGTGGAACAGAGAATTTCATCAAGACCTTTATAGAGGAAGAAACTACATTTTGTTAATGGAAACACGGTATTTAGGGAACAGATTGTGGTCGAGTGTAGTACAACTTCGATTTAAAGCGAATATGTTGAACTTATTTTAATTGCATCCTCAATTTCGGACACATTGTTGACATAGAATATGTTGTTCCCAATTTCATGATGATGTCCTCGATGCGTCATTGTGCAAAAGTTTGAATGATTACATTGTGCAGCCTCGTGTTTCCTACACACACGGCACTAACGTCACAGGCCGACGCCAGGCAGTAGTCTGAAGTGGTGCGTCGCAGTGCAGTCGTTCATCTCATTTATCTCATTAAAAACGCATGGTGGGAGGCCTCCACCTCATGGCAGCGGAACAAAGGTATTCCCTGCGGCCTGGAGCAGCAGGTCTGAGGTGGTGGAGGGTCAAGGCTGCAGCCGGACGCGTGGCAGCCTTGGCCCGTTAATCAAACTGTGTGTGGTGGTGGGGCGTATTAAGGCGTAAGCCACTGTACTGTACCACAGGCAGCGAGGGAAGGAATTGCATGACTTGCCTTACTTAATGTTACATCCGCGACGCAGTGACTCACACTGCACCGACCTCCTCCCCCCACCTCTTTTCTTCCTTGTCCCGCCCACCGCCCCGACGCGGGGTGACAAGTGACAGGGCCTGTGTGGCAGGAAACACGACAAAGGTTGTGTACGTGAGTCACTAAACAGTGTTGCTTCATACTAAATGTTTATCAAGTTAAAAATATTCACTTCACTCAAGAAATCATTTTATTAAATGTGAAATGTTACCGTGTCTTGTTGTCTTGTTTTTGTCTCGCTTTAAATCGACGTTCTGCTGCGAAATACATTCTAAAATATCAAAAAGAAATTACGATGTAAGATTCCGAGTGAAACACAACAACGAAACTCAAATAAAACTCCAGGGAAAGTTGAGTGAAACAAGTATCCTTGAAGAACTTGTAAGGTGCCTTGTTACACACACACACACACACACACACACACACACACACACACACACACACACACACACACACACACACACTCACACACTCACACATACACACTATTTATTATCATTGTTATTACTATTATTATTATATGTAGTAGTAGTAGTAACAGTAGTAGTAGTAGTAGTAGTAGTAGTATAAGTTCCTAGGTATTGTATTGCTCTTCAAATATAGTTACTAGAAGATTACTGCAGTTGTATTATATGCTTACACACATCATGCAAGATATGTTATTCGGGGTTTGTTTTGGTGCAGTGTGTGTGTGTGTGTGTGTGTGTGTGTGTGTGTGTGTGTGTGTGTGTGTGTGTGTGTGTGTGTGTGTGTGTGTGTGTGTGTGTGTGTGTGTGTGTAAATTACCTGCACGATATTGCTTTGCAGGCGTGACATCATCTTCCATTTGATCTGTTCCATCATACTTGTCACTGAGAATGACTAAGTTGTTTTTTTTAGTTGATATTTAGGATGGACTATTAACGACAGGTGTGAGCTGCGATACACCTGTCCTAATTAACACAGAGTCGTACTGGTAAATTTTAACTCACCTGTGTATCTCTAACTAGCGGTAGAGTGGTGCACGAGGGTGGTGAGGGGAAGTGTTACTGGCTGAGCGTGTAGTGGTTGTGTGGAATGGACTTTGTGCACGGAAGGAAGGGCTTGTGGCGGCGTGTCTGTCTGTCTGTCTGTCTGTGTCTGTGTCTGTGAGTGACGCTTGACTAAGGACTTGTGTTGTGAAGGGCGTTGGTGTGGAGGTTGTAGTGACGACGAATACAAGTGTTTATGTTGTATGTTACGTAAATGTAATGTTTTTTTACCCATATCTTTTGCAGCTCGGTTGTATTTCTGACTTACGTTTCTGTCTGTCTGTCTGTCCGTCTGTTGGTCTGTCTTTATCTTGATCTATCTGTCTCGTAGTTTTGTCTTCACTCTCCTTACTCGTCACTTTCTCTCCTTCTCTCAGGCAGGTAGCGATGCTATCAAAGGCTTAGACGTGCCGCGCCCTTTGCTGGCTGTCCCGCCGCGGCCCTCCACCTCTACCTTCACCTCCACCTCGCAGGATTTAATAGTGCCTTCCTTGGACCTCCCTGCCTCACGGTCACCCCTTCGGCCCTCACCACACTCCTCACACCTCACACGCCGATCCGCCATGTACTATGGATCTCAACCTACACCCCAACCCTTCCTCCCCACCATACCCCCAGCATCATCAGAATCATCGTCAGAGGAGGAGGAAGAGGAAGAGGAAGAAAAGGACGACTTGCTTTTTACAGCGTCCTCGAATCCTGCTTTTTCAGCTTCAAACACCAACATAACAGTGTATCCATCAGGACAGCTCGTGTTGTTCCCGTCCTCTCAGTCAGCAGTGTTCAGACCCACGAAGCCAGTAATGTATAAGTCAGCAGGGCACCAAAGCCACCCCTCTACTGAGTTAAAAGGGTATAAAAGTAAATCCTCACTCCAGCATGACCACCAGTACCCAGCTCACCAGTATGCTAGTAGTTATGGCACTCAGCACTCCGGAGACATGTGTAATCCAACTCAGAATTCCGCTGGCCGTTTTCATTGCACTCAGGATGGACATTACCCAGCCTCCAGACAAGCCATGGTTAGCAGGGCTCAGTCAACGGTGTTTCAAGGGACGCAACACAATCCACAGTTCTCAAATTCCCAAGAAGTTATGTACAATGGGCAAGCAGCGCAGTACCCAGCAGCACACACGCCCCAGTCGTCGTATTCTCCACCAGACCAATCTCTTTCTCTACCAACCCAGTCATATTTTCCACCAGCGCAATCTTATTCTCCACCATCTCAGTCGTATGCTCCACCATCTCAGTCGTATGCTCCACCATCTCAGTCGTATGCTCCACCATCTCAGTCGTATGCTCCACCATCCCAGTCGTATGCTCCACCATCTCAGTCGTATTCTCCACCATCGCAGTCGTATGCTCCACCATCTCAGTCGTATGCTCCACCATCCCAGTCGTATGCTCCACCATCTCAGTCGTATGCTCCACCATCCCAGTCGTATGCTCCACCATCCCAGTCGTATGCTCCACCATCTCAGTCGTATGCTCCACCATCCCAGTCGTATGCTCCACCATCCCAGTCGTATTCTCCACCATCCCAGTCGTATTCTCCACCATCCCAGTCGTATTCTCCACCATCCCAGTCGTATGCTCCACCATCGCAGTCATATTCTCCACCAGCCAAGTCTTATTCTCCACCAGTCCAATATCCATCCTATCAGAAAGTTCAACACCAATTCCTCGACTCTCAAGAAGAAGTTGAGTTCCCAGGCACTCAACATAGCCAGTTCCAAGGTGTTCAACAAGGCCAGTTTCAAGGGGCTCAACAAGGCCAGTTTCAAGGGGCTCAACAAAGGCAAATCCAAGTCAGTCAAGCAGGCCAGTTCCAAGGTGTTCAACGAGGCCAGTTTCAAGGTGTTCAACAAAGCCAGTTCCAAGGTGTTCAACGAGGCCAGTTCCAAGGGGTTCAACGAGGCCAGTTCCAAGGTGTTCAACAAAGGCCATTTTCCAGTCAGTCAAGCAGCCCAGTTCCAAGGTGTTCAACAAAGCCATTTTCCAGTTACTCAAGCAGCCCAGTTTCCAGTTTCTCAAGCAGTTTCCAGTTTCTCAAGCAGCCCAGTTTCCAGTTTCTCAAGCAGCCCAGTTTCCAGTTACTCAAGCAGCCCAGTTTCCAGTTTCTCAAGCAGTTCAATTCCCAGTTACTCAAGCAGGCCAGTCCCCAGTTATTCAAACAGCACCATTTCCAAGCGTTAATCAAGCCTTGACCCCAATCATTCAGCAGCAGACCCAGTTTCCCGGTACTCCAGTACAGTTCGCAGGCAGACAAACAGCCGTGGCTCCAGCTGCCCAACCAGGGGGTATTCAAGGGTTGGCCCAGGTGGTGCTTCCCTTCTTGGCTTCTGCCTTGGGGTCAATGGGTGCTCCGGAAGAATCGTCAGCACAGGTAGTAGACGACACAGGGCCAGGGAGTAATGTAGGTGGAGCACTCCTACGAGGCACTCCAGTCACCTCTGATCACATCCTGGGATCCTTCCTCAACAACGCGTTACAGTTTGATTCACCGACCCTTGACCAGTCGTTGTTAAGGGACATCAGCTTCTCCTTAGGCTCTCCTACTGTGAGTAACGCCTCCGTCAACGTGGACAGACCACCGGAAAGGAATTCAAACTCATTTCTGGACACACTGTTTGAAGAACCCGATGTCGGCATGGATATCCTGAGTCTGCTGCTTGACCGTTTGGATAAAAATAGAGAGCGTGGCAGGAGGAGGGGAAGAGGTGATAGTAGGAATAATGAAAACAAAGAACCACCTGTGTTTGTGTTTCTGGGTGACTCCAAATCTTCGCCCAAAAGACCGGCGCCCACCCCACAGGCACCCGTCCAGGCGCCTCTGAACACACAAGGCTCCCTGCTTCTCAGCCAAGCCTTACTTAACCCTTACTCAGTACTCGGCGGCCAGGCGGGGCTCGGAAACAGCCAGTCATTACTCAACGCAGCGTCACTTATCAATTCTCTGTCTCCAGGGGGCGTTCAGTCACCTCTAAACCCACTAGCTACTTTAAACCCATCGCCACTACAGAACGAACAAGTCTTACTCCAGCAGGCACAGCTGTTGCAAAGTTCTCAAGCCTTGAGTAATGCAGGGCTGTTAGGTGGCTCTCCATATTCACGCCTCGCACGGTCTTTACCTAACGCTGATGGCTCCCACAAGTCCAAGAGAGTTAACAAAAGACAGTCGTCTCCAAACGGACGCACCAAGAGGAAGGCTTCGAGAAAGGGTTCTGTGTTGCCATGGGTTGCTAAGCCTCTCCACGCCTCCTCAAAGGGTGCAAAAGGGAAGAAATTAAAACGCCATCCACGAGGGACATCGCCATCCAAGACTCGTCGCACCGTTTGGACGTCATCAATACTTTCCCAGAAGACGTAACGCGGAGTGCTGCTCTGGACCAAGTGAAGGCGTGTTACTTGTGTTGAATAAACGTGAAGCAACACAAAGGCAGCTTAGCATCATAGGAAATTTTACGTCCCAACCAGAACCAGGAGTGTTGATGTGATGCTGAGCTGCAACATGAATCAGTCATCTTGCAGGTCATGTTATGCATCCAGGTGGTGGTGGAGGAGGTCACGTGACGGTGGAACAGTTGAGGGAAGATCCAAGCCAAGGAGAGAAACATCCTTGCAGTGACTGGGGATCGAAACTATACAATTATGGCATTAATTTCATAGGTGGTGTAAATATCTTCACTGTATCGAGAAAACCTGAATGTGTATCGGAGAAGTTAACTGGATTGATACTTTATAAGGTGTCGACATTGGTATTAAAGGTGTTAACTGTGATGTATTTATTGATGTCACTCTTAATAATGTCTTTAGGTTGTTAACGAAAGCACAGAGTCATAGATTCTCACCCTTACGTAGTGTTTCAGAAGCGGCACAATTATTAGTATTACAATTATTATTGCGATTATTATTATTGGCACTATTTATTTATTTATTTATCGTTGATGTAGAATTTAAAACAAAATACAGTTATTACAAGTATATTGCAGGTGTATTATATACATACTTACATATATTCTGAGGAGTAAGTTGAAGTACAAAAGTTTTGGGGGGAAATGGAAAATCCTGTAGCCAGATGAGGTTCACAGGTACATAAAATCAGTGTTAATTCGCATGATTACAGGTGTTGTTTTGGGGGTCACGTGTACGTCATTAGTGCACCTGCTGACGTTATTGTTATTATTATTATTATTTTTATTGTTATTATTATTATTATTATTATTTTTTTATTATTATTATCATGACTACTACTACTACTACTACTACTACTACTGCTACTACTACTACTACTACTACTACTACTACTACTACTACTACTATTACTACTATTACTACTACTACTACTACTACTACTACCACCACCACAACCACCACTATCACCACAACCACCACCACCACCACCACCACCACCACCACCACCACCACCACCACCACCACCACCACCACCACCACCACCACCACCACTAGTACTACTACCAAAGAACAAAAACAACAACAATAACTAACAAAACTACAACATCCATGACTGACGTTTCCTGTACCTGTCGTGTACCGTCCGAGCTTGACAAAAAATATCACCATTACTTGAAACAAATATTAGAAAACGGAAAATTCTAAGCGGGGCGAAGTGATGATCGTGTTGACTGTCATTCGGCATGTAAACAGGGCGTGCATTATTTACGAGTTGCTACGTTTTGCACGGAACCTAGAGCTTATTGTGGCGTGTTTTTCTGGTTTAATATGACCTTTAAAAACACATAGGGAACACGATATTACAAAGAAATCAAGAGTTATAACGCCTAGGAGTACTTATAAAGATACTAGTAAGTGTTTAAGTCAATCGTAGCGTGTTAGAAGTAGTAGAACCTTATTTTCTTCCTTATCTTCACTCTCCTCCCTCTCTCTCCCTCTCTCTCAGGTAAATAACGATGATGAATTTGACGGCATCAGTGTGACAGGAGTAGGTGCGCCTCAACCTTTGTCGACACACCTTCCCCGGACTCCCACCGCGGACGATTCTCGGTCTTCCAGTGATCATGTACTCAAGGATCTCATGGATTCAGCGGATACAATCATCGTGTCATCCGTGGTTACCTCTACATCCCAGGCAGTTAGTCGCTCTACATCCCAGACAGTTACTCGCTCTGCATCTCAGCCTGTTACTCTACACACTTCCAAGCCCTTGACTACATTCATGCCGAAGATCACAACTCAGCCTACAACGCAGCCTGTACCTTTGTCTTCTCAGTCTTCATCTCCCGCCTCTCAGAAAGTCGTGACAACCCCAGGCACACGGCGGCCTTTCCTTCCTACTGTGTCACTATTCTCCAAGCAAGCGTTCCTCCCCACCGTATCCTCGTACTCGTCTAAGGAGGAGGATAACTATATCTTCTTTCCTACGGTGTCTCCTTCCTTCGCCCAAGATGGTGAGCAAACGAGTGTTCCAACGGAAGCCACGGATATGGTTTTTTCAGAAACAGAGTCTAGCATTGCTGTGATTCCAGTCTCTCAAGTGTTGCTCCCAGTCTCACAGTCATCAGGCCTCAGACCCAATCAGGCTGCTGTGTATCCTGTCGGTCAGCCAATCAGTGATCAATTCTACATCCCGTCCACTCACCGTCTACAGTCGCCTCACACTCAACAGACTCACACACATGCCACCCAGAACTCCGCCAATTCAGCAAGTCTTCCTGCGGGCAGTCGACAGCTTCAAGTTTCTGGTTCACCACAAACCCACGCCTCTGCCTCCCAACAGTCTGTAGACCACGACAACCAAGCAGTACTGCCAAGATTCAGTCGACAAGCTCAGCTCCCAGCAGCTCAACCAACCGCTCTTCCAGCTACCCAACAAGCGGCTCTCAGGAGACTGTTACTCCGTGGTCTGCTTTCATCCTCAACGCCTTCCCCAGTCGGTCGTGAGCAGTCAGGGAGTGATGTACGCGGTGCAGCCGTGCGGAACGCTCCAGTTGTTGCTGACCACATCATCTCTTCCGTTGCGAACAATGTTGTGGAGTTCGATTCCCCGTCGCTGCAACAGTCACTCGTGCGAGGCTTGAGGTTCTCGGCGGGCTCACCTACTGTGAGGAACTCTTCCCTCAATTTAGTGAGAAGATCAGCAGAAGGAAGAAGCAATTTCCTCGGCAGACTTCTTGAAGGGGCGAGTGGACTCGGCGGAGGATCGGCAAAGAGCAGACTGCTTGGGAGGCTTCTTGAAGGTGCAGGAGGAGGAGGAGGAGGAGGAGGAGGAGGATTACTGGGAAGACTTCTTCAAGGTGCAGGAGGAGGAGGAGGAGGAGGATTACTGGGAAGACTTCTTCAAGGTGCAGGAGGAGGAGGATCATTGTTGGGGAGACTTTTTGACTCCTCCGGTAGTGGTCGTGACTCTGGGCGTGGTGGCTCCGAAAGAGGGAGTAGCAGAAGGCGAGACAGGGGTGGAGGTGCTAGTGGGAACAATCCGTCTGGGCCTCCTGTGTTCTTGTTCATGGACGATGGCGTCACCGCTCACAACACACAGTCGTCCCAGAACTCACTGCCCATCACCAACAGCCAGGATCCAAACAGCCTCATACGCACTTTACTCAACGCCTACACGCGGATCAGCAGCCAGGCGTCCCCAACACACTCCCAGGCATTGCTTAACGCAGCAGCCTTCGTCAATGCCCAGTCTGGAGGCATTGCTCAGCCCCCTCCAGCCCCCCCTCAGCCAACACCCAACCCCGCGGCAGCACAGACACAGTTATTAATGCAACACGCACTGCTGCTTCAATATGCTGAGTTGCTGAGAAATGCTGAGTTGTTAAGAAAGGCAGAGAGACTACGCTATGCCCAAGCCTTACGTAATGCACAGGCTTTGCAGAACGCACAGGCTTTACGGAATGCACAAGCTTTACGGAATGCACAGCCTCCAGCAGCACCCGTCCCCCCACCCCCCGCTGCTCCGCCACAGAACCATCCACCAGCGGCCAGCAAACAGAATGCCGCTAACCTGCAGAGACTCATCAACACACAGACGCTGCTCAACGCACACCTTCTGCGCAACACCCAGTCATTCCTCAAGGCTCAGGCGCTGTTAAAGTATAGAACCACCACCACCACCACCACTCCACCGCCGTTGCCTGCCACCACACCCTCGAATCTCCCGCCCACTATACACTTAACTATAAATCAAGGTCCAAATGCAAAGGCCGCTTTAGGCCAAGGTCAAGCCTCCCCGCAGCCTTCCTCACCAGGGGTTCAGCCACCAGGCAGGAGGACTTTAACCCTTCCTCTCTCCGTACTTCAAAATCCAAACACTCAGCAGGCATCGCTCAGGACTCAACCCACATTCGGATGAAGGACGCCACGTGAAGATAGAAACTCAACTCACCAAGATGCAAAGACGTCACTTCAGCACCTCGTCCCCTGTAGTGCGTAGTGATGGAAAGGTGTTACGAGAAGTGTTACGTCTTCGCCAGAACCAGAAGTGTTGCGTGGTGTAGATATTGCTGAATGCTGCAACACATGACTGTCATCTTGCAGGGTTGGACGGTACTGCAACAGGTGGTCAGGTCAAGTTAAGCATCCAGGTGGTGGTGGAAGAGGTCACATAACAGTGGATCAGTAGGGATGGTGGAATAGTTTGGTGAAGATCCAGGACAAGGGAGAGAGAAACACATCCTTGCAGTAACAATGGATTAAAGCTGTACATAAGTGGTATTGGAACTGAACATAAACATGACATTCCTATCGAGATGTACTCACTTGTGTCTCTCTTTGGACTGGAAACTGGAAACCGGCTGGAAATGGACGTGGAAGTGCCTTATTGTTATTACTATTATTATTATTATTATTATTATTATTATTATTATTATTATTATTATTATTATTGCAATTATTATTACTACTATTACTACTACTACTACTACTACTACTACTACTACTACTACTACTACTACTACTACTACTACTACTACTACTACTACTACTGTTGTTATTGTTACTGTTGTTCTTGTTCTTGTTATTGTTGCTGTTCTTGTTCCTGTTTGTAATATATTTTTTACAGCTGCATTCATAGTTAAATACAATATATAAAAGAATTCCTAGTGTATCATAAACATTACTCTAACATTTGAGTTCACTTTGGCATTAATGAACTGACGATTTATCTTTAAAGTTCTTCAGATGTTGTTGTTATTATTATTATTATTATTATTATACATCCCATTACGTTGCTCCATCCTATAATTTTACTATATAACACGTGCATGCAAGGATTATACTTTACATTTACTAATTAACGCACTTATATCAGAATTCTCTCAAGGTCCTCGCTAGATTTACATTCTCTCTCTCTCTCTCTCTCTCTCTCTCTCTCTCTCTCTCTCTCTCTCTCTCTCTCTCTCTCTCTCTCTCTCTCTCTCTCTCTCTCTCTCTCTCTCTCTCTCTCTCTCTCTCTCTCTCTCTCTCTCTCTCTCTCTCTCTCTCTCTCTCTCTCTCTCTCTCTCTCTCTCTCTCTCGTCTTGGAAAACCATATCCCTTGTCATAACCTTTCTTCCTCTTCCTGTGTCGTTCTTTCTGTCGATCCTGCTTGGTGGAGGGAGAAGGGGGGAGAAGAGGGGGGGAGGGTGTGTGACTGTTGCCAAGTCTTTTATTATGTAATGGGTACAAAAAAGAGGTAATGTTACGGTGATATTTGATGCTGTGATATCCTACAAAGAGGAAATTAACTTTTACTTTTTTTTGTTTTGTTCTCCTGCTGACTCTGCTTTCCCTTTTCAACTCAGTATATTTTTTGACTTTCGAATGATGTCAATGAATGTTGTATTGTAAATCAGGTTTGCCGGGTAAGGTGTGTCTCTTTTTTTCTATAACTAGGAAATGAACGGAAAGTAAAGCAATGATTATATTCTGCATCAGACTCACTTTCGTTGATCAGGTATCTAGATCCTTATCTGAAGTCTGGGGCGTTGCACCTGGCCCGTTCAAGGTCATTAGTTCACACCTTCACTTGCCCGACTGCACCTGAATAGCATGTAGGAAATACGTGGTCGTTTGGTATCAATATGTTTGGTTTGAGTGGGTGTTTGTGGCGTGGGATTGTACTGTGCATCGTTACATGGTGCACAGACTGAAGGGTTGATGGCGTGTGACAGGGAAACACGTTGTCTTTGGGAGGCATATCAGCATGAAAAGTAAACCCAAAATAACAAGGAATGGGATATTTTTCTATATACTAAACGTTTAAATGAAATCGTGACTTCTGAAAATACTGAACTCTTACTTACTTACTTACTTCTTGCGTAGTCTGCCTTTTTTTTCTATCTTTCGTCTCTCTCCCTCTCAGGTAGATAATGCCTTCACTATCACTCGTGTTCCGGCGCGCACCACCCGGACACCCAAATCCCGGTCCTCAGCTGGGGATCTCCTCAATAACCTCGTGGATTCCGTGGTGCCCGTCGCGGTGCCAGCCTTGTTTCCCACCACGCCCACCACGCCCCAGACCATAGTGCAGTCCTCCACGCAGTCCGGTATGGTTCAGGCTGTACTCCAACGTTTAGTTCAGTCACCTGTGTTCGGTGAGCGGCTTTCCACACAGCCTGCCTCACAGCCTGCCTTACGGACTACATTACAGCCTGCTTTACGGACTACTTTCCAGCCTACTTCCCAGCCTGCCTCACGTACTACTTTACAGTCTGCCTTACGGACTACTTTACAGTCTACTTCACAACCTACTTCCCAGCCTGCTCTACGGTCTACTTCCCGGCCTGCCTTACGGTCTACTTCCCGGCCTGCCTTACGGACTACTTCACAGTCTGCCTTACGTACTACTTTGCGTCCTAAATCACGGATAACAACGCTGCCTGCCTCCCAGCCTTCACTCCGTCCTGTATTCCGAACTTCACCCTCATCCAACCAGAATGTCAGAACTACACTAAGAACTACAGTGTCTCCATTCATCCACCACGTCTTCTTCCCCACCCAGTCCTCGTCCTCGTCTTCGTCAGAGAAGGAGAACACTTTCCTTCCAACGATGCCTCCGTCCTCTGATAAAGTGGGCCACAATTGGAGTCCCCCTTTAGTGCTTCCTTCGTCAATCGGTAACATCACAGTGTTCCCATCCAGTCAACTCGTCGTGTTACCTTCCCCCGAGTCACATGAAATCAAGGACAGTCATCCAGAAGAGTATCCAGTCAAGAAGTCAGGTCACCGAACTTACCGTCACTCTGCTGAGTCATCCGGTTATCAAGGTCATTCATCGTATTCTGAGTCACCGTATGAGTCTCACACGTCATCAGCTGAGTCAACAGATGTTCAAGGTCACTTTGGGGGTTTTCAAAACCCCCAAACTCTAAACAACCAGTTCTCAGGGGTTCAAGAGTCTGATTTCAAGGTCACACAAGAACCCCATATCCTCAGTGGACAAAGAATCCATGTTCCAGTCACTCGGGAAGTCCATGCTACAGGTCCACAATTACCACAGTTCCCAGTCAGTCAACAAACCCAGGTGACAGGTAATCAACAGGTGAACTTCCCAACCCTGCAAGGCCAGTTCCCAGTTACACAACACAACCAGTTCCCAGCGTCACAACCAGTCCAGTTCTTAGTGGCACATCCTGGCCAGGTCCCAGTGGCTCGAGGGACGCAGCATCCCGTTGTTCAGTTGCCTCAGGTCTTTGCGGCTCATCACCTTGGCTCCGATGATTTCTTGGTCCCAGTCATTCAACAAACACAGTTCCCAGGCGCTCAACCAACCCAGTTCTCTGGTGTCCAACAAACTGGATTCCCTGGTGCTCAACAAACCCAGTTTTCAGGTTCCCAACAAAGCCAATTTCCAGTTGTCCAACAGAGTCAGTTAGCAGGTGCCCAACAAGTCGGATTTCAAACTGTTCAACAAGGCCAGTTGCCAGCTGTCCAACAGAACCGGTTCTCCGGTGTCCAACCAACCCAATTCTCTGGTGTCCAACAAGCTGGATTTCAAGCTGTTCAACAGAACCAGTTCCCAGTTCTTCAACCAACCCAATTCTCCGGTGCCCCACAAGCCGGATTCCCAGTTGTTCCACAAAGCCAGTTCTCAGCCATTCAACAGACCCAGTTTCCCGGTGTT
>JAPQNM010000026.1:8290168-8292668 GCA_029783475.1 Metacarcinus magister
GTGTGTGTGTGTGTGTGTGTGTGTGTGTGTGTGTTTGAAGTGTATTTTAAGCTGTTTTTATGAAGGTGTTTTTATTTAAGTAAGCTTGTCTGAGGTGATTTAAAGCTTATTTCAGGTAATTTTAAGCTTATTTCAGGTGATTTCAAACTTATTTCAGATGATTTCAAACTTATTTCAGGTGATTTCAAACTTATTTCAGGTATTTTTCAAGCTTAACGGACAACACAACAAACGTATCACAGGAATGTTTCAGAGGTACAATTGGGAAAGAAAAAAAAGGAGGAAATAAAAGATGAAGGGAAAAAAAAGAAAGGGAGGAAAAAAAAAAGGTTATATTTTCTTGGCTAACAACCCTTGGATCATTACGACTCTAGTTTGGTGTTTGGAGTGCAAAGTTTAATCGCTTCCCTAAGTTTTACGGTGTTTTGTTGCAGAGAGAGAGAGAGAGAGAGAGAGAGAGAGAGAGAGAGAGAGAGAGAGAGAGAGAGAGAGAGAGAGAGAGAGAGAGAGAGAGAGAGAGAGAGAGAGAGAGATGAGATGAGAGAGAGAATGAAATAAAGAATGCAAGGAAAAAAGATAAAAAGAACTTATTAACCGACTGACTTATTGATTGACTGACTGACTGAATAAATGAATAGATGAATGAATGAATGACTAACACATTAACTCACACACACACACACACACACACACACACACACACACACACACACACACACACACACACACACACACCCTCACTTTGCACCGTCAGGAGGAAAGGGGAGTCGGGGTCGTTCCATACAACTTGACACAGCATCCCAAACACGCCACAGTCTGCCTCCGTCACCTCATCTCCCGTTAGGAACATTTTCTCACCTGTAGAAGTAAACACCTGTCAAAACACACACACACACACACACACACACACACACACACACACACACACACACACACACACACACACACACACACACACACACACACACACACACACACACACACACACACACACACACACACACACACACACACACACACACACACACACACACACACACCTGCACGTACACACACTTGTCAAAACACATCCAGACATACACACACAAACACCTGCTCACGTACACACACACCTGTCCACACCCCCCAAACACACACACGTACCCAGGTAAACAGACAGCACGTGCAGATCCTCGTACCCTAATTCGTACACCTGTGGCCACGTGTGTCTGCCCACGCCGTGCATCCGTGCCTGATGATGCAGAAGGAGGGACACCAAGGGGCGGTACACCCAGTGGAAAGGCAGCAGCGTCCCCCAGCGGGTGAGGGAGGACACGCCACATCTCTTGTCGTAGACCCAACGCCACATCACGTTACACCTGGATAATCAAGAGTGTGTTTACCTGTCGAGAATTGATGTTGCTGGCTAGGTTTATGTTTGCCTTCTGAGTTACTTTTAGGGGTGTTTATATAGTGTAAAGGTAAGATTGTATGGTAGAAGGCTCCTCCCCACCCTCACCTATACCTCACATTATATAAAATAGCTAAATTACATAGAATAAATACACTAGTTATATATTTTTTCGATTGTATATATGTAAAAGTAAGGATTGTATGGTAGAAGGCACCTCCCCACCCAACCTAAACCTCAAATCATACAAAAATAACAGAAATTACATAGAATAATTACAGTAGTTACATACAATTCAATCATACATATATAACTACCATTAATATATCTACCAATAATTACAAAACCTTAGAAAAAAACCGTTTGAAATTACTTATAGATCTCAGAATTACATATAAGTATTAAAAGATTAGGTTTTATTACATAGCAACACTTATAACAGACTCCAAACAGGTTCCAGCACTAATTCCCCAACGAGGCTGTTAACAAGACGTCTAATAAAATCCCATCAACAAGAGAGACTAATTCGTTATCTTTCATTATCCTTTTGAATGCACAGTAATTAAGAGTGGAGATGGGAACCAATTATTGATACCCTCGTTCTTTTGTTCAGCCAATTAGATTCCAACACCTTTTTCAACCTTCCCTCTGATTGGCTAAGGTGGAGTGTAAGAGTAGCGTTCATTGGTGGAGATTTACTTTACCTGTCTGAGCACCTGTGTTAATTACTATAGGTACGGTTTTTTTTTTTTTTATTTATTTATTTATTTATTTATTTTTTATCTAAGGTGTGTCGTGGTTTTTTTTATTAGATTTGGATAGGGAAAGGAAGTGTACATGTGTGTGTATTTTTGTGTGTGTACGTAAAACAAAACCAATATTCCACACGTGTAACACCATAAATTCGATGTTTTTTTTTTTTCATTAAACTTGGATAGGGAAAGGGAACTGTGTGTGTGTATTTTAGTGTGTGTGTGTGTGTGTGTACGTAAGTAAAACACGTATGACACCATAAATTCGATGTTTCTTCAGGGTAAAACGAAAGAAAACATTGACCTCCTCTCTCACAGGGCTGACGTAAGGCTGATCCGCTCTTCTGCCTCGGAGCTC
>JAPQNM010000026.1:8297668-8307668 GCA_029783475.1 Metacarcinus magister
ATTGCAGCATCTGATACACCTAATTAAACTGTACAACTGATATTATGAATATTTGTTCTATGACTAATAATTACGCAGTAAAATGAAACTTAATATTTATATAAAAACATGACTTTCCTCCTCATTTTCTCGAAAGCTATTAGAGATATTGGAAATATCATTGCAGCATCTGATACACCTAATTAAACTGTACAACTGTCATTATGAATATTTGTTCTATGACTAATAATTACGCAGTAAAATGAAACTTAATATTTTATATAAAACATGACTTTCCTCCTCATTTCCTCGAAAGCTATTAGAGATATTGGAAATATCATTGCAGCATCTGATACACCTAATTAAACTGTACAACTGTCATTATGAATATTTGTTCTATGACTAATAATTACGCAGTAAAATGAAACTTAATATTTATATAAAAAATGAATTTCCTCCTCATTTTCTCGAAATCTATTAGAGATATTGGAAATATCATTGCAGCATCTGATAGACCTAATTAAACTGTAGAACTGAAATTATGAATATTTGTTCTATGACTAATAATTACGCAGTAAAATGAAACTTAATATTTATATAAAAACATGACTTTCCTCCTCATTTTCCCGAAAGCTATTAGAGATATTGGAAATATCATTGCAGCATCTGATATACCTAATTAAACTGTACAACTCTCATTATGAATATTTTTTCTATGACTAATAATTACGCAGTAAAATGAAACTTAATATTTATATAAAAACATGACTTTCCTCCTCATTTTCCCGAAAGCTATTAGAGATATTGGAAATATCATTGCAGCATCTGATACACCTAATTAAACTGTACAACTGTCATTATTAATATTTGTTCTATGACTAATAATTACGCAGTAAAATGAAACTTAATATTTATATAAAAATATGAATTTCCTCCTCATTTTCTCGAAAGCTATTAGAGATATTGGAAATATCATTGCAGCATCTGATAGACCTAATTAAACTGTAAAACTGAAATTATGAATATTTGTTCTATGACTAATAATTACGCAGTAAAATGAAACTTAATATTTATATAAAAACATGACTTTCCTCCTCATTTTCTCGAAAGCTATTAGAGATATTGGATATATCACTGCAGCATCTGATACAACTAATTAAACTCTACAACTGTCATTATGAATATTTGTTCTATGACTAATAATTACGCAGTAAAATGAAACTTAATATTTATATAAAAACATGACTTTCCTCCTCATTTTCCCGAAAGCTATTAGAAATATTGGAAATATCATTGCATCATCTGATACACCTAATTAAACTGTACAACTGTCATTATGAATATTTGTTCTATGACTAATAATTACGCAGTAAACTGAAACTTAATATTTATATAAAAAATGAATTTCCTCCTCATTTTCTCGAAATCTATTAGAGATATTGGAAATATCATTGCAGCATCTGATAGACCTAATTAAACTGTAGAACTGAAATTATGAATATTTGTTCTATGACTAATAATTACGCAGTAAAATGAAACTTAATATTTATATAAAAACATGACTTTCCTCCTCATTTTCCCGAAAGCTATTAGAGATATTGGAAATATCATTGCAGCATCTGATATACCTAATTAAACTGTACAACTCTCATTATGAATATTTTTTCTATGACTAATAATTACGCAGTAAAATGAAACTTAATATTTATATAAAAACATGATTTTCCTCCTCATTTTCTCGAAAGCTATTAGAGATATTGGAAATATCATTGCAGCATCTGATAGACCAAATTAAAATCTACTACTGTCATTATGAATATTTTCACTAGTACTAATAAATACTGAATTTTACTTTTTTTTAAATTACTTTCTTCCTCGTTTTCTCGAAAGCTATTAGAGATATTGGAAATATCATTGCATCATCTGATACACCTAATTCAACTGTACAACTGATATTATGAATATTTGTTCTATGACTAATAATTACGCAGTAAAATAAAACCGTATTTTTATATAATAACATGACTTTCCTCGTCATTTTCTTGAAAGCTATTAGAGATATTGGAAATATAATTGCAGCATCTGATAGACCTAATTAAACTGTACAACTGATATTATGAATATTTGTTCTATGACTAATAATTACGCAGTAAAATGAAACTTAATATTTATATAAAAACATGACTTTCCTCCTCATTTTCTCGAAAGCTATTAGAGATATTGGAAATATCATTGCAGCATCTGATACACCTAATTAAACTGTACAACTGTCATTATGAATATTTGTTCTATGACTAATAATTACGCAGTAAAATGAAACTTAATATTTATATAAAACATGAATTTCCTCCTCATTTCCTCGAAAGCTATTAGAGATATTGGAAATATCATTGCAGCATCTGATACACCTAATTAAACTGTACAACTGTCATTATGAATATTTGTTCTATGACTAATAATTACGCAGTAAAATGAAACTTAATATTTATATAAAAAATGAATTTCCTCCTCATTTTCTCGAAATCTATTAGAGATATTGGAAATATCATTGCAGCATCTGATATACCTAATTAAACTGTAGAACTGAAATTATGAATATTTGTTCTATGACTAATAATTACGCAGTAAAATGAAACTTAATATTTATATAAAAACATGACTTTCCTCCTCATTTTCCCGAAAGCTATTAGAGATATTGGAAATATCATTGCAGCATCTGATATACCTAATTAAACTGTACAACTGTCATTATGAATATTTGTTCTATGACTAATAATTACGCAGTAAAATGAAACTTAATATTTATATAAAAACATGACTTTCCTCCTCATTTTCTCGAAAGCTATTAGAGATATTGGAAATATCATTGCAGCATCTGATACACCTAATTAAACTGTACAACTGTCATTATGAATATTTGTTCTATGACTAATAATTACGCAGTAAAATGAAACTTAATATTTATATAAAAACATGACTTTCCTCCTCATTTTCTCGAAAGCTATTAGATATTGGAAATATCATTGCAGCATCTGATAGACCTAATTAAACTGTAAAACTGAAATTATGAATATTTGTTCTATGACTAATAATTACGCAGTAAAATGAAACTTAATATTTATATAAAAACATGACTTTCCTCCTCATTTTCTCGAAAGCTATTAGAGATATTGGAAATATCACTGCAGCATCTGATACAACTAATTAAACTCTACAACTGTCATTATGAATATTTGTTCTATGACTAATAATTACGCAGTAAAATGAAACTTAATATTTATATAAAAACATGACTTTCCTCCTCATTTTCCCGAAAGCTATTAGAGATATTGGAAATATCATTGCATCATCTGATACACCTAATTAAACTGTACAACTGTCATTATGAATATTTGTTCTATGACTAATAATTACGCAGTAAAATGAAACTTAATATTTATATAAAAAATGAATTTCCTCCTCATTTTCTCGAAATCTATTAGAGATATTGGAAATATCATTGCAGCATCTGATAGACCTAATTAAACTGTAGAACTGAAATTATGAATATTTGTTCTATGACTAATAATTACGCAGTAAAATGAAACTTAATATTTATATAAAAACATGACTTTCCTCCTCATTTTCCCGAAAGCTATTAGAGATATTGGAAATATCATTGCAGCATCTGATATACCTAATTAAACTGTACAACTCTCATTATGAATATTTTGTTCTATGACTAATAATTACGCAGTAAAATGAAACTTAATATTTATATAAAAACATGATTTTCCTCCTCATTTTCTCGAAAGCTATTAGAGATATTGGAAATATCATTGCAGCATCTGATAGACCAAATTAAAATCTACTACTGTCATTATGAATATTTTCACTAGTACTAATAAATACTGAATTTTACTTTTTTTAAATTACTTTCTTCCTCGTTTTCTCGAAAGCTATTAGAGATATTGGAAATATCATTGCATCATCTGATACACCTAATTCAACTGTACAACTGATATTATGAATATTTGTTCTATGACTAATAATTACGCAGTAAAATAAAACCGTATTTTTATATAATAACATGACTTTCCTCGTCATTTTCTTGAAAGCTATTAGAGATATTGGAAATATAATTGCAGCATCTGATAGACCTAATTAAACTGTACAACTGATATTATGAATATTTGTTCTATGACTAATAATTACGCAGTAAAATGAAACTTAATATTTATATAAAAACATGACTTTCCTCCTCATTTTCTCGAAAGCTATTAGAGATATTGGAAATATCATTGCAGCATCTGATACACCTAATTAAACTGTACAACTGTCATTATGAATATTTGTTCTATGACTAATAATTACGCAGTAAAATGAAACTTAATATTTATATAAAACATGACTTTTCCTCCTCATTTTCTCGAAAGCTATTAGAGATATTGGAAATATCATTGCAGCATCTGATACACCTAATTAAACTGTACAACTGTCATTATGAATATTTGTTCTATGACTAATAATTACGCAGTAAAATGAAACTTAATATTTATATAAAAATGAATTTCCTCCTCATTTTCTCGAAAGCTATTAGAGATATTGGAAATATCATTGCAGCATCTGATATACCTAATTAAACTGTACAACTGAAATTATGAATATTTGTTCTATGACTAATAATTACGCAGTAAAATGAAACTTAATATTTATATAAAAACATGACTTTCCTCCTCATTTTCCCGAAAGCTATTAGAGATATTGGAAATATCATTGCAGCATCTGATACACCTAATTAAACTGTACAACTGTCATTATGAATATTTGTTCTATGACTAATAATTACGCAGTAAAATGAAACTTAATATTTATATAAAAACATGACTTTCCTCCTCATTTTCTCGAAAGCTATTAGAGATATTGGAAATATCATTGCAGCATCTGATACACCTAATTAAACTGTACAACTGTCATTATGAATATTTGTTCTATGACTAATAATTACGCAGTAAAATGAAACTTAATATTTATATAAAAACATGACTTTCCTCCTCATTTTCTCGAAAGCTATTAGAGATATTGGAAATATCATTGCAGCATCTGATACACCTAATTAAACTGTACAACTGTCATTATGAATATTTGTTCTATGACTAATAATTACGCAGTAAAATGAAACTTAATATTTATATAAAAACATGACTTTCCTCCTCATTTTCTCGAAAGCTATTAGAGATATTGGAAATATCATTGCAGCATCTGATAGACCTAATTAAACTGTACAACTGATATTATGAATATTTGTTCTATGACTAATAATTACGCAGTAAAATGAAACTTAATATTTATATAAAAACATGACTTTCCTCCTCATTTTCCCGAAAGCTATTAGAGATATTGGAAATATCATTGCAGCATCTGATATACCTAATTAAACTGTACAACTCTCATTATGAATATTTTTTCTATGACTAATAATTACGCAGTAAAATGAAACTTAATATTTATATAAAAACATGATTTTCCTCCTCATTTTCTCGAAAGCTATTAGAGATATTGGAAATATCATTGCAGCATCTGATAGACCAAATTAAAATCTACTACTGTCATTATGAATATTTTCACTAGTACTAATAAATACTGAATTTTACTTTTTTTTAAATTACTTTCTTCCTCGTTTTCTCGAAAGCTATTAGAGATATTGGAAATATCATTGCATCATCTGATACACCTAATTCAAACTGTACAACTGATATTATGAATATTTGTTCTATGACTAATAATTACGCAGTAAAATAAAACCGTATTTTATATAATAACATAACTTTCCTCGTCATTTTCTTGAAAGCTATTAGAGATATTGGAAATATAATTGCAGCATCTGATAGACCTAATTAAACTGTACAACTGATATTATGAATATTTGTTCTATGACTAATAATTACGCAGTAAAATGAAACTTAATATTTATATAAAAACATGACTTTCCTCCTCATTTTCTCGAAAGCTATTAGAGATATTGGAAATATCATTGCAGCATCTGATACACCTAATTAAACTGTACAACTGTCATTATGAATATTTGTTCTATGACTAATAATTACGCAGTAAAATGAAACTTAATATTTATATAAAACATAACTTTTCCTCCTCATTTTCTCGAAAGCTATTAGAGATATTGGAAATATCATTGCAGCATCTGATACACCTAATTAAACTGTACAACTGTCATTATGAATATTTGTTCTATGACTAATAATTACGCAGTAAAATGAAACTTAATATTTATATAAAAAATGAATTTCCTCCTCATTTTCTCGAAATCTATTAGAGATATTGGAAATATCATTGCAGCATCTGATATACCTAATTAAACTGTAGAACTGAAATTATGAATATTTGTTCTATGACTAATAATTACGCAGTAAAATGAAACTTAATATTTATATAAAAACATGACTTTCCTCCTCATTTTCCCGAAAGCTATTAGAGATATTGGAAATATCATTGCAGCATCTGATATACCTAATTAAACTGTACAACTCTCATTATGAATATTTGTTCTATGACTAATAATTACGCAGTAAAATGAAACTTAATATTTATATAAAAACATGACTTTCCTCCTCATTTTCTCGAAAGCTATTAGAGATATTGGAAATATCATTGCAGCATCTGATACACCTAATTAAACTGTACAACTGTCATTATGAATATTTGTTCTATGACTAATAATTACGCAGTAAAATGAAACTTAATATTTATATAAAAATATGAATTTCCTCCTCATTTTCTTGAAAGCTATTAGATATTGGAAATATCATTGCAGCATCTGATAGACCTAATTAAACTGTAAAACTGAAATTATGAATATTTGTTCTATGACTAATAATTACGCAGTAAAATGAAACTTAATATTTATATAAAAACATGACTTTCCTCCTCATTTTCTCGAAAGCTATTAGATATATTGGATATATCACTGCAGCATCTGATACAACTAATTAAACTCTACAACTGTCATTATGAATATTTGTTCTATGACTAATAATTACGCAGTAAAATGAAACTTAATATTTATATAAAAACATGACTTTCCTCCTCATTTTCCCGAAAGCTATTAGAAATATTGGAAATATCATTGCATCATCTGATACACCTAATTAAACTGTACAACTGTCATTATGAATATTTGTTCTATGACTAATAATTACGCAGTAAACTGAAACTTAATATTTATATAAAAAATGAATTTCCTCCTCATTTTCTCGAAATCTATTAGAGATATTGGAAATATCATTGCAGCATCTGATAGACCTAATTAAACTGTAGAACTGAAATTATGAATATTTGTTCTATGACTAATAATTACGCAGTAAAATGAAACTTAATATTTATATAAAAACATGACTTTCCTCCTCATTTTCCCGAAAGCTATTAGAGATATTGGAAATATCATTGCAGCATCTGATATACCTAATTAAACTGTACAACTCTCATTATGAATATTTTTTCTATGACTAATAATTACGCAGTAAAATGAAACTTAATATTTATATAAAAACATGATTTTCCTCCTCATTTTCTCGAAAGCTATTAGAGATATTGGAAATATCATTGCAGCATCTGATAGACCAAATTAAAATCTACTACTGTCATTATGAATATTTTCACTAGTACTAATAAATACTGAATTTTACTTTTTTCTAAATTACTTTCTTCCTCGTTTTCTCGAAAGCTATTAGAGATATTGGAAATATCATTGCATCATCTGATACACCTAATTCAACTGTACAACTGATATTATGAATATTTGTTCTATGACTAATAATTACGCAGTAAAATAAAACCGTATTTTTATATAATAACATGACTTTCCTCGTCATTTTCTTGAAAGCTATTAGAGATATTGGAAATATAATTGCAGCATCTGATAGACCTAATTAAACTGTACAACTGATATTATGAATATTTGTTCTATGACTAATAATTACGCAGTAAAATGAAACTTAATATTTATTTAAAAACATGACTTTCCTCCTCATTTTTCTCGAAAGCTATTAGAGATATTGGAAATATCATTGCAGATCTGATACACCTAATTAAACTGTACAACTGTCATTATGAATATTTGTTCTATGACTAATAATTACGCAGTAAAATGAAACTTAATATTTTTATAAAACATAACTTTTCCTCCTCATTTCCTCGAAAGCTATTAGAGATATTGGAAATATCATTGCAGCATCTGATACACCTAATTAAACTGTACAACTGTCATTATTAATATTTGTTCTATGACTAATAATTACGCAGTAAAATGAAACTTAATATTTATATAAAAAATGAATTTCCTCCTCATTTTCTCGAAATCTATTAGAGATATTGGAAATATCATTGCAGCATCTGATATACCTAATTAAACTGTAGAACTGAAATTATGAATATTTGTTCTATGACTAATAATTACGCAGTAAAATGAAACTTAATATTTATATAAAAACATGACTTTCCTCCTCATTTTCCCGAAAGCTATTAGAGATATTGGAAATATCATTGCAGCATCTGATATACCTAATTAAACTGTACAACTGTCATTATGAATATTTGTTTCTATGACTAATAATTACGCAGTAAAATGAAACTTAATATTTATATAAAAACATGACTTTCCTCCTCATTTTCCCGAAAGCTATTAGAGATATTGGAAATATCATTGCAGCATCTGATACACCTAATTAAACTGTACAACTGTCATTATGAATATTTGTTCTATGACTAATAATTACGCAGTAAAATGAAACTTAATATTTATATAAAAATATGAATTTCCTCCTCATTTTCTTGAAAGTTATTAGATATTGGAAATATCATTGCAGCATCTGATAGACCTAATTAAACTGTAAAACTGAAATTATGAATATTTGTTCTATGACTAATAATTACGCAGTAAAATGAAACTTAATATTTATATAAAAACATGACTTTCCTCCTCATTTTCTCGAAAGCTATTAGAGATATTGGATATATCACTGCAGCATCTGATACAACTAATTAAACTCTACAACTGTCATTATGAATATTTGTTCTATGACTAATAATTACGCAGTAAAATGAAACTTAATATTTATATAAAAACATGACTTTCCTCCTCATTTTCCCGAAAGCTATTAGAAATATTGGAAATATCATTGCATCATCTGATACACCTAATTAAACTGTACAACTGTCATTATGAATATTTGTTCTATGACTAATAATTACGCAGTAAACTGAAACTTAATATTTATATAAAAAATGAATTTCCTCCTCATTTTCTCGAAATCTATTAGAGATATTGGAAATATCATTGCAGCATCTGATAGACCTAATTAAACTGTAGAACTGAAATTATGAATATTTGTTCTATGACTAATAATTACGCAGTAAAATGAAACTTAATATTTATATAAAAACATGACTTTCCTCCTCATTTTCCCGAAAGCTATTAGAGATATTGGAAATATCATTGCAGCATCTGATATACCTAATTAAACTGTACAACTCTCATTATGAATATTTTGTTCTATGACTAATAATTACGCAGTAAAATGAAACTTAATATTTATATAAAAACATGATTTTCCTCCTCATTTTCTCGAAAGCTATTAGAGATATTGGAAATATCATTGCAGCATCTGATAGACCAAATTAAAATCTACTACTGTCATTATGAATATTTTCACTAGTACTAATAAATACTGAATTTTACTTTTTTTCTAAATTACTTTCTTCCTCGTTTTCTCGAAAGCTATTAGAGATATTGGAAATATCATTGCATCATCTGATACACCTAATTCAACTGTACAACTGATATTATGAATATTTGTTCTATGACTAATAATTACGCAGTAAAATAAAACCGTATTTTTATATAATAACATGACTTTCCTCGTCATTTTCTTGAAAGCTATTAGAGATATTGGAAATATAATTGCAGCATCTGATAGACCTAATTAAACTGTACAACTGTCATTATGAATATTTGTTCTATGACTAA
>JAPQNM010000026.1:8314204-8316704 GCA_029783475.1 Metacarcinus magister
TCTCTTTTTGATATACATTTCATCTCATTTTGTGGCTTAATTTCGGGCACACGCAAAAAATAATAATAATAATAATAATAATAATATGTTTGAACTTGTTATATATCTTCAAACAAACTTGAAGAGGAAGGTGGAAGGTGGTCTAATTAGTGTGTGTGTTTACCTGTGTGTGTGTGTGTGTTTACATGTGTGTGTGTGTGTGTGTTTACATGTGTGTGTGTGTGTGTGTGTGGTTTACATATGTGTGTGTGTGTGTGTTTACATTGTGTGTGTGTGTGTTTACATGTGTGTGTGTGTGTGTTTACATGTGTGTGTGTGTGTGTTTACATGTGTGTGTGTGTGTGTGTTTACCTGTGTGTGTGTGTGTGTGTTTACATATGTGTGTGTGTGTGTGTTTACATGTGTGTGTGTGTGTGTTTACCTGTGTGTGTGTGTGTGTTTACATATGTGTGTGTGTGTGTTTACATATGTGTGTGTGTGTGTGTTTACATATGTGTGTGTGTGTGTTTACCTGTGTGTGTGTGTGTATTTACTCCCTACTTTCACTTACACAGAAAATAAACGTATATATATGTATCAATATATAACTATGTCTATATGCACATGTACGTATTGTATGTACGTATATATATATATATATGTATGTATGTACGTATTTACAACCCTAATTCAACATCCTAATCAACACGTAAACAAGGAATAGAATCTTGTCTGAATAAACATCAATTTCTTCATAAGGTATTCGAACCCAGACGTTAAGGTGTTCAGTCAGTCTCACACCCAGAGCCAGTATAAGGTAGAAGGGAAGATTTATAGCCACCTGCAGACCCATTCACTTATACAGGGGACAGGTATAAGGAAGATGTATAAGGTGGAAGGGAGGAAGGTGTAGTAGTAGTAGTAGTGGTGGTGGTGGTGGTGGTGGTGGTGGTAGTAGTAGTAGTAGTGGGAAGAGGAAATTGTTTAGTAAAGATAACAGAGAGAGAGAGAGAGAGAGAGAGAGAGAGAGAGAGAGAGAGAGAGAGAGAGAGAGAGATAGAGATAGAGAGACAGCCATTCCCTTTGATTCCATCTCATATTGCTAGCTAGACCGTAGGCGTTACACTCTCTCACTCTCTCTCTCTCTCTCTCTCTCTCTCCTCTCTCTCTCTCTCTCTCTCTCTCAGGGCCTTTAAAACTAACTTTCACGGGAACAATGATGAAAATTTTCTACGTGGAATGATGGAAAAAAAGAGAAAATCGTGTTTAGTTGGAGTTTATGCCTAACTTTTTTTCCCCCTCTCTCTCTCTTTTTATTTCCCCTCGCTTTATTTCCTCCTCGCTTTATTTTTCCACTGGCTTTAATTTTCCCTCGCTTTATTTTCCCTCTCTTTATTTTCCCTCTCGCTTTAATTTCCCTCTCGCTTTATTTCCCCTTACTTTAATTTTCCCTCTCTCTTTATTTCCCCTTGCTTTATTTCCCGCTCGCTTTAATTTCCCGCTCGCTTTAATTTCCCGCTCGCTTTATTTCCCCGCTGGATGAAATAAACTAAGTATTGGGATGATGTGTTTATGCTTGTGTGTGAGGGGGAAGGGAGAGGAGAAGGGGATGAGGGAGGCAGTAACTTGTCCCCCGTCTCTCTCACTCCACTTTCTTTAATTTGCTTTCTTTCTTTTTCTCTCTCTTTTATAAGGGAAACTTTTTTTTGGGGTCCAAGAAAAAAAAAAAAAAAGTGATTGTGTCAAAAATTCAAAGGAAAGAAAGAAAGAAAAAAAGAAAGAAAAAGTGAGGGGAAGGGAGGAGGGGGTGAGGGTAGGGGGGGTAGGGGGTACTTCTTTTATTTCTTTTCCCCTTTTTTTCCTCCCTTTGTTTCCCCTTCCCTTTCCCTTGTTTCCCCTTCCCTTTCCCTTGTTTCCCCTTCCCTCTCCTCTTTTTTCCCTTTACCTCCCCTTTATTTCCCTCTTTTTCCCTATATTTCTCCCTTTTTTCCCCTTTTTTTTCCCCTTATTTCCCCTTATTTCCCCTTCCTTTCCCCTTCCTTTCCCCTTTTTTCCCTTTCCTATCTCTCTCTCTCTTTCTTATTCCATCTGTGTTCGTGTTTATATATTTCATTGACTTTTATCCTTCCTCCCTTCTCTCTCTCTCTCTCTCGCTCTCTCTCTCTCTCTCTCTCTCTCTCTCTCTTCTCTCTCTCTCTCTCTCTCTCTTCTTTATCATTGTATTTTTTCCTCTTCTTTGTTTGTCTTTTTTTCTCTCTCTTCTGTTTCTCTTCTTTTTTTTTGTCTCTCTTGTCTTCTTATCCTTCTTTCTTTCTTTCTTTCTTTCTTTCTTTCTTTCTTTCTTTCTTTTCTTTCTTTCTTTTTTTTATTTATCTCGATTCTCCTTGTTTTTCCTTCTTCGCTTTTTTATCTTTTTTTTTTCTTCCTTAATTCTTCTTTATCGTCCCTCTCCCTAATTCCCTTCTTCTTCTTCTTTATCTCTCTCTCTTTCCTTCCTTCCTTTCTTTCTTTCTTTCTCTCT
>JAPQNM010000026.1:8321704-8324204 GCA_029783475.1 Metacarcinus magister
TCTTCTAAGGTTTGCACACTTCGAGAGAGACAGAGCTGGAGCAGAGAGAGAGAGAGAGAGAGTGAGAGAGAGAGAGAGAGAGAGCGAGAGAGAGAGAGAGAGAGAGGACAGGTGAACAAGGCCCAAGTGGAGGAAGAAATTTATCAAAGTGGAGCGAGAGGAAGTGAGGAGGGACGGGAAAGATGTGACAGGTGAAGAGATGAAAGGTGAAGGAAGAGACATGGGAAGGGAAGAGGCAAAGAAGAGAGGGAAAGTGAGGGAAAGGGAGGAAGAGAGGGGAAGGGAGGGAGGGGGAGGGAAGGGGAGATGCTGGAACTAACGAGGAGGGAGAGAGGAAGAGGGAAGAGGAGGAGAGGAGTGGAGAGAGGAGGAAAGAGGGGGAATGAGAGGAGGGAGAGGGGAAGAGGGGAGGAAATAATGTCTCCCTAGATGATAAGTGAGGGGAAAAGAGGGAGGAAAGGGGGGGAGGGGGAGAGTACTTTAATCTATGAACACACACACACACACACACAACACACACACACACACACACACACACACACACACACACACACCTGTATCATCATCATCATCATTATTTCCCCTCACTTCAGGACAGATATTCCCCTCTGAGGCCACATGCTCATATATCACCCTCTCCCCTCTCTCTCTCTCTCTCTCTCTCTCTCTCTCTCTCTCTCTCTCTCTCTCTCTCTCTCTCCCCTCATTCTGCCCTGACCTTCCTCACTTCCCCTCACCTTTATTCTATTCTGGCCTATTTCTCTTTCTCTCTCTCTCTCTCTCTCTCTCTCTCTCTCTCTCTCTCTCTCTCTCTCTCTCTCTCTCTCACACATTTGTATTAATCTTGAGGAGTGCGTTGCTGCAGAGAGAGAGAGAGAGAGAGAGAGAGAGAGAGAGAGAGAGAGAGAGAGAGAGAGAGAGAGAGAGATACACCCCAACTACTCCATCTCCTCAAGCTATTTCATTTCCTTCTCTCACTTCCCCTCACTTCCCTTTCCCCTTTTCCTTCCCCTTTCCTTCCCCTTACCTCCCCTTACATTACCTCCATCTCTTTCCTCCTTCCTTCCCCTCCTTTTGTTTCCTCCCCTTCTTTCCCCTCCTTTATTTCCTCTTTTATTTCCCTTCCTTCCTTTCCCTCTCTTTATTTCCTCTTTTTCTCCCTTCCCTTCCTTCCTCCTCCTTTCCCTTCCTCCCCATCCCTTATTTCCTCTCCTATCCCCTCTCTTATTACCTCCACCTCTCCCCTTCCTTCCCTCTCCTTTATTCCCTCCACTCTCCCCTTCATTTCCCTCACTTTATTTCCTCCACTTTCCCCTTCTTCCCCTCCCTTTATTACCTCCACTCACCCCTTCCTTCCCCTCCTTTATTACCTCCACCTTTCCCCTTCCTTCCCCTCCCCTTATCTCCCCTTGTTTCCCCTCATCTTGTTTCCTCCAATGATCTTTTCCTCTCCCCTCAACTCTCTTAGTACCTCTCCCCTCCCTTAGAATGAGCCTCGTGTCCCCTCTTACTCCCCTTCCCCTCACTTTCCCCTCAGTACCACTCCCTATAAGTTTCCCTCCTTGTGTTAATTCCTTTACTGTTGTTTCCCCTTAAATTTCCCTTCCCCTCTCTTGTTTCCCCTTGACTGGCCACTGTTTCCCCTCACTACCTCCCCTTCCCAAAATGTAGTTTAACTTAATTTCCAGTCAGATAAGGTTTGTTTCCCTCTCTCTATGGCTTGTTTCCCTATCAGTAAGCTTCAGTTTCCCTCAGATAAGACTTTTTTCCCTCCATGATACCCTCAGATAGACTTTTTTCTCTCTGTGACTATCCCATTGTGAGCTTAGTTTCCCCTCAGATAAGACTTTTTTCCCTCTCTCGTGACTTATTTCCCATCAGTAAGCTTCAGTTTCCCCTCAGACTTATTTTCGTAACTTATTTCCCCTTTTAGAGAACTTGACGTGGTGTCTATTTTCCCTTGGTCACTTTTTTCCCTCTTGGGTGAGTTTTTGTTTCCCTCAAGCTCTAAATAGGTAAGTTTCCCCTCTGTTTCCCCTCAGTATTGATTCTTGTACCTCTATTGTCGTTTCTTCAGCTACTAATATGTGTCAGTAGGCTTAGTTAAAGGTGATTCGTCTTCCCTCTTTCCCTCTTTTTTTTCCTCTTTTTTCCCTCTTTTTTCTCTTTTTTTCCTCTTTTTTCCCTCTTTTTTCCTCTTTCCCTCTTTTTTTCCTCTTTTTTCCTCTTTTTTCCCTCTTTTTTCCCTCTTTTTCCCCTTTTTTCCCTCTTTTTCTCTTTTTTCCCCTTTTTCCCCTTTTTTCCCTCTTCCCCTTTTTTACCCCTCTTCTCTTTTTTCTCTTTTTCGTTTTTTCCCCTTTTTTCCCTTCTCTTTCCCTTCTTCCCCTCTTTTCACCTCCTTTATTTCCCTTCTCTATCTTTTTTTCTCTATTTTTCCCCTCATTCTCCTCTTTTTCCCCTCTTCTCCTCCTCTTCTTTTCTTCTTCCCTCTTCTCTCCTC
>JAPQNM010000026.1:8334204-8349204 GCA_029783475.1 Metacarcinus magister
AGAGAGAGAGAGAGAGAGAGAGAGAGAGATAAAGTTAAAGTTAAAGCGAGTGTTGTGGAGAAAATATAGATTAGAGAAAGGGAGAGAGAGAGAGAGAAAGAGAGAGAGAGAGAGAGAGAGAGAGAGAGAGAGAGAGAGAGAGAGAGAGAGAGAGAGAGAGAGAGAGAGAGAAAGTGGTGATACAGGATGTGGTGAAAGAGAATATATTAAATGAGGGGAAAGATATGGCAGAAGTTAGTACAGAGAGAGAGAGAGAGAGAGAGAGAGAGAGAGAGAGAGAGAGAGAGAGAGAGAGATTGCAAAAAAAATGCTCTAATTGCAACATTCCTCTCATGATGGAAGAGGAAGAGGAAAATGATATAGTCAGAAAGGAAGAGGAGGAGGAGGAGAGAGGAAGGAGGAGGAGGAGGAGGAAGAGGAAGCAATATAAGGGGAAATAAAAGAGAAGAAAATAGTGTAATATAAAAGGGGAAAGAAGAATAGGAAGAAAAAAAACAGGAGGAGGAAGAAGGGAAAAAGATTATTAGTTAGGTAAGTGATGGAAAAAGAGGAGGAGGAGGAGGAGGAGGAAGAAGAGGGTAAGAGGCTGTGTGTGGGAGAAATGACGAAGATGGAGAGAGGGTGGGAGTGAGGAGTGAGGGAAGAAGATACGTGAGAAGGAGGAGGAGGAGAAAAAGGAAGGTGGAGGAGGAGGATGAGATAACCCATTTAAGCATCCTTTGAGCCGTTCATCTTAATACCACGCTTACCTGTGCATAAATTGGGGAGGACCATTGAGGAGAGATTATCAGGCACCTTACCTCCTTACCTCCTTACCTCCTCCTTCTCTTCCTCATCCTCCTTATCCTCCTTATCTTCTTCATTCCGCCTCTTCTTCATCCCTTCTCCTTTAGCAGTCTGTGAACCGTAGTGAGACAGTAATACAGGTGTGTGACAGGTGTGTGACAGGTGTGTTGGTGTTTCAGGTGTGTGACTCCGCTGTGGCCTGGTGCCAGTGTCCTGCCCAAGTCTTCAGGATGTCTTTACTCGGCGTGTTCGTAGCCCCGGCAACATGGTGGTGTTGTGTGGCCGCCTCGAGGTGGTGGTAGTGGAGGCGGCAGACCTCCCTAACCTAGACCATAACCTCCTTCGGCCGGAGGACAAAAGTGACCCTTACTGTGTGGTGGAGGTGCAGGGCGGCGGCGGCGGACTCTCTAAGATTGGCAAGACCTTTACTATCGACGACTGCCTCAACCCACGCTGGTACTTCCGCCTGGTGGCCGACGTGAACCAGGACGTGGCCGGCCTAAGGTTCACCGTCAAGGACAGGGACCTCCTCTCCTCGGACATCATCGGCAGCTGCTTCCTCCCAGTGCACACCTTCGCTAGCAGCAGCACAGCACAGCCTGCAGACCTCACCCTCGTCAACACTAAGGGCTTCCGTGCAGGCAGCCTTCGCGTCACCTCCGCCTTCGTGCCTGCTCCGGGTCAGCCTGACGTGACCATCGGGCAGCGCACCTGGACCAAGGCCAACGAGCTAAGGGAGCGAGTCTCCAGGAAGTTCCATCGGCCCCACGAAGCCAACTTATCGTTCTGCGACATGGCGTTCCTTCACGGCGTGTTGAACCTTCGCCTCGAGCGTGCCACCAACCTGCCCAACCTTGACTCATCCATCCTCAGCCTCAGCAAGAAAGACGTGTCAGATCCCTTCGTGGTGATCTCACTCGAGGACCCGGATGGTGAGCCTTGGAAGGTGGCAACCACGCACGTCATTGACAATGATCTGAGTCCTGTGTGGGACGAGAACTTCCGTGTGGACGTGTGTCATGACGTGTCCGCCGTCACCTTCACGGTGCGGGACAAGGACTTCCTCTCCTCGGAGCAGATCGGTTCCGTCACCTTCCCAGTGAATGAAGTGATGTCGGAGGCCGGCATCAAAGGCACCTTCGACCTGCTGAGGGAGAACAAGAACAAGAAGGCTGGCACCCTCACCCTCACCCTCATGTACCACCCCAAGCAGGCCGTGACACCCTCCCACGAGGTGCCGGAGTGCCTCTTCCCGCTGCGTCATGACAACATGGTGCGTCTCTTCCAGGACGCCCACTGCCCCTCGTTGCCACGCCCACTGCAGGACGCCCAGGGCCGCCCCTACGTGCCGCGCAGCACGTGGCGCGAGGTGCACGCCACGCTCATGGGCGCCACGCAGTTCATCTACATCTGTGGCTGGAGTGTGAGCGCCAAGATCTCGCTGCTGCGCGAGGACGGTGACGACACGCGCACACTGGGCGAGGTGCTCAAGCAGAAGGCGTACGAGGGCGTGCGTGTCCGTCTGTTGCTGTGGGACGAACTCACTTCCAACGACCTGCGCAAACACGGCGCCATGAGCACCGAGGACGAGGAGACGTCCAACTTCTTCCGCGGTACTCCCGTGGTGGTGGTGTTGGCGCCGCGGGACCGTCACAGCAAGGACCTCTTCTCCACCAAGACACACTTCACCTCACTCTGCTACACACACCACCAGAAGTGTGTTATCGCCGACGCGCCCATCGAGGAGGTGCCTGGACGCAGGAAGGTGGTGGCCTACGTGGGCGGCCTTGACCTGACAGGTGGCCGCTACGACAGCCCTGCACACCCGCTCTTCAGGACGCTGGTCCGCGAACACAAAAACGACTTCCGGAACCGTGTGTTCCCGACCCTGACGAGCAGCAACGGGCCGCGCGAACCTTGGCACGACATTCACAGCTTCATCGACGGACCCGCCGCCCACGACGTCCTCATGAACTTCATCGAGCGGTGGCGCAAGCAGGCGGCGGACCAGATTAACACCATTGTGCCGCTGCAGCAGATGGAAGGCGTGGAGATGGATCACCGCAGCTCCGCTCCGGACAGGTGGAGCGTTCAGATCTTCCGCTCCATCAACTCTGACTCAGCGGTGTTCGACTGGTCGACCGGAGCGGCAGGACTCACCAAGAAGAAGGGACGCGCCTTCGACAACAGCCTCCACCGAGCCTACATCCACCACATCCGGCGGGCGCGGCGGATGATCTACGTTGAGAACCAGTACTTCATGGGCAGCAGTCACATGTGGCCCGAGTGTAGGGACGCCAAGGCAGGGAACTTGGTGCCCCTGGAGATCTCTGCCAAGATCGAGGAGAAGATCAGGAACGGCGAGCGTTTCGTGGCGTACATCTGCATCCCGATGTTCCCGGAAGGCAAGCCAGCTGACAAGGTGAGGCGGGAAGGGCGGGGCGGCGGCGGTGGTGGTGGTGGTGGTGGTTACCTTGTTCATGTGTCAAGGGAGGGATGAGGTCATGGAGAGAGGAAGGGCAGGTGTTATAGTGTGTTATGCTTTTGTTTTAGTGTTCATGTATATGAAGTGTAGTATTCTTTGAAGGTCATAGTGTGTAGGATGACACAGCGTCCCTCATACTGAGTCTCCCGTCTTTGTGTTTCCTCAGGTGACGCAGGAAATCCTCCACTGGCAGCTGCGCACCATCCAGATGATGTACACGCGCGTGGCCGCGGCTCTGCGTGCGGCGGGCTCCGAGGCACACCCGCAGGACTACCTGCTGTTCTTGTGCCTGGGGCGGAAGGAAGCCCCCGAGGATGTGCCGTCCGAGCTGGTGCCGCCCGAGGACCCATCCTGCACCATGGCCTTCGCGCACCGCCGCCTCATGATCTACGTGCACTCCAAGATGGCGATCTTCGACGACGAGTACATCATCGTGGGCTCCGCCAACATCAACGACCGATCGCTGAGCGGCAACCGTGACACAGAGATCGCCATGGGCAGCTACCAGCCCATGCACGTGGGCTTCGGCGCCTCGCTGGCCTACGGCGACGTGTCCATGTTCCGGCGCGCCCTGTGGGCCGAGCACATGGGCACCTCGGCCCCCGTGGAGGTTGACCCCGGCTCAGTGGACTGTATCCGCACGGTGCGGCAGCTGGGCGAGGAGTCCCTCCGCGCCTACCTGGACCCCGGCGACGGCGCCACACCAAGGAACATGCTGCTGTACCCGCTCGAGGTGAACGGTGAGGGCATGGTGGGCCCGCGGCAGGACTGTCCCACCTTCCCCGACACCCTGGGCAGCGTGCTGGGCGGACGATCCAAAGTGTTCCCAAGCACACTCACCACATAGACAACACCGATCCCCAGGGCGTGCTGCCCCCACCCGCCACCACACCCCCAAGGACAGTGTAGGAGTGACGAGGGGACGAACAGTGACGTGGGGCGCCGCTTAGTGTAACAGTGGGGTGGCCAGCCCTCCCCCCCGGCCTATGGAGGCACCAGTGCCCTTGAAACGGGTTGGTTCTCCCCCGAAACTGACCCATCACCCAGGTGCTACAACACAGTGTTATGGGCCGTGTGTGGCGCGACACACACACACACACGCACACACACACACACACACACACACACACACACACACACACACACACACACACACCATGGATCATAGTATTAGCATTTAAGCAGTAATTTTAGTATCTTCCAATTGCATACACATATATATATATTTTTTTCTCATATATGCTCAAGTATCGCTTTGCTAACTGTTACCAAAACGCGCCTAACAGTAGCCAATATTTTTCAAGAGGTGTCCGCTTGTTCCTAAAGTTGTCGTCTCGGCTGAACTAACTCACTGACTAACACCTTCAAGTGACGCTGCGCCGCGCCGCGCCGCGCCGCGCCGCGCCACCGCCGACGGGAACCAGATTTTTAACTTGACAGATTTACTTGATTCATTTTTTACTCTTTTATCATAAGCATAAAACCGTAAAAAAAATAATGATACTAATGATAATAATAATGGAGTTAAGATTCTGTTGATGCTTGACTCAACTTTTTATTTTTTAGATACTACATATATTTTGTAACATTTAGATCAACCGTTAGTGTAGATTATTTTGTATTGTTTCGTCTGATTTTAGCTTTTTTAACGCATTCATACATGTGCTGTTACTCGCGAGAACGTTCAATGTGGAATGACCTGATGATACATTGTGACACAGGAAGGTTTGAAACTAGAAAAATAATAGTGATAAATTGTGAGACTGATATAGATTCTCGATTTTGTATATGTGAAAATTGATGGAACAGATTTAGGTTAAGTGAGGATACTATAGAATAAATGATTACCATGTCACATCAGAGCTTGTTAACGTTAATTGCTAGTCCAGTTCAAATTGGGGTCAGAATAGATTGTAATTACCATCTGACACCTGTAATATGGAAGTTAATTAACATTTCAGGTTTAATTGGGGTCAGGATAGATTTTAATTACCATCTGAAACCTGTAATATGAAACTTAATTAATAGTTGAGATCAAATTGAGGTCAAAATAGATTGCAATTACCATATGACACCTGTACTAAGAAAAGGATAATTGATAAGTCAGGTCAGGTCAGGTGAGGTCATGATAGATTGTGAGTGACAAGTAACACCTGAGTATTAGCATGTATCTGTTACCTGTATGTGACGTGATGTTGTGATGAGCATGCGTCTTCGGTCTTCTCTTAACAATAGTCTACTAACACTTGTCAATACGACCTAACGTAAGTAGCTACTAACAACCGTAACTTAAAGGGGCGTAGTGTAGCACGTAACGAGGTGTAACGAGGTGTGGGTGTAACGAGAGGTAACGAGACAATAACCTAACACCAACACGTGAATATACCATAACACTGTACGAAGAAAATGGAGTGTGGTTCGATGCATTTCAAGGGGATTCATAAGTGACATAACCAAAGAGGTGATTGCATTCCTACGTGCACTTGATTAGACTGTCAATGTAGAGTAGAAGACGATACTTTGAGGAATACGTGTTTTTTATTATGAATTGATCTGCATTTCAAGCGTGATTTTAAAGTATATAACCAAAGATTAGATTGCGTTCTCCCACATGAATATAAGTATCGATATAGAAGAAGAGGAAAATGGTTAAAGAAATGCCTTTTTTATTATTATATATAGATGTATTTTAAAGATTATCTAAACAACATATGCAAATTAGATTATACCTTACCTCTCCCACGAAATGTTTAATATAGCAGAAGCTTAAATAAACCGTCTAATAACACCGTGATTACAATGTGATTTAAACAATATATAAAAACGAGATTACAGTTTCCCTTATGCTCAAATTTAACAATATAATGAAAAAGGAAACTTAGATAAAAAGATGAATCATATAACCAAACTAGAATCCATAACATATAGATAAAAATAACAGAATTGCTCCATGCAGTAGAAAAAAGAACTTTAGAGATAATTTTGTTAAGGGTAACGTAAGCAACATTGACTTCGAAAAGAACAATATATCTTCCCTCTTGTACAAAGCAACACAATCTGAAGACCAAGTAGTGTTCATACAACGCACAACCTTGACCAACAACCAACACATCTTATCACCTCAACACGGTGACCCATTCTGACCTCTTAAAGAAAGGAAAAGTAACATAATAATGACATACAAACGCAGGAATATGAAAATAGCGATAAAATTTGATTGAATATTCACTGGAAAAGAATTGAATGAAATGTTTGAGTTAATAAATTTTCAGATATTAATAGATAGCGTGGGACGATTTCTTATTTACTTTTTTTTCAGTATTGAAGAAAAATCGCAAAATAACGAAAAATATGAATACGTGAATCATGAATAATTAAACGAAAATATATAAATGAAAAAAAAGTCCCCAAAATACATAACCATCAAATACGAACGAACTTTATTACCTCGTTAGTATAAAAAAAAATATTGAATTAGCACTAAATCTGGGTAATATTAATTCGTATTCACTTTTGATCACACACTCACCAGACTCTCGCATCAAAACACATATTAATCCTGTATGTTACTTATATATGACCATCAATTTCTCTCTTTTTTTTTCCATAGAGTATAAGAAACAGAAGACAATAATCCACATACAATACATTTCCAAATACAGGTGTTATTCAATTATCCGGCAACTGTCAGAAATACGAACACCGATAAACCGTAAAATTCGGATTCCGTAAAAATACCAAAATTTCTATCAATGTCTAGAATTTTGATTAGCACATCCAGACTTAGAGACAAGGCTGCGGGTTGCCTACATATTTCCATTTTTCTACCCTCCAAACCCTGACTTGTCCTAAAATCTGGATGAACGAAAAACCAAAAATTCAAACGAAAAATTAAAAAAAGATAATAATTTCGGAAGACACAGGCGATAGATAGTTTGACCGGATTTTTGGGGATAACACTTACTAACAGAACAACATCTACTCTCGTGTATTAATGAGAAGAAAAAAAAACAAGTAAAGTGTGGCTGATTGTATTAATTATTGTCATTATATTATAACAATTGACAGGGATGATGATTATAACTAAACGCACACGCACTGAAGAAAAAAGAAAAAAAAATAATAATAACTACGTACACACATGAATAAACGCACATGGGATAGTGACTTTAAGATTAATGTTACACTGTTGCAGAGGAGAGAAAGAGAAAGAGAAAGAAAACGAGAGTGAGAGCAAAAGAGGTATTGATAAAAATAAATCATTGCAACTGTGTAATATTTCTCTTTCTGTGTCATTGTGTTTTGAGAAATGGAGTTTAATTAATAACGTGTTTGAATTAATGACTCACACGCACTCTCTATTTTTATTCCTATTCTTCTTTATCACGTAATGGGAATGGTGTCAAATATGTTTTACTTTATTATTTTATTTATTGTTTTTTTGTATAAGTTTTTTTTCCCATTATTGTATTTCGTTGTTAGTATTATTATTATTATTATTATTATTATTATTATTATTATTATTATATTATTATTATTATATTGTTGTGGATGCAGTGCTGTCTGAGTACTTCTTTTTATCGTGATGGATTTCAATTACTTATCCTCTATACAGTAAAAATAAAAATAAATAAAAAATGAACAAAGAAAAACTAAAATAATAATAATTGTTTGTAAGGGGAAACTTCGGTATTCAGCATTGATTATTATTATTATTATTATTATTATTATTATTATTATTATTATTATTATTATTATTATTATTACAGCGCTGCCACCATCTATTTTTTTTCCCTCCGTCACGCGCCACACACTAACGGAGACGGATCCATCGATATCCTGTAGCCTTGGTCCTGCGCGTTTGAGGGACGATGTATTAGCCTAACCTTCCCACAATATTGGCCTTTCATTGTAAATCAGCAAATCGCGCAGTTTCCTTTCCCTGCCCAATCCTTTGAAATGATAAACGCGCAAGTATTGTACCACCTCCTTCCATATCCGTCACACGCGCAAACCATTAGCCTGATGTATCTATCCCACGATTGCGCAAACATCACCACTTGCACGAAATAGAAATACTTGCAAAACGCGCAGATGACAGATTACAAGAATGCGCAAAGTTTTCATTCCTTCGCACTGGATTCACAAACCGCGCAAGTTACTATAATTGTAATAAGTAAGACACACAAATCCTTATATAGCGCAAAGATTTATTTATTTTTTTTTTTTGGAGTTACTTAAGAGAGAAAAAAAAATAGTTCCATTATTTCTTCTTATAATTCTCCTTTTCATCTAAGAATCGCGCAAAGTCGCCCATGAAAATCGATTGATTGCGCAGAACCCTTAGCTGCGCAGTCATGGGATTGACGGCCCTTACCAGGCCTTCACACCTGTCTGTGCTGTGGCAGGTGTTGACAATACGTATTAATAAAGATTTGCTGTGATCATTTTGTGCTGTGTTTTATTACTCGTGAATGTGTGTGTGGGAGTGAGAGAGAGAGAGAGAGAGAGAGATAAAGAATAAGACCACAGCTGTTTACACACACACACACACACACACACACACACACACAGCTCCCTCTCTGTAATCCGAACACATAATTCGGATACTTGAATCACAGCTGTAGCACGTGATAATAGTTCAATTAATGGTAAGTAATAGTAATAGTTGTAATAGTAGTAGTAGTAGTAATAGTAGTAGTAGTAGTAGTAATAGTAGTAGTAGTAGTAGTAGTAATAGTAGTAATAGTAAGTTAAGTTCCTCTTCCTCTTAGCTCCTTTTCTTAAGCACTTCCCTTCCTTTATCCCTTCTTTAAACACACTTAACTGCCTCCTTCCTTCACCCCCCAACCCCCCTAACCTCAGCCTCCTTGCCTTACCCCTCAACCTCCTTAACCTCAGCCTCCTTCCCTTACCCCTCAACCTCCTTAACCTCAGCCTCCTTCCCTTACCCTCAACCCCCTTAACCTCACCCCCTTTCCCAACCCCCTTTCCTTACCGTAATCCCCCTTCCCTTACCGTAATCCCCTTTCCCTTACTGTAAACCCCCTAACCTCAGCCCCCTTCCCTTACCCCTCACCCCCCTTCCCATACCCCTCACCCCCCTTCCCTAACCCTAAACTACCTAACCTCATCTCTCTTCCCTTATCACCTTATCAGCGGTTAAATACACACCTCTTTAAAACACACTTCCTCGCTCTCACTCACTTATATAAACCAATGACTAAACACTTTTTTATCCCCCCCCTCCCCCTCCTCGCTCTAATAGTTTCACCACCTGTTTCTCCTCCTCTCGCTCTAATAGTTTCATCATTTTCTTTCCCTCTCATTCTATTTCTTTCCCTCTTTCTAACCTAACCTAACTAATATTTTCATCACTTTTTTTTCTTCCTCTCACTCTATTTCCTTCCCTCTCTCTCCTCTTCACTATTATATTTCTTCCCCTCTTTCACTACTTTTTTCCCGTCTTCCTCCATGCACTCTAATATTTTTCCCCTCTTTCTCCTCACTCTAATATTTCTTTCCCCTCTTTCTCCATTCACTCTAATATTCCTCTCTCTCCTACTCACTCTAATATTTCTCCCCCTCTTCCTTCCCTTCTCTTATATTTCTTTTCCCTCTCTCTCCCATTCACTCTAATATTTCTTCCCTCTCTTCCTTCCCTTCTCTTTTATATGTGAGAGAGAGGAAAGGTAATCAGTAACCTCTTTCAGTAACTCTCTCTAATTTTCAAGAGTTTATTCACGTACGACACTGAATTAGAGAGAATTAAAGAGAGTGGAAGGAAGGAAGGAAGGGTTGGTTAGATTTTTTTGATGGTGATGGTGAAAGAGAGAGAGAGAGAGAGAGAGAGAGAGAGAGAGGGGGGTAGAGACAGCAATTACGAGCAAATCACCTTATATTCTCTCTCTCCCCCTCTCTCTCTCTCTCTCTCTCTCTCTCTCTCTCTCTGATAAAAAATACTAACTTCAAAATTACCTCATTAGGAAAATAGAAAAGATAGTAATGTATAGTGTTGTAATTTAAGTAGGAGAGGAGGGGGGAGGGGGGGCGGGGGGGAAAGGGGGTCCACTCATGAAAATTTAACCTCCCCGCCCCCCCCCCCTCTCTTACCCTAAAAAATGGTATTGATGGAAACAATGAATCATATACCTTAAAGTGAGAGAGAGAGAGAGAGAGAGAGAGAGAGAGAGAGAGAGAGAGGGGGGGGGGAGGGAGAGAATACCACATGTGAACGACGTGACCATCTCTCTCTCTCTCTCTCTCTCTCTCTCTCTCTCTCTCTCTCTCTCTCTCTCTCTAGCACCAAAGTCCTTCCCTACACGTGTAAGTACGCACATAAGTCTGCACGTACACACAGTCATGTATGTATGTATGTATGTATGTATGTATGCATGGCTACACGTCACGTACAGGAAACAGGAAATGTTTGTTTTGTGTTTGTATATATGTGTGTGTGTGTGTGTGTGTGTGTGTGTGTGTATGTGTGTGTGTGTGTGTGTGTGTGTGTGTGTATATGTACGTGTGTGTGTGTGTAGGTTACAAAACAGCTAAGTGAATGAAGGAAGTGCAAGGAATATATCAATAATTCTCCTTCCTTCCTTCCTTCCTTTCTTCCTTCTTTCTTTCCTTCCTTATTTCTTTCATCCACACACAAAGAAACAAGACTTCAGAAAAAATTGTGGAGAGAGAGAGAGAGAGAGAGAGAGAGAGAGAGAGAGAGAGAGAGAGAGAGAGAATCACCATGACAGACTTCGCTTCGCCAGCTGACAGTCTCCCAACTTTATCTCTCTTGTCTTCTTCCTCGTTATACCTCGTTGTCTCCATTATCTAGAGTGAGAGAGAGAGAGAGAGAGAGAGAGAGAGAGAGAGAGAGAGAGAGAGAGAGAGGCTGGCTTCTTGTCCCATATATAACAGTGAAACTCCGCCATTGGTTGTCTGTCTGTCGGTTCCACGCACACGGCATGTAAGTGTGTGTGTGTGTGTGTGTGTGTGTACGTAGCGACTGAATACAAAGAAGGGATCTCATTTTCATATTTTCATTTCTCTCTCTCTCTCTCTCTCTCTCTCTCTCTCTCTCTCTCTCTCTCTCTCTCTCTCTCTCTCTCTCTCTCTCTCTCTCTCAAAAAATACATTATACATTCATACATCTCATTTCATCTATTCATGTACGGTAATTTACACACAATGTATAACAACTATTTATTTCCTTGTATCTCACTCTCTCTTATTTCACTTTTTTTTTTTTTCATTGATGCGAATATTTATCTGTTTTTTTTTAATTATCCATGTTTAATCTTCCCTTAATTTCACGTAATTATCAAGATTTCTATACAATTCATATCAATTTTCTTATAATTACGTATCATTTTATAGCATTTGAAATTATATCCAAATTCGTATCAATTTCATGAGTACGAAGCAATTTTTTCATCATTAATATTTTTTTCCAATTCGTATATATTTTCATTATTATGTTTTTTTATTTTTTCCTTTCCTTTTCTCGTAGGATATTCTCAAGGAGTCCTATATCCTGGGTGGTGGTGGTGGTGGTGGTGGTGGTGGTGGTTGAGGCCTTACCAGGGAGGAACTTAACAAGGTCACGTCCTAATTGGCAGCCACGCTTGTTAGGGTCAGCTCCTCTCAAGGTAAGAATCTGTAACACACTCGAATTGATTTTATAGTGTGAAGGTTAACAATTTTGATTCTGTATGTTTTCTGTAGAACTTTTTATTTTATTTATTTATTTATTTATTTATTTATTTATTTATATTTATTTATTTATTTATTTATTTTTTTTTGCCTTACCTTACCCTCTTTTTCCCTCACACTTCCATATTTTCTCCCTCATTTTCCCCTTTTTTTCCCCATCTTTTCCTCTTAATTTCTCCTCTCCCTTACTATCCTATCGTTTCCCCCTCACGTTCCCCTCATATTCTCCTTGTTTCTCCTCATTTCCTCTTACTTTCCCCTCTTTTCCTCTCACTTTCCTCTCATATCCCATCTTTTCCCCTCATATTCCGCTCTTTGTCCCTCATTTTTCCCTCACTTACCCTTCTTCCCTAATGTCTCCTCATTTTCCCCTCTTTTTCCCCTCATTTTCCCCTCTTTTTCCCCTTATTTCCCCTCATTATCCCCTCGTTTCCCCTCAGCACGCGGCCTTCATCGAGGCTTACTTCTCCGAGGACTCCACTCTGGAATATGTGGATCGTTGGACAATATATATCTCCACCTTTGAAGCAGGAGGAGGAGTAAGTATGTGTGTGTGTCTGTGTGTGTGTGTGTGTGTGTGTGTGTGTTAAGCTACCAAACCCAAATATTCCCCCCACAACACCTGTAAGCTAATGATCTCCTCGCCACACCTTTCCCTGCACAGACTGATGAGGTGTACCACGTGAAGTCACCTGGACGCTACCTCGACGACCCTTCACAGTGGAACGTGGAGGTGATGGATAACTCAGCTCTTTGGCCCAACAACCCTGACTACATGCCCAGTAAGGATGGATGGGAGGGAGGGAGGAAAGGGTGAAGGGAGGAAGGAAGGAAGGATGGATGGGAGGAAGGTAGGATGGAAAGGAGGGAGGATGGATGGAAGGGAGAGAGGAAGGGGTGAAGGGAGAGAGGGAGTGAGGAAGGAAGGATGGATGGAAGGGAAGGAGGAAGGAGGGATGGGAGGGAGTAAGAAAAGACGAAAGGAAGGAAATATGAAGTTCAAGAAATTATTAGTTCATATATTTCTAAGTTGGAATAATACAAAGGAAGGAAGGAAGGAAATATAATAAGTTTTAACAAATTATTAGTGGAGTTATTTCTCTAAGTTAGAATAAGTCGAACAAGTTATAGTATAAGAAAGAGAAATACACCCACACACACCCACACACACACACACACACACACACACACACACACACACACACACACACACACACACACACACACACACACACACACACACACACACACACTAACACCCTCACCCTCCTTCAGGTTCCGTTGCTGGTGCTGAAGGTGTGATATGGACTTCAGGATTCTTAGTGCCCGGCAAAGGTGATGGACAACTACAACTTTACAAAACTGGGGAGAATCCAATCCCACCAGCTGTTGATATCGCATCTGCATCTACTGTAAGTGTTATTTTGATGTTTACAATACCTTATATGGTTTTAAATTACCTCTAAAGTGTTTTATTATCATTGTTTTCCTGTTAATCCTTTTTTTTCGCCTCTTAGAATCACATATATTTTAATCCTTCAAGTCTAAAAGGTTTATAATCCCTTTAGTTTAATGTTTTATTTGATTCACTGTTTTATAAAGGTTCGGAATCCCTTAATGCAGTGTTTAAAGTCGTTGGTAATACTTTTTATCCTCCTCTAATCCTGTGTATTTAAAAAGGTTTCGAATCCCTTACTTAATTGTTTCATAAGGGTTTAGAATCTCTTAGTACCGTGCTTGAAGGGTTCACGGTGGTCGTTGTTGTGCCGGCAGAACACGTGGTCGTATCATCGGGTGGTGTGGAAGGATATGGATATGGATGGTGATCTGGATGCACTCACAGCAAGGTTCCATGTGCCTCTACTAGGTGGGTAACTCTCTTTCTCTCTCTCTTTTTCTCTCTTTCTCTCTCTCTCTTTTGTTTTTCTTCTCTCTCTTACTATCTCACTCCAAAAAAAATTACATCCTCATACATCACACTTCATCCATTCAAAGTACGAGAATTGATCTATAATGTATAACAACCATATATTTTCTTGCCTCGCACTCTTATTTCACTCCTTTTTTATTATTTTATTTTATTTCTTTGATATGCGACTATATACCAGATTTTTTTATGTTTGTTTACCATTCTTATATCCTATCATTCATCCTTTATTTAACATCCTTCTCCTTCATCATTCTTATTTCCTTATATCAATCCTTTCACATCCTTCCTCCTTCAATCATATCATATCATCCTTCCTCCTCCTTCAATCCTTTTCACATCCTCATCCATCCTTCCTCCTCCTTCAGGGTCTATCAAGAAGGAGTTGGTGTGGCTGGAGAATGAAGGCCAAGGGTTCGTGGAGGGATGGAAGCAACACGTGATAGCTAATGATGGTCCTGATGTCAGCTTCGCCTTAGTCACCCTCAAGGCGGCTGGGAAGGAGTATGAATGTATAGTTGTGGGCGAGTTCTTCAGCCAAAGGACTTCAATTTACTGGACGGAGAGTGAGGACGGAAGCTGGGCGGACACAAGCCTGGTAAGAGAGAGAGAGATAGAGAGAGAGGGAGAGAGAGAGATGGGGGAGGGGGGGAAGGGGTGTTGGTTACGTATGGTTTATATAGGAATGTAAGATTATATATACTTTCTTTTTCACTCACTCACAAATGTTTACTAATATGCTTTCCCCTTTAAAGTTGAGTTGCATGAGTACTAAAAACAATTTCACCTTTAATTAACAGGTACTTGAGCAGGTAACTTTGAGCGGGAATGGTCAATAAATGGAGTTTAATGGTTTATACGACTGCAAGGGGAGAGATAATTACTAGTCTCACTTAATATCTTTACTCAATACTGTAAATTAAGTTAAGAAATTGATGTTAACGGTTATAATTATTACTTTTATTATTATCATTATTATTATTATGTTCTGAAAATATATTAGACTGATAAGTGAGGGAAAAAAAACACATTAATCACTCCTTAAAATAGAAAACGGGAATGATGGAGACAAATTTTAGGGATAACTTTA
>JAPQNM010000026.1:8351704-8379204 GCA_029783475.1 Metacarcinus magister
ACTATTACTATTATTAACCAAACTAACCACTAACTACTTAACGAGCCAGTTAACTATGCCTTAACCCAGTCATTACCTCTTCATTCATCTATATTGATACTTACATTCCAAATTATTCCTCTATTTAATCATTTTAGTTCAGTAGAAGTGTTTATAATAATGCCTCATAAGTAGAAGAAGGGAAGAAGATAATAATAATAATAGTAATAGTGATAGGGTAATTATAGGTAACGATCGCTAACTACCCTCGTTCGAACACGTGACAGAACCCATCACTAAATAAATGAAAACCAAAACTAAATATTCAATACACAACACAAATCAACTCTATTGGGAACTTTTTTTTACCTATAATTGAAAAGTATAACATGTCTTCTTTGGGAACGAAAGGTGAGAGGAAATAAAAAGGAAATGGTATGAATCTGTTTTTCTGGCGGGAAGTTGAAGGGAATCGAACGTTTTTCTTTCGTTTAATGACGTACTCAGCCAGCAGACAGCCAGTGTTCCAGAGGCAGGGGAAGGGGAAGGACGTGTCGCTGGTGCTGGTAGTGGTGGTGGTGGTGGTGGTGGTGGAGGCAATTGATTCTTTTAAATGTAAGTATTAAGTTAGTTTTAAATGATTTTGAATAGCATGTACGTATTTTAACTTAACTTTGTCTTATGCTAACTTACTGTATATCAACGTGTGTGTGTGTGTGTGTGTGTGTGTGTGTGTGTGTGTGTGGGATAACGAGGGGGGGGGGTGAAGGGTTGTTTGGGGTTAATAGGTGAAGGGAACGAGGGAGTGGTGGTGGTGGTGGTTGTGGTGGTGATGGTGATGGTGGTGGTGGTGGTGGTGGTGGTTGAGAAAAGAGGTGGAGTTGATATTGAACGAAGAGGAAGAGGAAGAAATGGTGATGATGGTGGAGGAAGAGAAGATAGAATTACCGATTGAATCCTTTCCTATCACTTAAATTTTTCATCCGTTATTTAATATTCCAGTAATTTATTCTTGTATTACACTTTTTAAATATAACAAAAAATAATAGTGTGTTAATACCAATGAATAATTATCTGAAAGTATATTGTGTTGGTATTACGGCTCACTTGTAAAGGAAATAATAGTAATAGCAATAGTAATAGTAGTAGTAGTATAATATGTATAGTAATAGTAATAGTTGGGCTAAAAGGGCGCATCACCATCTTTTCTAATCCTTTCCTCTTCACTGCTTGGCATGTAATCCTCCCCAATCCTCGCTGTCCTAATCCTCTTCCTCCTCCTCCTCCTTCTCCTCCTAATCTCCACCGTTAGACTTTTAAACTGCTATTACCGTTTTCATTACTGTCTTGAGAGAGAGAGAGAGAGAGAGAGAGAGAGAGAGAGAGAGAGAGAGAGAGAGAGAGAGAGTGAGTTATTAGCTACTACGTAACAATATAACTTTCCTGTTCACAATTACTTCCACAACGTAGCCATAACCTCACCATTATAACAATTTATCGGGTAATTTGTTGGTTCTTAATATACATCGTGTATTATTCACCATGGCCTGGAAGATCACGCGCTGGACTCGTGATCGTCAGCCATTACCCTCCCCGAAGGAGCTCACGGCTGTATGTGTTAAGAACAAATATAGTTTCCCACAATATAAGCATTACTTTACGCACTAAGGAAAGGGTAGACAGACTCTTAATTCAAAGTTGTTCTTGTGACTTTCTTTGCATGACTCACAAGTCTAGCTCATAACTATGAGTAGAATTTTGGATTTATGAGTGGCTTTAAAGAGGAGCTTTTATGAAGTTTTCTGCATACCGGCCCAGGCTCCCGTCACCCGTCACCCAGTTCACGCCACATTCCCTTGCGGTACACATTCCTCCAGCCTTGCCATTCTCTCCAAGCTTACTCGTATTTTCCCTTCCCCAATGTATAGTATAAGAGAGACTGAACACTTGGGCTTCACTCGGAATGCTTATGACGGCTGGTTTTCGTGTGTGTCATGTTAGGTTACCCTTCTTGTTTTGTACATTCTTCCCTCTAAATCATCGGCATCGCTGGATTTTTTTTACGTATTTTTGTTTTCCCTTGGCCAGTACCCTTTCAATATGCTTTAATATGCTGCACAACGACCGATTTAAACTCATTATGAAGAGGCCACTAATACGTTTTTGAAAGGAGTTTAAAGAGTTTTAATGTTTCCAGGTTCTGCCATGGGAGTGTCACCTGACATCACCAAGTACTCCTTCCTATCGTGATGACAACCAAGAGTACAACTGGACACCAACACTCACAAGGACTCAACCAACTCACCCTTGAACAAGTGTCTCATGACGTCAGGTATATGTACTGTACTGGTATCAAGTTAAAGTGGCGGGTGGAAGGTATATCCCTTGAGATTACACCTAAAAACAGTGCTGCATATTTAATTAACGTTTCAGGCATGATTTCTTACATACAAAGCAATAGTTATGTACCATGTGTTTGGGAGACGTGGAAGTGCTGTGTTCAGGTGTCATCCCAAGGGTTATGCCTCCCACCCGACACTTTAGCTTGGTAGTAGCAGAGTTTAGTTTTGCGACTCATTCACATGTGTAATGAAAAAACCTGAAAAAACCTGAAAAAACCTTTTGTGAGATATTTGATTTATTATTTATGTATTAAGTTTGAGCATAAAGTTTCCACGTAGTATTGTAAGTTGGTGAGAACTACTTTTAATGGATATGATGAAAACACATCAAGGAGTCCAAGTCTTGACATCTCGGTGCCTTCCACTCGTAGGCTTGCAAAGATCCCACAACTTTCCTTCTTTGTAAACCCTTCGCCGCGCCCCTCTTCTCATACAGCTGCTTTGCATTTTCCAGAGTGATGGCAGCCCAGATGGAGACAAGACGAGAAGGGTTGGATCGACACAACTGAACGGTGATCCCGAGAGCTGAACACACTTCTTGGATGGAGTCTGGAAATGAAGAGGATGCCAATACAAGTCTATCCAATGACCTTCCTTCCCTCATGAAGGAATGAATGTGTCGTCTGATGCACCATAGATGATTACCACGGCTCTATTTGTTGAATTCAATAAAGATCTTAATTTGAGATTTGTAACATACTTTTAACCTGCATTTTTATAGACTGACTACTGGCCAAATTAGTCTATAAAAATATACACAATTAAAAAAAAGGGGCCCCCAAGCCAGGGCCCCAAGCCATATATACTAAGTTTAAGGAGGACTTTGAGTGTAGCTCCGCCGTCCCTAGAATTCAGCATTTGAGATAAGAAAAAAAAATGCAATATTTCTATAAATGCTGAATTCTAGGGACGGCGGAGCTACACTCAAAGTCCTCCTTAAACTTAGTATATATGGCTTGGGGCCCTGGCTTGGGGGCCCCTTTTTTTTAATTGTGTATATTTTTATAGACTATTTGGGCCAGTAGTAAGTCTATACAAATTTTCAACGAGAGAACAAGGTATATTTATTTTACACTCACGGAGAACTGGAAACCTTTATAAAGTACAACCTTCTTCATTTCCTTCCCGGCTTCAGTATCATGGTGGATCAGCAGCTTAGAGAAATGGGCGAGTCACTAGACGAGTACCAACACTTGCTGGGGAAAACACAATATTTTCTAAGGATCTATCAAAGGTGAAGAGTCTGAACACACAATTCTATATGAACAAATTAGAAAGGTAGACCCTGGAGGTTTATGCAACACTCAACATACTTGCATCACACTTCACTACACTTTCAACAATAGCTCTTTCCATTGGTGAGTTTTGTATATTGCTAATCAACTCTTTGGAATCAAATATTATTACACTACCAATATTGAGCTTCTGTTTGTAGATGACTGCATTGGTGGTGGATTCAGAGGGGAAACTTGTGTCAGCTGGTGGAAGAGTTGAACGAGTGTATAGAAGTATAGAGTGTATAGGAGGAGGAATGGGTGAAAAAAAATACTGAGGTGGTTTAGTCATATTGAGAGGAAGTGTTTGTGAAGAAAGTATGCGAGTAAAATTGTGGGTCCTATGAGGAGAGGAAGGCCAGTTGTAAGATGGAAGGATAGGGTGAAGGAGTACATGCATGAAAGAGATGCTGATAGAGGGGGAGGGATTGAACTAGCAAGGAGGGAGTGTGTGGATAGGGAGAGGTGGAGGCTCTTCTGCCGTGACCATCCTTCCTGGAGGATACGAGGCGTCAGAAACTATAGAAACTAGATAGAACGCATATGTATGAAGAGAGAAGTGAGGATGTGCCAAGGAGAGCTGGTGTTGAGAGTTGGGTGGTGAAGCAAAGCATGTGGTGGTTAGGAGGTGTAGAGGGAATGGAATAGGACTGGCTGGTGAACACAATGATAGGATCTGATGCAAGGTGTGTAAGGTTGAGAAGAAGGTCACCAAGAGAATGGATGGATGGATGGTGTTAAAAGAGCATTGATTGAAAAAGTAATGTCTCTGGACCAAGGAAGGATAATTGTACATGATAGAAGTGAATGGAAAACTATTGCTATCCCTAAAAAAAATAAAGAAAAAAACATTAAAAAAACAAATAACAAATAATCATGCAGAAATTAAATATTCTTAAACGATTCACTTGTGTTACTTACTATTAACTATTTATGCTGGTAGAGAATTCCAAATATTCAAGATTACTATATTAAAGAAAGTTCCAATGAAAGTTTGAAAGAGCTTCCCTATCAACCCTATCATATGTTCTAGGTCTATAAAGGCTGCTGATAGTATTTCATCCTTAACTAAGCATTCCTCTACCATCATTTTAATCACAACTATCTAATCTACACAACCTTTTCCTTTCCTAAACATTTACCTCCCTGCTCCTCGCTAACCTTCCCTTCAGTTACTAACATCAATCCCTCCGTCAGTACTCTCCCATACACTTGTCCTGACACACTAAGCAAACTCATGCCTTTATAATCATTACACTCATCTTTACTCGCTTCACAATAATTGCTTTCTTCCAATCATCTGGTACTTCCCTGTCTCCATGCAAGGTTACATATCAAACACATCCATTCCACCACTGTTTCTCATCCATATTATAACATTCCAGCAGTCATTCCATCTATGCCAGCAGCTTTGCCACACTTAAGTTGCTTTCTTTAGTTCCTTTCTATACTATACTTTATAAATCTAAAGAGCATCATGTTTTGTAATGACAGTTGATTAAGTTTCATCTATAAACTTGACTTTCTGCTCCTATTCATCAACATAATAGTTCCCTTTCTCTCCTCTACTTGTCTTATCACCAACCTTTTCTTACGGCTATTTCTTCTTTTCCTTCTCCCTTTGAATCATGTGTTGGTTGGTCTTGAGTGTTGGTGTGTTGATGTGTGTAGTACAGTTTGGCAGAATACTTGGAACACACTCAGGATGCAGGATGGATGTGTGCAGTAGTACAGTGACTCTTCCGGCAGCTTGTTCATCCATTGCCAAAGTCTCCCGCCTCAAGTCATCCTCCAACACACACACACACACACACACACACACACCTGCAATACATGATCAGTTTTAATTTGGATACAAGACAAAATTGCACGCATTCACCTATACTAGACAGATATGGGAACATATTAGTCTTGTGATGGACTGTTAATAAATAAAATACTGAAATGCTGGCTCACATACACACTTTCGGCAACTTTTGTCGCATCAATCTACAAATAGAGTTTACACATTCTTTATAGTCAAGGGACTCTATCTTCACAATTGAAATATTGGTTTAAATTCTCCCTTATTTGTTTTATATAATGCTCTGTGTAATAAGTTATGAGGCAACCAAGACTCTATGGAACATACTTTCAGATCATTATGTAAAGTTACAACAGAAAGTGTAGTGTTCTCAGCCTTGGTAGTAAATGGTTTGACAAAGGATTGGAAAACTTTAAAACAACCCGATACATCACACTTTTTCTGAAGCTTTTGTCCGGGAGAGATGATTGTTGAGTTATTCTGAATTCTTTACTCACTTCCTTTCCAAGGTGAGACTTCATGAAAACATTTTAATGGGAAAGCTTAAACTACCGATACACAGCAACATTAATCATCAGTGAAGGGAAGACCAACACACCGTCCACTTCCAAAGTCTGTTTCAGGGTACTGCCAACACCTGTCCCTAACTTACCCACAGGGGTGAAAGAAAGCCGGTACGCAGTGGTATGCCGTACCGGGAAGAGATATACAACCGGTGCAGCCGGTACGAAAATGTGGAAATCTGTATGATAATTGTTACCTGAAAATAAATGCTTTGCCATAAATTACATTATGTGTCTAATTTATACATCATACTTCAGGCATTCAGGGACATGCACAGGATTTTAGAGGGGCAGGAGCTCAAAGTAAAATAAGGGCAGTCTTTAATATCATATGAGCGAGCAACGCGGCACAAGCTATTTTAAATTGGAGTAGCGCAGTACCAGCAAGAATCTAATCTTACTTTTACCCCTGGTTACCCACCCTATGCCCTCACACAATCACCAACGTACACCTAGATGAATTTCTGAATTTCTAGTCTGCATCAGCGCCTCAGTCATTGGCACGTCTCACTATCAATCCGCTGGCTAGAGTTTGATCCCGGTCAATTTACAGTTTCACCCATCCACCGATATTTTTCCTTATGTTTTTCTGGTGACACATGTAGTGAGTTGATTAATTTTCTACCTCTTTTCCTTCGCAAATGGCTAGTTTTCAAGTTATGCCAACCCCTCATCCCCAACGATCTTGGGGGACCTGTGGGAAATCGGGCCCCCAGCTAGGAGGATATTACATGAGTTCTGGTTAGGTTAGGTTAAGTTAGTTAGGTTTACCCAGAAAATAGGTTTATTACCTTAGATTATTTTTCGGAGTTACTTAAAGTTCGATTAGGTTATGTGAATTTAGAAGATATCATGTTTATTCATCAGCGTAAATCACTATTTCGTCTTCCCCCAACCAAAAAACCCGATTTCCCACAGGTCCCCCGAGATCGGTGAGGATGAGGGGTAGGTATAACTTGTAAAAGAGCCATAACTTGAAAACTAGCCATTTGTGACGGAAAAGAGGTAGAAAATCAATCAATTCACTACATGTATCACCAGAAAAACATCGGTGGATGGGTGAAACTGTAAATTGACCAAGAAAACCTCCTCAGAATGCATCAGGTAATGTAAAAATATAACACTTAATTATCTAGAGCATTCAGATGTAAAATAATATATAAAAAAAAATTCCAAGTGATGAGAAAATACGTCAATTTCAAATAAAAAATGAGTCAAGGATATTGTGAGCGTAACACTGAAATCAAGGCAGCACGGGAGGAAAGCCTTAATGCACCCCACCAAGGTAAGGAAGACAGGCGAGCCAACCAACACTCCACTGAAACGGAACGGGGCTAAAATGGAGATAAGGTTAGCCTATTCATTTTGAGGCTCTAAGCTAATTTAACCTAACCCCAACCTAACCTAACCTAAACTTGCGGGGCTGTAAGTATTAACCTTGGCGGAAGACGCTAATGTCATCTCCATATTATCCTAACATATTTCCCTTTCCACACTTCCACATTATTGTCTGGCCTTGGTAATAATCTAAGCCTGAGTTGACCCGCCCGTGACCTGTCCACGGTTGTTGCTTATTTCCTATTTTTCCTTGGAAATATTGCTAGCACCATTTCAATCTTCGTCAACAGTGTTCCATGAATATACAGTGACTGCATTTATATTAGCCTTAAGGCAAAATATATAACCATTGTGCCAATATAAGTGAAAATAGAAGTGATAATCCAAAGAGTCATCAAAATGGCTGCTTCCGGCGATGTAAACAAACAGGAAACTGGAATCTATCCCTGCACTGTATGTCAAAGGAACTGCAAAACTGGTATGAAATGTGGTAATTGTTTAATGTGGACACACTACAGTTGTACACAACTACCAGAATATGTCATGATAGCCCTCACAAACTCAAATAGGAAGCATGTGTGTATGGCCTGCACCACACAAGGATACGAAAACTACAATGACCTCCTCAGTGAGTTGAATGAGTGTCTCTTAAGTGAGAAAAAAGATAGGGTGGAAGAGGACCAAAATAATGTCACACTTGACAACCAACCCCCTTCTCCCCCTGCTCAAATGTCAAAGGAGGCAACAGAAAACACACCACCTACACCAGGACAAGGACAAGAAGAACCACACCAGCACCTCAGTGGCAGCCAGGACTTACCTACCCCTGACACACCAAATATTACTGTGAGTAGCATAACCAACAGTACCAATCAAAACGAGGCAATAGGTACTCCAAACGGAATCCAAGCAAACCAGCAGGTACCCACTGGACCAACATCATATGAAAAAACACCGAGAGTAATGCCAGTTTGTCGATATTACCGTAAAGGAATATGTAAGCATGGTTCTACAGGCAAGGAATGTAAATTCAGGCACCCAAAGCAATGTCGCAGATTTCTAAACCATGGAATAAGAGAGGAGAATGGATGCAGACTAGGAAGAGATTGTACCATGTTTCACCCAATAATGTGTCGTAACTCAATTAGGAATAATGAATGCCTAGTAGAAACCTGTAAGTTTCTACACGTTAAAGGCACCAGGAGGAAGACGGAATCACCTGCTCCTCAGACTGGTGGTGCCACCCAATCAAGCTCATCAAGTGCCAACATGGAACGTACAGCTGTACCACCGCCAGGCCCTGTCTCACCGAGTAATGAATCTTTTTTAGGAATGGTGACTGGAATGAGGTCAGACATGGGCAATTTAATCAGAGCAATGGAGAATCAAACATTGCTGTTATCCAACCTAATGAAGGACAGCAACAAAGGAGGATGGCCAACACCTCCACAAAACCAAAATCTTCCTTGGCTCTCTGCCCACTAGAAAACATCATTATGGGCAATATTCAAGGTCTCTATCCAAAATCTAATCAAAGCAAAGTGCCTTTCCTTAAAGAACTCTCAATGGAAGAGAACCCAATGTTTATTGCCTTGACAGAAACACACCTAAGAGGTGATGTAAAAGATGCAGAAATTAATATAAAGAACTATACGCCATTTAGAGTGGATAGAGAAACAAGAAGCCATGGAGGAGTAATAATTTATGTCAGAAATTATCTGTCTGTGAATGCAAAGAAAGTACTACATCACTCAGATGGACAAGTAGAACTAACTGCAGTTCACATTATTTCAACTGATGTCATAGTAATCAATTGTTACCGCCCACCTCTATGTTCCTTACAGAATTTTAAGTCTGCAATGCAAAATATAACAAAATTATTAAATGGCCTACCACGTCCCACGCCAGACATAATACTTTGTGGGGACTTCAATTTCCCATTCATCAAATGGCCTGAGGGAAATATCTGTGGCGGCACACTCGAGGATCAGACACAAGCTAAACTTCTGTTGGAAATAGCAGACAAAGCATTCCTCACACAGCAATTAGAAATTCCTACCAGACATAGCAACATCCTGGATCTATTCTTTACCAACAATCAAGACTCAATTAGCAGTTACCAAGTAGAGAAGACCATTTTCTCTGACCATAATCTGATCACAATAAACACAGCATATAGAAAGAATAGAACAGAAAGATCAGAAATCAGCATGGCAGAATCTTCTCTCTTCACCGTTTATGATTTTTTCAGCGAAAATATAAACTGGGAAGAAATACAACACAGAATTGGTGAAGTAGAATGGGAACAAATTCTGGAAGGTAATGATCCAAACGTCATGCTTCAATCCCTAACTACCAAGCTACTGGAGATATGTCATGATCATGTCCCAATGAAGAGGCACCAGACAAGTAGACGTTCAAACATACCGAAAGACAGAAAAATACTTATGAGGAGGAGATCATCACTCAACAAACAACTGAGAAATGCAAAGAACGAAGAACGGAAAGGAACGCTTTTGGCAAGAATAGTTAAAGTTGAACAGCAATTACAAAAATCACATACTAACCAAAGGACAAGGGAAGAAAATAGGGCTGTAAACAACATCAAACGTAACCCCAAATACTTTTTTAGTTTTTGCAAAAGATTTTCGAAAGTGAAAACGCAGATTGGTCCATTGAAAAACCATGAGGGCAACATATTGACGGACCCAAAGACAACCTGTCAACTATTGCTGCACCAATATAATAGTGTGTTTAGTGCTCCAAAATTACAAAAGGTCATACACAATCCCACTGAATTTTTTACTGTTGATGCAGACCAGGCACATATTGCAGACATGACCTTCACTGCGGAGGACATAGAAAGAGCCATAAAGGAATTAAAACCTAACTCAGCAGCTGGTCCAGATGGGGTGCCAGCTATTCTGCTCCTCAAGTGTGGAAAATTGCTGGCACATCCACTACAGAAACTGTGGCGGTGCTCCCTTGATACCGGAGTGGTCCCAGAGCAGCTCAAAAAAGCCAACGTGTGCCCAATCTATAAAGGCGGTGACAGAAGCGATCCAAAAAACTATAGACCAGTAGCCCTTACATCTCACCTTGTCAAAATCTTCGAAAAATATGCCAGGAACAATATTATTAAATATATGGAAGATCACCAACTACTAAATGAAAATCAACATGGCTTCAGAAAGGGAAGGTCTTGCCTATCAAAACTCTTGGCACATTATGATTGGATACTACAGAACCTGGCCGAGGGAAAAAATGTGGATGTCGTGTTCCTTGACTTTGCCAAAGCTTTTGACAAGGTGGATCACGGCATCTTACTCCACAAAATCAAAAGCCTCGGCATTACAGGAAAACTGGGAGTGTGGATTCATGCCTTCCTCACGGGACGACTCCAAACTGTCACAGTGGCCGGACACAGATCAGAGGCATCTAAGGTAATCAGTGGAGTACCACAGGGATCAGTGTTGGGCCCTCTTCTCTTCCTGATCCACATGGGAGACATTGGCGGTAGGGTGGGGAGTTCATTCCTCTCTTCGTTTGCTGATGACACCACTGTGAGTCCCCTGTTACCACTGTGGAAGATGTATCACACCTTCAACAAGCCCTCGACTATGTATATGAATGGGCAGCAACAAGTAACATGACCTTTAATGAAAACAAATTTGAAATGTTGAGGCATGGACCAAACCAGAACATCAAGGAAACTACAAATTTACATACAGAAGGGGGCCAGGAAATCTTATCTCAGCCACATGTTAAATGCCTGGGAGTAAACCTCAGTGATGACTGCTCCTTCAGCTACCACATTGCTGAGATAGTGAGGAAAACCAAGGGCATGGCAAGCTGGGTCCTCAGAACATTCACCACCAGAGAGAAACACACAATGCTGACCCTGTGGAAGACATTAATACAACCTCTGCTGGACTACTGCAACCAGCTGTGGTCACCCCACATGAGACGCGACATCCAACAGTTGGAAGGAGTACAACGGTCCTTCACAAGACAGATAGAAGGAATGAGGGACCTCAGCTACTGGGACAGACTCAGGGAGTTGAGGTTGTACTCCCAACAGCGTAGAAGAGACAGGTACCGCATCATATACTTGTGGAAGATCCTAGAGGAACAGGTACCCAATCCCGCACCCCAAACACTACACTCATATACCAGTGAGAGGACAGGGAGGAAGTTGGTGAGGAAAAGCCTTCCAACAACAGCACCACAAAGGATCAAGACCCTGATGACATCCAGCCTAATCCATGAGGGTGCAAGGGTCTTCAATGCTCTCCCAAAACAAGTGAGAGAAACCACTGACTGCCCGGTTGAGAAGTTTAAGTCTGGCTTGGACAAATTCCTTCAAGTAATACCAGACGAGCCTCCAGTATTGGGTTATACTGCAACATGCCGGAACTCCAACTCAATACCAGATCAAGTGGACCAGAAGAAAAGGGACACCAGATTTGGGTGCAGCGGTGGATCACCATGGCTGTGAGGCAGGGCCTCTAAACTATTCCAAGTAAACTCCAAGTAAGTAAACACGTAATATTTAACATCCTTCAATACACATCTCACCACACGTTACGTTAAGGATTCACTACAACACTAACAAAAACAAAACTACAATTGACATCTAGTAACACGCCAACATGTCATCACAAGAGTTAAGTCAACAACACACATCCAACACCTTTCACACCCCATATCATCATTCACACTCAACACTCACCTTTCCACCGGCCTCCTCATGGTCTCAGTACACCCACGTATACTCAACGGCACACTGGACCTTGAATATCCAGTCTAACATAGGTGTCGTGAAGGAGTAATGAAGGAAGATTGACAACACACTCCTGTCTTCTGCCAAAAGCCACGTGTCACGCCTTCACCTGGCCTTGGACTTGGGTTAGGAGCAGGGATAATCACCCCAGCTAATGCGTCCGCCATATGTCAAGTGTTTAAAGGCGCCTTCACACGGTGCAATAAGCGACTGGTTTTGCTAGTCGCTAGTTTTCAGTCAGTCCACACCGGTGTAGCGTCAATTTTCAGGAAAAGCCTGTAGTCCGACAGATTTTAGCAGAGCTTTCTGGTGGGACAGAATCCAGTCTTCCCATGAGTCCAACGTTGCCATGTCTACGTGAACTATCCAGTTAGAACTTGATGTACATAAGTAAAAGGCATATAAAATGTTTTAACGAAAATCCATGCAACATAAAATATAAAAAAATCATGTATAAAATAAAAGTTAACGTGCTACGCTTACGATATTCATATGAATATCGAAGCGCGGCAAATATTTTTTACAGTGTTGCTTGGAAAACGTTATGACTTTTCTCAACGTTCACCGTAGTTCTTATTAAGGTAAATGTTGCAATAACTGTGTTCTAAATACAATATGAAGGAATATAGCAATAAAATGAAGTATTTCCTATATAAAATAAATATTGTAAACTCCCTTCAAACGGCAGCACTCATTTTTCAACCTCAGGACAGGTCACCTGTTAAGCGCGTACACACACACACACACACACACACACACACACACACACACACACACACACACACACACACACACTGACACACACACACTGACACACACACACACACACAGACACACAGACACACAGACAGACACACACACACACACACACACACACACACACACACACACACAGACAGACAGACAGACGACAGACACAGACACGACACACACACACACACACACACACACACACACACACACACACAGACAGACAGACAGACAGACAGACAGACAGACAGACACACACACACACACACACACACACACACACACACACAGACACACAGACACAGACACACACACACACACACACACACACACACACACACACACACACACACACACACATCCTTTTTCCATAAACATGAATTTCTTCCTCATTTTTTCGAAAGCTATTAGAGATATTGGAAATATAATTGCAGCATCTGATAGACCTAATAAAACTCTAAAACTGTCATTATGAATATTTGTTCTATGACTAATAATTACGCATTAAAATGAAACCGTATATTTATATAAAAACATGACTTTCCTCCTCATTTTCTCGAAAGCTATTAGCGATATTGGAAATATCATTGCAGCATCTGATACACTTAATTAAATTTTACAACTGATATTATGAATATTTGTTCTATGACTAATAATTACGCAGTAAAATGAAACTTTATATTTATATAAAAACATGACTTTCCTTCTCATTTTCCCGAAAGCTATTAGAGATATTGGAAATATCATTGCAGCATCTGATAGACCTAATTAAACTGTACAACTGTAATTATGAATATTTGTTCTATGACTCATAATTACGCAGTAAAATGAAACTTAATATTTATATAAAAACATGACTTTCCTCCTAATTTTCTCGAAAGCTATTGGAGATATTGGAAATATCATTGCAGCATCTGATACACCTAATTAAACTGTACCATTGATATTATGAATATTTGTTCTATGACTAATAATTACACAGTAAAATTAAACTTTATATTAATATAAAAACATGACTTTCCTTCTCATTTTCCCGAAAGCTATTAGAGATATTGGAAATATCATTGCAGCATCTGATAGACCTAATTAAACTGTATAACTGTAATTATGAATATTTGTTCTATGACTCATAATTACGCAGTAAAATAAAACTTTATATTTATATAGAAACATGAATTTACTCCTCATTTACTCGAAAGCTATTAAAGATATTGAAAATATCATTGCAGCATCTGATAGGCCTAATTAAACTGTACAACTGTACTTATGAATATTTGTTTTTTGACTCATAATTACGCAGTAAAATAAAACTATATATTTATATAAAAACATGAATTTCCTCCTCATTTTCTCGAAAGCTATTAGAGATATTGGAAATATAATTGCAGCATCTGATGGACCTAATTAAACTGTACAACTGATATTATGAATATTTGTTGTATGACTAATATTTACTCAGTAAAATAAAACTTTATATTTATATAAAAACATGACTTTCCTCCTCATTTTCTCGAAAGCTATTAGAGATATTTAAAAAATCATTGCAGCATCTGATAGACCTAATAAAATTCTACAACTGTCATTATGAATATTTATTCTATGACTCATAATTACGCAGTAAAATGAAACTTAATTTTTATATAAAAACATGATTTCCTCCTCATTTTCTCGAAAGCTATTAGAGATATTGGAAATATCATTGCAGCATCTGATACACCTAATTAAATTGTACAACTGATATTATGAATATTTGTTCTATGACTAATAATTACGCAGTAAAATTAAACTTTATATTTATATAAAAACATGACTTTCCTTCTCATTTTCCCGAAAGCTATTAGAGATATTGGAAATATCATTGCAGCATCTGATAGACCTAATTAAACTGTACAACTGTAATTATGAATATTTGTTCTATGACTCATAATTACGCAGTAAAATTAAACTTAATATTTATATAAAAACATGACTTTCCTCCTCATTTTCTCGAAAGCCATTAGAGATATTGGAAATATCATTGCAGCATCTGATAGACCTAATTAAACTGTACAACTGTAATTATGAATATTTGTTCTATGACTCATAATTACGCAGTAAAATGAAACTTAATATTAAATCAAAACATGACTTTCCTCCTCATTTTCTCGAAAGCTATTAGAGATATTGGAAATATCATTGCAGCATCTGATACACCTAATTAAATTGTACAACTGATATTATGAATATTTGTTCTATGACTAATAATTACGCAGTAAAATTAAACTTTATATATATATAAAAACATGAATTTCCTTCTCATTTTCCCGAAAGCTATTAGAGATATTGGAAATATCATTGCAGCATCTGATAGACCTAATTAAACTGTACAACTTTAATTATGAATATTTGTTCTATGACTCATAATTACGCAGTAAAATAAAACTTTATATTTATATAATAACATGACTTTCCTCCTCATTTTCTCGAAAGCTATTAGAAATATTGGAAATATCATTGCAGCACCTGATGGACCAAATTAAACTGTACAACTGATATTATGAATATTTGTTGTATGACTAATAATTACGCAGTAAAATAAAACTTTATATATATATAAAAACATTACTTTCCTCCTCATTTTCTCGAAAGCTATTAGAGATATTGGAAATATCATTGCAGCATCTGATAGACCTAATTAAACTGTGCAACTGTAATTATGAATATTTGTTCTATGACTCATAATTACGCAGTAAAATAAAACTTTATATTTATATAGAAACATGACTTTACTCCTCATTTACTCGAAAGCTATTAGAGATATTGGAAATATCATTGCAGCATCTGATAGGCCTAATTAAACTGTACAACTGTACTTATGAATATATGTTCTTTGACTCATAATTACGCAGTAAAATAAAACTATATATTTATATAAAAACATGAATTTCCTCCTCATTTTCTCGAAAGCTATTAGAGATATTGGAATTATAATTGCAGCATATGATGGACCTAATTAAACTGTACAACTGATATTATGAATATTTGTTGTATAACTAATATTTACTCAGTAAAATAAAACTTTATATATATATAAAAAAATGACTTTCCTCCTCATTTTCTCGAAAGCTATTAGAGATATTGAAAAAATCATTGCAGCATCTGATAGACCTAATAAAATTGTACAACTGTCATTATGAATATTTATTCTATGACTCATAATTACCCAGTAAAATGAAACTTAATTTTTATATAAAAACAGGACTTTCCTCCTCATTTTCTCGAAAGCTATTAGAGATATTGGAAATATCATTGCAGCATCTGATACACCTAATTAAACTGTACAACTGATATTATGAATATTTGTTCTATGACTAATAATTACGCAGTAAAATGAAACTTATAATTATATAAAAACATGACTTTCCTCCTCATTTTCCCGAAAGCTATTAGAGATATTGGAAATATCATTGCAGCATCTGATAGACCTAATTAAACTGTACAACTGTCATTATGAATATTTGTTCTATGACTCATAATTACGCAGTAAAATGAAACTTAATTTTATATAAAAACATGACTTTCCTCCTCATTTTCTCGAAAGCTATTAGAGATATTGGAAATATCATTGCAGCATCTGATACACCTAATTAAACTGTACCACTGTATTATGAATATTTGTTCTATGACTAATAATTACGCAGTAAAATTAAACTGTATATTATATAAAAACATGACTTTCCTCCTCATTTTCCCGAAAGCTATTAGAGATATTGGAAATATCATTGCAGCATCTGATAGACCTAATTAAACTGTAAAACTGTAATTATGAATATTTGTTCTATGACTCATAATTACGCAGTAAAATAAAACTTAATATTTATATAGAAACATGACTTTACTCCTCATTTTACTCGAAAGCTATTAAGATATTGGAAATATCATTGCAGCATCTGATAGGCCTAATTAAACTGTACAACTGTACTTATGAATATTTGTTTTATGACTCATAATTACGCAGTAAAATAAAACTATATATTTATATAAAAACATGACTTTCCTCCTCATTTTCTCGAAAGCTATTAGAGATATTGGAAATATAATTGCAGCATCTGATAGACCTAATTAAACTGTACAACTGATATTATGAATATTTGTTCTATGACTCATAATTACTCAGTAAAATAAAACTTTATATTTATATAAAAACATGACTTTCCTCCTCATTTTCTCGAAAGCTATTAGAGATATTGAAAAATCATTGCAGCATCTGATAGACCTAATAAAATTCTACAACTGTCATTATGAATATTTGTTCTATGACTCATAATTACGCAGTAAAATGAAACTTAATTTTATATAAAAACATGACTTTCCTCCTCATTTTCTCGAAAGCTATTAGAGATATTGGAAATATCATTGCAGCATCTGATACACCTAATTAAACTGTACAACTGATATTATGAATATTTGTTCTATGACTAATAATTACGCAGTAAAATTAAACTTTATATTTATATAAAAACATGACTTTCCTTCTCATTTTCCCGAAAGCTATTAGAGATATTGGAAATATCATTGCAGCATCTGATAGACCTAATTAAACTGTACAACTGTAATTATGAATATTTGTTCTATGACTCATAATTACGCAGTAAAATTAAACTTAATATTTATATAAAAACATGACTTTCCTCCTCATTTTCTCGAAAGCCATTAGAGATATTGGAAATATCATTGCAGCATCTGATAGACCTAATTAAACTGTACAACTGTAATTATGAATATTTGTTCTATGACTCATAATTACGCAGTAAAATGAAACTTAATATTTATATAAAAACATGACTTTCCTCCTCATTTTCTCGAAAGCTATTAGAGATATTGGAAATATCATTGCAGCATCTGATACACCTAATTAAATTGTACAACTGATATTATGAATATTTGTTCTATGACTAATAATTACGCAGTAAAATTAAACTTTATATATATATAAAAACATGAATTTCCTTCTCATTTTCCCGAAAGCTATTAGAGATATTGGAAATATCATTGCAGCATCTGATAGACCTAATTAAACTGTACAACTTTAATTATGAATATTTGTTCTATGACTCATAATTACGCAGTAAAATAAAACTTTATATTTATATAATAACATGACTTTCCTCCTCATTTTCTCGAAAGCTATTAGAAATATTGGAAATATCATTGCAGCACCTGATGGACCAAATTAAACTGTACAACTGATATTATGAATATTTGTTGTATGACTAATAATTACGCAGTAAAATAAAACTTTATATATATATAAAAACATTACTTTCCTCCTCATTTTCTCGAAAGCTATTAGAGATATTGGAAATATAATTGCAGCATCTGATAGACCTAATTAAACTGTGCAACTGTAATTATGAATATTTGTTCTATGACTCATAATTACGCAGTAAAATAAAACTTTATATTTATATAGAAACATGACTTTACTCCTCATTTACTCGAAAGCTATTAGAGATATTGGAAATATCATTGCAGCATCTGATAGGCCTAATTAAACTGTACAACTGTACTTATGAATATATGTTCTTTGACTCATAATTACGCAGTAAAATAAAACTATATATTTATATAAAAACATGAATTTCCTCCTCATTTTCTCGAAAGCTATTAGAGATATTGGAATTATAATTGCAGCATCTGATGGACCTAATTAAACTGTACAACTGATATTATGAATATTTGTTGTATAACTAATATTTACTCAGTAAAATAAAACTTTATATATATATAAAAAAATGACTTTCCTCCTCATTTTCTCGAAAGCTATTAGAGATATTGAAAAAATCATTGCAGCATCTGATAGACCTAATAAAATTGTACAACTGTCATTATGAATATTTATTCTATGACTCATAATTACCCAGTAAAATGAAACTTAATTTTTATATAAAAACAGGACTTTCCTCCTCATTTTCTCGAAAGCTATTAGAGATATTGGAAATATCATTGCAGCATCTGATACACCTAATTAAACTGTACAACTGTAATTATGAATATTTGTTCTATGACTAATAATTACGCAGTAAAATAAAACCGTATAATTATATAAAAACACGACTTTCCTCCTCATTTTCTCGAAAGATATTAGAGATATTGGAAATATCATTACAGAATCTGATAGACCTAATTAAAATTTACTACTGTCATTATGAATATTTGCTCTAGTACTAATATATACTGAATTTTACTTCTTTTTAAATTACTTTCTTCCTCATTTTCTCGAAAGCTATTAGAGATATTGGAAATATCATTGCACCATCTGATACACCTAATTCAACTGTACAACTGTCATTATGAATATTTGTTCTATGACTAATAATTACGCAGTAAAATAAAACCGTATATTTATATAAAAACATGACTTTCCTCCTCATTTTCTCGAAAGCTATTAGATATTGGAAATATCATTACAGCATTTGATACACCTAATTAAACTGTAAAACTGTCATTATGAATATTTGTTCTATGACTAATAATTACGCAGTAAAATGAAACTTAATATTTATATAAAAACATGACTTTCCTCATTTTCTCGAAAGCTATTAGATATATTGGAAATATCATTGCAGTATCTGATACACCTAATTAAATTGTACAACTGATATTATGAATATTTGTTCTATGACTAATAATTACGTAGTAAAATTAAACTTTATATTTATATAAAAACATGACTTTCCTTCTCATTTTCCCGAAAGCTATTAGAGATATTGGAAATATCATTGCAGCATCTGATAGACCTAATTAAACTGTACAACTGTAATTATGAATATTTGTTCTATGACTCATAATTACGCAGTAAAATGAAACTTAATATTTATATAAAAACATGACTTTCCTCCTAATTATCTCGAAAGCTATTAGAGATATTGGAAATATCATTGCAGCATCTGATACACCTAATTAAATTGTAAAACTGATATTATGAATATTTGTTCTATGACTAATAATTACGCAGTAAAATTAAACTTTATATTTATATAAAAACATGACTTTCCTTCTCATTTTCCCGAAAGCTATTAGAGATATTGGAAATATCTTTGAAGCATCTGATAGACCTAATTAAACTGTACAACTGTAATTATGAATATTTGTTCTATGACTCATAATTACGCAGTAAAATTAAACTTAATATTTATATAAAAACATGACTTTCCTCCTCATTTTCTCGAAAGCTATTAGAGATATTGGAAATATCATTGCAGTATCTGATACACCTAATTAAATTGTACAACTGATATTATGAATATTTGTTCTATGACTAATAATTACGCAGTAAAATTAAACTTTATATATATATAAAAACATGACTTTCCTTCTCATTTTCCCGAAAGCTATTAGAGATATTTGAAATATCATTGCAGCATCTGATAGACCTAATTAAACTGTACGACTGTAATTATAAATATTTGTTCTATGACTCATAATTACGCAGTAAAATGAAACTTAATATTTATATAAAAACATGACTTTCCTCCTCATTTTCTCGAAAGCTATTAGAGATATTGGAAATATCATTGCAGCATCTGATACACCTAATTAAATTGTACAACTGATATTATGAATATTTGTTCTATGACTAATAATTACGCAGTAAAATTAAACTTTATATATATATAAAAACATGACTTTCCTTCTCATTTTCCCGAAAGCTATTAGAGATATTGGAAATATCATTGCAGCATCTGATAGACCTAATTAAACTGTACAACTGTAATTATGAATATTTGTTCTATGACTCATAATTACGCAGTAAAATAAAACTTTATATTTATATAAAAACATGACTTTCCTCCTCATTTTCTCGAAAGCTATTAGAGATATTGGAAATATCATTGCAGCACCTGATGGACCAAATTAAACTGTACAACTGATATTATGAATATTTGTTCTATGACTAATAATTACGCAGTAAAATAAAACTTATATATATATAAAAACATGACTTTCCTCCTCATTTTCTCGAAAGCTATTAGAGATATTGGAAATATAATTGCAGCATCTGATAGACCTAATTAAACTGTGCAACTGATATTATGAATATTTGTTCTATGACTCATAATTACGCAGTAAAATAAAACTTTATATTTATATAGAAACATGACTTTCCTCCTCATTTACTCGAAAGCTATTAGAGATATTGGAAATATCATTGCAGCATCTGATAGACCTAATTAAACTGTACAACTGTACTTATGAATATATGTTCTATGACTCATAATTACGCAGTAAAATGAAAACTATATATTTATATAAAAACATGACTTTCCTCCTCATTTTCTCGAAAGCTATTAGAGATATTGGAAATATCATTGCAGCATCTGATACACCTAATTAAATTGTACAACTGATAATATGAATATTTGTTCTATGACTAATAATTACGCAGTAAAATTAAACTTTATATTTATAAAAAAACATGACTTTCCTTCTCATTTTCCCGAAAGCTATTAGAGATATTGGAAATATCATTGCAGCATCTGATAGACCTAATTAAACTGTACAACTGTAATTATGAATATTTGTTCTATGACTCATAATTACGCAGTAAAATAAAACTTTATATTTATATAAAATCATGACTTTCCTCCTCATTTTCTCGAAAGCTATTAGAGATATTGGAAATATCATTGCAGCATCTGATAGGCCTAATTAAACTGTACAACTGTACTTATGAATATTTGTTCTATGACTCATAATTACGCAGTAAAATAAACTATATATTATATAAAAACATGACTTTCCTCCTCATTTTCTCGAAAGCTATTAGAGATATTGGAAATATAATTGCAGCATCTGATGGACCTAATTAAACTGTACAACTGATATTATGAATATTTGTTGTATGACTAATATTTACTCAGTAAAATAAAACTTTATATTTATATAAAAACATGACTTTCCTCCTCATTTTCTCGAAAGCTATTAGAGATATTGAAAAAATCATTGCAGCATCTGATAGGCCTAATTAAACTCTACAACTGTACTTATGAATATTTGTTCTTTTGACTCATAATTACGCAGTGAAAATAAAACTATATATTTATATAAAAACATGAATTTCCTCCTCATTTTCTCGAAAGCTATTAGAGATATTGGAAATATAATTGCAGCATATGATGGACCTAATTAAACTGTACAACTAATATTATGAATATTTGTTGTATGACTAATATTTACTCAGTAAAATATAACTTTATATTTATATAAAAACATGACATTCCTCCTCATTTTCTCGAAAGCTATTAGAGATATTGGAAATATCATTGCAGCATCTGATAGACCTAATAAAATTGTACAACTGTCATTATGAATATTTGTTCTATGACTCATAATTACGCAGTAAAATGAAACTTAATATTTATATAAAAACATGACTTTCCTCCTCATTTTCTCGAAAGCTATTAGAGATATTGGAAATATCATTGCAGCATCTGATAGACCTAATTAAACTGTAAAACTGACATTATGAATATTTGTTCTATGACTAATAATTACGCAGTAAAATAAAACCGTATAATTATATAAAAACACGACTTTCCTCCTCATTTTCTCGAAAGATATTAGAGATATTGGAAATATCATTACAGAATCTGATAAACCTAATTAAAATCTACTACTGTCATTATGAATATTTGCTCTAGTACTAATATATACTGAATTTTACTTTTTTTTAAATTACTTTCTTCCTCATTTTCTCGAAAGCTATTAGAGATATTGGAAATATCATTGCACTATCTGATACACCTAATTTAACTGTACAACTGTCATTATGAATATTTGTTCTATGACTAATAATTACGCAGTAAAATAAAACCGTATATTTATATAAAAACATGACTTTCCTCCTCATTTTCTCGAAAGCTATTAGAAATTGGAAATATCATTGCAGCATTTGATACACCTAATTAAACTGTAAAACTGTCATTATGAATATTTGTTCTATGACTAATAATTACGCAGTAAAATGAAACTTAATATTTATATAAAAACATGACTTTCCTCATTTTCTCAAAAGCTATTAGATATATTGGAAATATCATTGCAGTATCTGATACACCTAATTAAATTGTACAACTGATATTATGAATATTTGTTCTATGACTAATAATTACGTAGTAAAATTAAACTTTATATTTATATAAAAACATGACTTTCCTTCTCATTTTCCCGAAAGCTATTAGAGATATTGGAAATATCATTGCAGCATCTGATAGACCTAATTAATCTGTACAACTGTAATTATGAATATTTGTTCTATGACTCATAATTACGCAGTAAAATGAAACTTAATATTTATATAAAAACATGACTTTCCTCCTAATTATCTCGAAAGCTATTAGAGATATTGGAAATATCATTGCAGCATCTGATACACCTAATTAAATTGTAAAACTGATATTATGAATATTTGTTCTATGACTAATAATTACGCAGTAAAATTAAACTTTATATTTATATAAAAACATGACTTTCCTTCTCATTTTCCCGAAAGCTATTAGAGATATTGGAAATATCTTTGAAGCATCTGATAGACCTAATTAAACTGTACAACTGTAATTATGAATATTTGTTCTATGACTCATAATTACGCAGTAAAATTAAACTTAATATTTATATAAAAACATGACTTTCCTCCTCATTTTCTCGAAAGCTATTAGAGATATTGGAAATATCATTGCAGTATCTGATACACCTAATTAAATTGTACAACTGATATTATGAATATTTGTTCTATGACTAATAATTACGCAGTAAAATTAAACTTTATATATATATAAAAACATGACTTTCCTTCTCATTTTCCCGAAAGCTATTAGAGATATTTGAAATATCATTGCAGCATCTGATAGACCTAATTAAACTGTACGACTGTAATTATGAATATTTGTTCTATGACTCATAATTACGCAGTAAAATAAAACTTTATATTTATATAAAATCATGACTTTCCTCCTCATTTTCTCGAAAGCTATTAGAGATATTGGAAATATCATTGCAGCATCTGATAGCCTAATTAAACTGTACAACTGTACTTATGAATATTTGTTCTATGACTCATAATTACGCAGTAAAATTAAACTTTATATTTATATAAAAACATGACTTTCCTTCTCATTTTCCCGAAAGCTATTAGAGATATTGGAAATATCATTGCAGCATCTGATAGACCTAATTAAACTGTACAACTGTAATTATGAATATTTGTTCTATGACTCATAATTACGCAGTAAAATAAAACTTTATATTTATATAAAATCATGACTTTCCTCCTCATTTTCTCGAAAGCTATTAGAGATATTGGAAATATCATTGCAGCATCTGATAGGCCTAATTAAACTGTACAACTGTACTTATGAATATTTGTTCTTTGACTCATAATTACGCAGTAAAATATAACTATATATTTATATAAAAACATGAATTTCCTCCTCATTTTCTCGAAAGCTATTAGAGATATTGGAAATATAATTGCAGCATCTGATGGACCTAATTAAACTGTACAACTGATATTATGAATATTTGTTGTATGACTAATAATTACTCAGTAAAATAAAACTTTATATTTATATAAAAACATGACTTTCCTCCTCATTTTCTCGAAAGCTATTAGAGATATTGAAAAAATCATTGCAGCATCTGATAGGCCTAATTAAACTCTACAACTGTACTTATGAATATTTGTTCTTTTGACTCATAATTACGCAGTGAAATAAAACTATATATTTATATAAAAACATGAATTTCCTCCTCATTTTCTCGAAAGCTATTAGAGATATTGGAAATATAATTTCAGCATATGATGGACCTAATTAAACTGTACAACTAATATTTACTCAGTAAAATATAACTTTATATTTATATAAAAACATGACATTCCTCCTCATTTTCTCGAAAGCTATTAGAGATATTGGAAATATCATTGCAGCATCTGATAGACCTAATAAAATTGTACAACTGTCATTATGAATATTTGTTCTATGACTCATAATTACGCAGTAAAATGAAACTTAATATTTATATAAAAACATGACTTTCCTCCTCATTTTCTCGAAAGCTATTAGAGATATTGGAAATATCATTGCAGCATCTGATAGACCTAATTAAACTGTAAAACTGACATTATGAATATTTGTTCTATGACTAATAATTACGCAGTAAAATAAAACCGTATAATTATATAAAAACACGACTTTCCTCCTCATTTTCTCGAAAGATATTAGAGATATTGGAAATATCATTACAGAATCTGATAAACCTAATTAAAATCTACTACTGTCATTATGAATATTTGCTCTAGTACTAATATATACTGAATTTTACTTTTTTTTAAATTACTTTCTTCCTCATTTTCTCGAAAGCTATTAGAGATATTGGAAATATCATTGCACTATCTGATACACCTAATTGAACTGTATAACTGTCATTATGAATATTTGTTCTATGACTAATAATTACGCAGTAAAATAAAACCGTATATTTATATAAAAACATGACTTTCCTCCTCATTTTCTCGAAAGCTATTAGAAATTAGATATATCATTGCAGCATTTGATACACCTAATTAAACTGTAAAACTGTCATTATGAATATTTGTTCTATGACTAATAATTACGCAGTAAAATGAAACTTAATATTTATATAAAAACATGAATTTCCTCCTCATTTTCTCGAAAGCTATTAGAGATATTGGAAAATCATTGCAGCGTAGATAAAGGTGATAGGTCAATTTTCATGTGGTAGGTTAGCTTAACACTATTTTGGCTTTATTGTTCTTTTCTATTTCGTAATTCCTCCAAATTCTGCTTAATCTTTCTTAAAAATATCTGCGGACTCTAACCTAACAACAATTTTATTATTATTGTTGTGGAAAGATGAAGCAGAACTTGGAGGAATTATGAAATAGAATAGAATTATAAAGCCAAGATAGTGTCAACTCGAATAAGCCAAGATAATGTTATAATGTTATTAATACAACACATCAGTCACATACTAATACTAATAATGAACTTGCCTGGAGGTAGTAGGAAGGAAGGACGTTGTCGCCGCCTAAACAGGAACTGAATGTCATATGTGTCCGCTGATTCATAATGCTTCGACTTAGTTTTGAACCATCCACTGAATTACTGGAATTTATAACTTTTTTTTCTTTATGTGGATGTATATTCTGAGGATTTTATATTGTGTGATTATTATTATTTTGTACTCAGAATGTTTCAGTATTGATTAAGTTAAGAAAGAAAACTAGTAAAACAGGAATTAAATAATAGTATAGTTATCGTTACTACTTCTTGTTTCCATTAATGCAATATACAGCACCCACTACAAGGCGCCATCTAGCAGCAACCTTCATCTACGTGCATAACTTCACTCTACAAAACCTGGATACAATGCACCTGTACATTTGTAGATTTTCATAATTACGTACATAATTATATTTTTTTGTTTAATATTGCACAACGTAAATGGATTGATCTTATATAATCTTGATATATTATAATCGACCAATTGAGTATCTTACTATAAAACAATTACAAAACTTTCATCTAATATACTTTCGTGTTTGTTCATATGAATATATATTTTCTTCCTATATATATAAATGACAAAACCACTAATATTTTTTCAACCTTCTACAACACAACCTGGATATAATGGACGGTCTATGTTACTGCAATGATACACAACCTGGATTTAAAGTATGACAACCACAATATAACCAATACAACAAACATTGGATCAAAAATAGAATATACATTTGTTAAGTCTTCTCCTTACAACATCAATACAATTATACACCCACTACAGTACCTTCTACACTACTACAAAACAACCTTCATTCAAACAACTACAATTATTTATCATCCCATTTACATTTACAAGATTGAAAACAAAGGAATGATTTTTTTTATACTTATTAACAAACTAACAACAAAATTAATCATGTGTGCAACTACGTGATTACAAAAATATAATTACTAATGTATCTAATTAAGTGATCAAAAAGTAATGATGAAAGACTTTTAATGAAACTTAACTTCTTTTTTTCCATCCAAGAGTGTACAATTCGATGCGTGGTTCGAAGCAGTTCAAGTGTATCGATCTTGTGGTTCAGAGTAGAAAGAGAATAAAGAAAACTAAGAGGAGGACGAGGAGAAGTGGGAAGAAGGGGAGGAGGAAAAAGCAAATTGGATAAAAGAAGAGGAGGAAGGAAAGGAACAGAAGATAAGGAAGATAGGAAGAGGATAAAAGTATTGAAAGAGGAAAAATAATGGTAAGAGGAGGTTGCTTATAAGTTTCCTCTTGCCTCTTGGTCCAATTCAATAGCCTCAAACAACGCCTTGAAGTTACCAGCGCCGAAACCCTGGAGGAGAAGGAGGAAGAGAAAGAATAATAATAATAAAATAATAATAATAAAAAGAGAAGACAGAAAAAAATAAATAAAATGTTCAGTATACCCAGCTAAAAAAAAAATAAATAAATAAAAATAACAGGCACTTACAGTATGGTTATTACGTTGAATCACCTCCATGAACACAGTGGGACGGTCTTGCATGTTCTTGGTAA